>JALGBA010000597.1:970000-1315000 GCA_023970755.1 Azemiops feae
TCATGGCTGAGCATCTTTCAGTGTTTGCCAACAGTGCATCAAGCTTGGCTAGGGCAAATTCTCTGCAAAGTCTCTAATTTATTAGGAATTGGCAATATGGTCAGCTGGCACAGCCCTGAAGGGTAAGCTTCCAAGACTTACTTTGCCTGGATGCCACACGAATATCTTGCGGACGTTCTGGCTCTAAAATTCTCTCCTCCAGAAATGTATTGCTTGACCATGATTCACCCTGTGTAATTTCTCACGAGAGAAATTCTCACAATATATAAGCAACCTGGAACTAAGGAGAAATGAGGGGCCCTGGGTGCTCGCTAAGCTTGGTTGTTTTCTTGCAGACGTTTCATTGCCCTAACTAGGTAACATCATCAGTGTTAGAAGGGAGGGGGGTTTGTGGAAAGGAGGAGGAGGGGGGAGAGGAAGACAACGACTGTGGGGTCCTTGCTGCTCTCTGAGCTTGCTTGTTTTCTTGCAAATGTTTCATTACCCTAAGTAGATAACATCATCAGGGCTAGTCCTTTGCCTAGCACTGATGATGTTGCCTAGTTGGGTCGTAAAACATCTGCAAGAAAACAAGCAAGCTCAGAGAGCACCAAGGATGCCTCCTCCTCCTCCTCCTCCTCCTCCTCTCTGCAAAACCCCCTCCCTTCTAGCACTGATGATGTTACCTGGTTTGGGTCATGAAACATCTGCAAGGAAAGAAGGTCAGAGAGCACCAAGGTCCCTTCATGTCAACCCTGAGCTACAGATATTCTCCTTCATTGGTAAGGAGAAACTTCCTGACAGTTAGGACAATTAACCAGTGGAACTCCTTGCCTCCAGAAGCGGTGAATGCTCCAACACTGGAGGTTTTTAAGAAGAGACTGGACAGCCATTTGTCCGAAATGGTATAGGGTTTCCTGCCTGAGCAGGGGGCTGGAGTAGAAGACCTCCAAGGTCCCTTCCAACTCTATTCTGATTGATTGATTGATTGATTGATTGATTGAAATGGTTAGGTTTCCTGCCTGAGCAGGGGGTTGGACTAGATGACCTCCAATGTACCTTCCAACATTATTGTTGTTGTTGTTGTTAATATTGTTATTGTTGTTGTTATTATTGCTATTATTATTGTTATTATTTTATATTATTGTTATTGTTATTGTTGTTGTTGTTGTTATATTATTATTATTATTATTATTATTGTTATTGTTGTTATTATTATTATTATTATTATTATTATTATTATTATTATTATTATTATTATTATTATTATTATTATTATTATTATTATTATTATTATTATTATTATTATTATTATTATTATTATTATTATTACAAGGCGCTTTTCTAAATTTCACCCAAAACAAAGAAAAGACAAACTCACGGGACAAGGCCACCACCTGCCCTGGGGCTTCTGAATAGACTCTCGGCTCTCTTTTTATACCGTGCCCGCATGCATTTTAAAACTTTCCTTGTTGGTTTGGCCCCATTGAGTGGTGCAACAAGCTTCTGTGCTCCTCAAAGAGTAACAAACGCAATCAACCTGGAAGGGTTGTTTGACTTTGCCAAAACAAAAAAATAAATAAATAAAAAATCCATGATTGAGATGATCTCTTATGGGAAGGGAGCTGAGGCCAGCTGCTTCTTTCCAACAGCGAGTTCAGGCAATCCTCCATTTACGATCACAGAGGCCATTTTCCCGTTATCACTTATGCAAATCGCAGGTATTATACACCTGCAGTGCTGCATTCATTACCAGGCTTCTGGAGCCTGCCGCCTGGACATAATCAAGATCTCAAATATATTCCTGTGGTAATTTTAACAATAGTTCTATCTTCCACTGACAGTTTGATTTTCACTTTGTCGCTATTTGAAAGCTTGTTGAGAATTCGGGCATAGATATCATGTTATAAACCCTTCAGGTTCTCAGAGTGGATGACAAAACGGACTTTACAGTAGATTTTACCAGCCACTTTGCAACGGACCACCTAACACTGACTAAGCTGCCTCCTTCCCTTTATCAAACTAGAAAAGCCCTCATTATCTAGAATGGAATAACTCAACATATCCAGGATGCTGAAGCATCCCAACATCCTGTGTCTCAAGGCCAGGTCACCTATTAGATCTCCCATCTATTTTTGTTGATGGACCCCTCTGAGATTTAAAGAGCATGTTGTAAAATGTAAAAAAAAAAATCACAAATCCTTCCCTCCTCCACCGATTCAGTCAGAACTGAAGAAGCTTCTTGGATGAGAAGCGAAACGTCTTCAAGGGAAAAAGAAAAAAAGAAGAAAACCCAGTTGAAAAAGCACCTTTGGGTCTTATTATGTAACTGCTTTTCATCACATATAGCGGGATATTCAAAATTCTCGGGTTTTTTTCCCCCAAGTCACTGCTGGGAAAGCAAGTAAGTAAAATATTGCAAAAATAAAATTGGTTTACAGACCTTGAAGTGTCAAGTGGATTGATTAGCAGCTAAAATAGCCATAAAAGCTTTCGGTTCATATTTGCTTCAGTTATATAAACAACCCATGTGGATTTAAGGAGGCACTAAAAATACGGAATGGGAGAAAAAAAGGGGTTAGACAATTTGCTTTTTTTCAGAAAGTGACATTTCCCCATAATTCTTGCAAAAGACAACACAGAGTTCAAGAACATATAGAGTACGTCTGAATTACGCATTACGGACTGCTAACCAAAGCCCTCTTTTGATATATAGACTCAGTGAAAATTTAGAAACCTGTAACTAGTATATCGTCGGAATCTTCTAAATTATCCTTTGAAGACACCGCTAATGGCATTTACTACCTGGCAGATGTTCTAAATAATTCTAAGATACCATTTTTAACTTTTTCCAAACACAACTCTGTTGCTGGCTGATACTTAAGTGGTGGTCCACCAGGACATTTAGATATCTCTCAAAGCTACTACTGTTCATCCAGGAACTGCCTATTCTATAGTTGTGCACTCGCTTTTTCTGCAGGACCTTAGTGAACTGCATCTTGTCAGATAGCATGACTTGTTAGCTAGATATTCCGAAGAAGAAGGGTTGCAACGGAGAAGGCTCAAATCCTTGTCTCTTAGAACATAGAATACAGAATAATTGGTTTGAATAGGGTTGAAAGGACCATTCCAGGCAAATAGCTGTCCAGTCTCTTCTTAAAAACCTCCAGTGTTGGAGCACCCACAACTTCTGGAGGCAAGTAGTTCCACTGGTTAATTGTTCTCACTGTTAGGAAGTTTCTCCTTAGTTTTAGGTTGCTTCTCCCCTTGATTGGTTCCATCCGTTGCTTCTTGTAAATAGGGAGAACCAATAAATAACTGCTATCGTGTCAACAGACAACATTAAGCTTTAGATCTGAATTAAATCTTTCATTAAACTATGAAACAATTCAATTAAAATTGTGGATTTCAAGGCAAATAGCTTAGCAAACGTAGTTAAACTTTTAAGTTCGACTTTAAAAAAATAATTCAGATGTAATAATCTTTCAAGAAAATCATAAAAGAAATGGGAAAAGTCTTTTTTTAGAGAGCAGGTCTCAAACACTGTATGTACAGATAACCATATATAGCAAAAAGCTCTTCTAAGTCTAGAGGGGTTTATTATTCTGGATAGCTCTGCGTATTTTAATGAAAGCCAGGTGATTAAAAAGAAAGATTCGTCTTTCCTAAATGAGTTTGGAATGGACTTTAATTACTTTAGATTTAGTTTAGGCAGGAAATAGATTGCAATTTTCTTCCTGTAAACAGTCTCTGACTTCAACAATCTCCAATAACAAGGTCTATTATTCAGCCCCTACTGTACTTCATCATGGTAACTATAGGACAAGAATATTCAAGATCTTCATTGCAAATATGGACTTTTTGACTCCATGATTAAGACCCGAAAGATATATGGAAGGGGTTGATATAGGGGAAAGAACTATCTGTGTTTATCTCATAATAATTTTTTTTCTTATGTTATCAGGTTCACTTAAAACAACTGAAGCATTAACAGATAAGCCGAAAAGGTCTGAAGTATCTATGAAATAGTTAAAGTTATGCCAAGGGATCAGAGAATATTAATAGACTTTATTCGCTGGCATACTAATCAGACCAGGGGATTCAGGGATTAAAATTACAGTGAAACTGGATAAATTGTTTGAACTTGATTGTTCCATTTTGGCTAGCTATCCAAAATCTTTGTCAGGTAGCAAAAAAATTGAACCTGAATTCAAGGGTGACAGTAGCTTTGAAAGTTATGGGTTTTTTTCCAAAGCTTGTGTCATTTTTGATGTCCCCCCCCCCCACGGTTGCAGTCATGATTAGTTGAAGATATGGCCGAATAAAATTGAAATATAAAATCGAAAGGCCTAGTCTCCTGGGTCTTTCAGGAAGGTGTGAAAACATGGGGGTGCACAAAGGAACACATAGCCCTCCCCTTCCTTTTAATTAAATTTTAACATTGAATTTTAATCGTCCTTGCCTCTTTTTAAATTTTATAGACCATTTTTTTTAATGTTTTCATGTTTTATTGGGGCCCTTCCAGGGTCCTTCTGTAAGGGAGAGAGGCGGCTTCAAAAAATCTGATAAATAAATAACTAAAGATTCTTAATAAAACTGCCTAATCAGTGAAATACTTTAAAATTCTTTGAATTAGCAACATCAGCTCGTAAGAACAGGCTGTCGTGGTTCCGACTAATGGAACACTATAGCTGACACAGGCAACAGTTGGCTTGGAATCGGCTAGCTGGGTTTACTGCCAATTCAGAATATAAAACTGCCAAAATCTATAATCACAGCTCCCATTAATCCTGCAAAGGAATCCAAGATGAGTTGAAACAGGGTTACAGGACCTTCCAATTTATTAAGGAAAGAAAGGCTTTTCTTTAAAAAAAGAAAAGAAAAAAAAAGAACGACAATTCTTTACTAAGATTCCCTTTGAAAACACCAGCTCTGCGTGAATTTTGAACACCGTTGAGGTATCCGCTGGAAATATACAGAAAGGGCAGACAATGCTTTTCTGGTGAATAAATGTTTTCACGGAACACTAACAATGGGGAGAATTCCTGCTAACACCTTTCAAATATTTGTTTGGGCCTCCCGCAGAAGGCTGGTTACCTTTACCGTGTCAAAGAGCCATTTTTTAACTCTCGCCTGCTGAATCTCTCTGGGTGATCTTTTCATTACGCTTTGGGCTTGGACTATATTCGTATTGAAGTTCCTGGGGAGTTTGTTCTTTGCTCTTCATCTGTGTATTTATCCGAGTAAGAGTTTAGATAGACAGCATACTAAAAAGCAGAGACGTCACCCTGCCAACAAAAGTGCGTGTAGTCAAGGCCATGGTTTTCCCAGTTGCAATGTACGGCTGTGAAAGCTGGACCATAAGAAAGGCTGAGCGCCAAAGAATGGAGGCCTTTGAACTATGGTGCTGGAGAAGACTCCTGCGAATCCCCTGGACTGCAAGGCCATCAAACCGGTCAGTCCTAGAGGAGATCAACCCCGACTGCTCTTTAGAAGGCCAGATCCTGAAGTGGAAACTCAAGTACTTTGGCCACCTAATGAGAAGGACTCACTGGAGAAGAGCCTAATGCTGGGAAAGATGGTGGGCAAGAGAAGAAGGGGACGACAGAGAAGGAGGTGGCTGGATGGAGTCACTGAAGCAGTAGGCGTGAGCTTCAATGGACTCCAGAAGATGGTAGAGGACAGGAAGGCCTGGAGGAACGTTGTCCACGGGGTCGCGATGGGTCGGACACGACTTCGCAACTAACAACAACAAAGAGTTTAGATATTTCTCTCATTTGACATATTTGTGGCCACATAAGCAAAGGAATATCGCTGTTTAAACATGAATAATAAATCACATTATTGTTAAGTTCTTTAACGAGTTTTTAAACTTTAGTTCAAACCCAAAAACGGAGAACCTATCATCAACGGATCAGTTCTGAAGTGTTACTAGTGCTAATGTTGAGCTAGAATTTTATTTTATTTTTTCATTTTTGAAGGGAAAAAAACCCCCGCTCACTTCAACAATTTCTTCACTATTTATAACACTGCCAGAAGACCCCTTGTGGCAAAATCATCCAGGGCAAAACTTTTCTCCTATAACTTACTCATCTGACAGCTAAAATTTAATCTCATGGTAGAGCATGGTGCCAAAAACAGAGCTGTACTCTCTCTGTGTGGTGTGTAAAAAAAAATGGATATATTTTTTTAGCAAGCATTCATTCTCCTTTCTAGCCATTTATTAGTTAACAGTTAGTTAATTATTAGCAAGCTTCTTTAAATCTTCAGTTAGATCTCAACGTGATTAAATAACGTCGGCCTTTAAGTATTCTTTTACAGAGTAGGATCTTATAGCCTGAAGGCAACTGGAAAGAAATAAATTGAGGAAAATAGATTTAACTAACTAGAGCTGGCATCTCTCCCTGGGTGATGCTAGACAAGAAAATTAGAAACAATTGTACTGGGACAAATAAGAAAATGAATGTTGAGGTCTGTGTTTTACATGCCTTTCAAAATAAATCTCCTGTAGAGATAAAATTTGAGCTCCTGACGAAGACAAAAGTGTCTTCCTATTTCAGAATATACAATACAGGCAGTCCTCAGCTTACGGCCACAATTGAGCCCCAAATTTATGTTGCTAAGTGAGAAATTTGTTAAGTGAGTTTTGCCCCATTTTACGACCTTCCTCACCACTGCAGTTGATAAGTTATTAACAAGGTTTTTAAGCGAATCTGCTTCCCCCATTGATGATGATAATAATAATAATAATAATAATAATAATAATAATAATAATAATAATAATAATAATAATAATAATAATAATAATAATAATAATAATAATAATAATAATAATAATAATAATAATAATAAAGTTGGAAGGGACCTTGGAGGTCATCTAGTCCAACCCCCTGCTCAGGCAGGAAACCCTATACCATTTCAGACAAATGGCTGTCCAGTCTCTTCTTAAATATTGCTTATTGATATTGATATTGATATTGATATTGCTTGTCAGAAGGATGCTAAAGGGGATCACGTGACCCCAGGACACTGCAACCGTCATAAGTACGAGTCAGTTGCCAAGCCTCTGTTCCTAAAGAGACATGCACAGTTGCCAGGAAACACCATCCATGAATTCATATTGTCACGATGAGTTTGGCTATGCCTTTTCCATATTGTTCCTTTTGGAGGGTGATTTTTGTCATGCCATTGTAAATAATAATAATAATAATAATAATAATAATAATAATAATAATAATAATAATAATAATAATAATAATAATAATAATAATAATAATAATAATAATAATAATAATAATAATAATAATAATAATAATAATAATAATAATAATAATAATAATAATAATAGTAATCGGGTACAATAAAGGTTTAATTTCAAGGACCAGATTCCAAAATTGAGCAAGTTGTTTTCTGAGCTGGGTTGAACTACCTTGTGGTGATTTAAAAGCCTCCCACACGCCGTACAAATTGTAAAAATGGGCAAAAAAAATATCTAGACAGATCACAGTCCGGTTCAGCTTTGGTTTCTGTGCTTCTGCTAAAGAAACTGGGAAATACATTTGTCTTGTTCAGACCAATTGCTGTATAGCATTTCTTAAAATTAACCCCTTTATCTCAAGCACGACAAAAGGAGAACCTGCAATTAAATTAAAAACGGGAGGCTTGCATCCAAATCTCCTCTTTTCATCAAAATGCAGCTGATTGCGGTTTTTAGTGTAGGATTAATCGCATTATCACTGTATGCTGAAGTTTTGAAACATGCTGAAATAGTGTCCTCAAACAACAGTCTGGGGGGGGATCAGATACTGCAGAAGCATCTTCTTTATTTTCTAAACCTGATATTAAAGCAATTTGCAGGCACGCAGATCTGATCATTCTTTTGAGTAATTTCACGTATGGCCTCCTTGTCCAGCTTTATGCTACCACTAGCCAAAATGGCAAGGATTTAAGGCAAAAACATTCCTGCCGTTTCTTCATTTCCTTCAGCCAGGAAAGACAGACAATCTGATTTTGCTCAACTCTCTATAGCTGATCATTACTGGGGGGGGAGGGGGGGGAGGAAAGATTGCAAAAAAAAAAAAAAAAGTGCCAGTTCTCATAAAAGCTGAAATGGGGTGAGATCCAAAGATTTCTGTGTCAACATGTCATCCATTCTCTACTGCATCAGCAGAGAGCAATCTGACGCCGGGCATTTAGAAATGGGTAAAGTCTGGGCAAACTTTTACTGTAGATTAATTATAATGGCTAATTATGGGGCTGGAGTAAACTAAACGGTAGTTTTTATGTCTGCAAAAACGTTTGCAAAATCGCTACACTTGTTCGTATTCAAACCAAGCACTTCTCTTTTTTGGGGGGGGCGGGTGTTACATAAAGTGGATGCCAAGAAGAAATAATAGAAAGAGAGAAGTAGTGAAATCCCCCCCCCCCGTTTTTGTTCATTTCATGTAAGATGCAGAACCACACGTCACCTGTCAAGTTAGCCCTTTACACACCCGGCACTTACACTTTTCCTGTTTTCCAGGGAATAAGAAGATAAGTCAGGATTATCTGTCCTAATCCTAATTCTGTTCAACGTTTCCAGTTTTCCACATCGTTCAGGACCACTGCCATTTTTCTCTCTACCATTTCAGATTGGATACCCAGTCACACACTAGTAAATTGAGATAAAAAAAAAAATTCCAAAGAAGAGCAACGAAGGTGATTAAAGGCCTGGAGTCTAAAACATATGGTTGCAGGATTTGGGAACGATCACTCTAGAGAAAAGAAGAACTAGCATTGTTCCAGTATTTGAGGGGCTGCCACAAAGAAGAGGAGGGGGTCAACCTGTTTTCCAAAGCACCAGAAGGCAGGATAAGAAGGAACAGATGGGAACTAATCAAGGAGAGAAGCAACCTGGAATTAAGGAGAACAATTAAACTGTGGAACAGCTTTGCCTTCAGAAGTTGTAGGTGCTTCATCACTGGAGGTTTTTAAGAAGAGACTGGACAGTCACTTGTCTGAATTGGTATAGGGTTTCCTGTTTGAGCAGGGGGCTGGACTAGAAGACCTCCAAGGTCCCTTCCAGTTCTATTTTGATTGGATAAGATTCCTCCTTGAGCAGGGGGCTGAACTAGAAGACCTCCAAGGTTCCTTCCAGCTCTATTCTAATTGATTGATTGACACAATGGGCAGCTCCAGGACAAGTGGAGAGGACAACAGGTCCATGGTGCTTGCTAAAATATTGATGCCTCCATTTTAGCAAGAAAATTAAGGTTCACCATAAAGTACCTATTTAAAGTAGATTCGAAGAGTTTATCAGCTTTTAAAGCCTAACATTTCCCCCCCACCATTATAGCGAGAAGCTGTTGAGTTTTTCACTGATTACGGATATACATTTTGCAAAAAGCTGAATTAGTTCTTAAGCTCAGACTTCAGACAAGGTCTAAACTGCTCCAGGCACAATCAGTGACAGGAAAACTCACGTGGAACGGTATTTTTTAATTGTCAAAAATAAACTGTCAAAACTGCTGAGTTATGGATTGAAACAGAGGGACGTTCTGGATTTGCTCAGGATGCCCCCTTTTCTGTAATGAGAATCATTTCTGAGCAAATGATGAAATAGGGCGACGAAACTGTTTTTTGTTTTTTCTTAATCACATCAGTCGCTGAAATAGTTGTTCTGTTAAAAAGAGAATTGAAAAGGATTTTGAATGAGAACTGTAATGTACTGAGCTTTGTTAAGACAGCAGGTGCAAGGCGTGCACCAACGACCAGTGGCCTGCTAGCTAGACTGGGTGTCTGAAAGCCTGGGAATGCACGTTTAGCGCCGGAAAGGAATCGTGCAACTATTGGTTAACAGTTCTCCTGCGCTCCTTGTATAAAAGGGCGGAGCCAGTTTTGCTTTCTGTTCTGTTTGTTGTAATGAATAAACCAAGAACGCTAAGAACAGAACAAACACAGTATTGAAATCTGGACTTTTCTACACTTCTGGAGGCCGTTGGTAGGAAGGCCCAGCTCAAAAAACCTGGCTATTAGACCAGCTCAGCAGAGAAAAACTAGCTGAACATGGAGGAGACCTCAGAGAAGCAACGGCTGGAGGCAACTGGGGGCAATTAGAGCACAGGAAGGCAGTCAAAAAAGCAAGGCAGAGAGGATAGAGATAAATAAGGAGCGAATTAAGAAAAGGAAGGATAGGGAGGATTTTTTAGGCAGAGAGCAGAAAGCAAAAAGCAAACCCCTTGTTGAGGAGAAAGCAGCCCTTCCCTTCGTTAAATAGCCCTATCCTAACATTAACTTATAAACTGCAATTTTTTCCCCATTGAAACCAAAGGGCATACTGCCACGTACTTTTACCTATACCGAAATAACAAGGCAAAAAAACAGGCACAAACCGGCAGAAAAAAGGATAGAAAAAAATGGGCGTAATTACCTAAAACAGAGAAGCTGGAAACAAGGCTAACAGCAAAGCACAACCACCAACCAAAAAGAGGGATGATCACGGGAGATTTTTAAAGAAGAGACTGGACAGTCACTTGTCTGAGACGGTATAAGTTCTCCTGCTTGAGCAGGGGGCTGGACTAGAAGACCTCCAAGGTCCCTTCCAGCTCTATTCTATTCTATTCTATTCTATTCTATTCTATTCTATTCTATTCTATTCTATCCTATCCTATCCTATCCTATCCTACTCTACTCTACTCTACTCTACTCTACTCTACTCTACTCTACTCTATTCTACTCTACTCTACTCTACTCTACTCTACTCTATTCTATTCTTATTCTCTTCTCTTCTATTCTTCACCTATTCTATCCTATCCTATCCTATCCTATCCTATCCTACCCTACTCTACTCTACTCTACTCTACTCTATTCTACTCTACTCTACTCTACTCTACTCTACTCTACTCTACTCTACTCTATTCTACTCTATTCCTTATTCTATTCTATTCTATTCTATTCTATTCTATTCTATTCTATTCTATTCTATTCTATTCTATTCTATTCTATTCTATTCTATTCTTGGTCGGGGCAAGAGCTATAGAAAATAAGGAGAAAGCCAGGAGGAAGAACCACGTCACCAGAGCTGCCCTGGTTGAACTAGGCAGCGAAATTACAAAAATATTTCATTTTAGCGATGTGCTGTAATGTAAGAGCAGTATCGTCTGATGTGGTGTTTTCAAAAGTGCAGGTCCGTAGGAGCTGAATACAATCGGCATTGAGTTCAAATCCGCTTGGCAACTGAGCATTTAGGGTGAGCATCAGCCTAATAATAATAATAATAATAATAATAATAATAATAATAATAATAATAATAATAATAATAATAATAATAATAATAATAATAATAATAATAAAAATAAAAATAATAAAATAAAAATAATAGAAATAATAATAATAATAATAATAATAATAATAATGAAGTTGGAAGGGACTTTGGAGGTCATCTAGTCCAACCCCCTGCTCAGGCAGGAAACCCTACACCATTTCAGGCAAATGGCTACCCAGTCTCTTCTTAAAGACTTCCAGTGACTGGAGAATTCTGGGACTTGAAGTCCACAAACCTTAAAAGTTATCAAGGTTGAGAAACAAGATCATGAGATTCCTCAGATTCTGGTAAACAGTTTCACGAACATGTAAACTGTTGATGCAACCGCTACGAAGAAGGCAAATTCTGTCTTCGGAAGGGCTGAAAGCTGAATCAAACTGAAAACCAAAAGATGAAATTAAAACCAGATTTGTAAAATCTTTACCAAAAAAATAAAATAAAAATCTTCTTATCTTCTTCACACCTTCAAGCGCAGGTGGAGCAGCCCAGCCGGTGAACTTTTTACAATACGGACACAAACATTATCAGATGTCAGCCTGTATCTATTAAGCTCCATTTGGCCTCCGATTGTAAATTAGATAAACAAACATCTGTCTATTAAACTGTCCCAAATGGCACACACGCTCAGCTGAGAAACTAGCAATCCTATTTCCTAGCCAGGTTCGTAAGTGAAGCAATTACTCAACTCCTTTCGTGTGGGTTTTATTGTGTGCAATCAAACATTTCTCAAATCTTGATGACAAGAAGCCCAACAGTGAAATCTAGATTAAATCCACGGGACGCCGATGCTGTTAAGATATAACTAGCGGAGAGAAAGTCAAGAGAGGTTAAACTTCGTTTGGTTACTTTTTTTTTTCTTTTTGCAGAAAAAAGACCACGTACGTCTCTTTTTTATTATTAAAGTCAACCAGTCCTGAACTGAAAATGTTTAAATAGGTTCATTTTCCGAATACAAATAGTTCTCGACTTACAGCGAACATTCAAAGTTACGCCGGCACCAAAAATGTGCCGTTTTTAAGACCGTTTTTTACAGTTACACAGTGAACACCCACCCACCAGCCAACCGGATTTAATTTCATTTAATTTCATTCATTACAAGTGTGCAAAAAGCTCTCCAGCAATTCAGAAATAATAATAATAATAATAAAGTTGGAAGGGACCTTGGAGGTCATCGAGTCCAACCCCCGGCTCAGGCAGGAAACCCTATACCATTTCGGACAAATGGCTGTCCAGTCTCTTCTTTAAAACTTCCAGTGTTGGAGCATTCACCGCTTCTGGAGGCAGGTTGTTCCACTGGTTAATTGTTCTAACTGTCAGGAAGTTTCTCCTCAGTTCCAGGTTGCTTCTCTCCTTGACTAGTTTCCATCCATTACTTCTTGTCCTGCCCTCAGCGCCTTGGAGAATAGCTTGACTCCTCTTCTTGTGGCAGCCCCTGAGATATTGGAATACTGCTATCATGTCCCCCTCATCCTTCTCTTCATTAAACTAGACATACCCAATTCCAGCAAACGTTCCTGATATGCTTTAGCCTCCAGTCCCCTAATCATCTTTGTTGCTCTTCTCTGTACTCTTTCTAGAGTCTCAAACATCTTTTTTACATTGTGGTGACAAAAACTGGATGCAGTATTCAAGTGTGGCCTTACCAAGGCATTGTAAAGTGGTTAATACTTCACGTGATCTTGATTCTATCCCTCTGTTAATGCAGCCCAGCACTGTGTTGGCTTTTTTGGCAGCTGCAGCACACGGCTGGCTCATATTTAAGTGATTGTCCACTAGGACTCCGAGATCCCTCTCACAGTTACTACTATTGAGCAAGGGACCCCCTATACTATACCTGTGCATTTGGTTTTTCTTGCCTAAATGTAGAACCTTACTTTTTTCACCATTGAATTTCATTTTGTTAGATAGCGCCCAGTGTTCAAGTCTGTCCAGGTCCTCCTGTATCTTAAGCCTGTCTTCTGGAGTGTTGGCTATTCCTGCCAGCTTGGTGTCATCCGCAAATTTGATGAGTTCCCCATCTATCCCCTCGTCCGAATCGTTGATGAAGATGTTGAAGAGCACTGGCCCCAGAACAGAGCCCTGGGGCACCCCACTGCACACATCCCTCCATGTAGATGCGGTTCCATTGAGGCCACTCTGAATGTATCAGAAGTGGTGTGACTTCAAAATCAGTTCTTACAGCCTCAGAACAAGCCTGTCTGGACGTCAAACCGCTTCACATCCAAGTTGAAAGCATCCTTCTGGAGGCAGTGGAACTCCTTGCCTCCAGAAGCTGTGAATGCTCCAACACTGGAGGTTTTTAAGAAGAGACTGGACAGCCATTTGTCTGAAATGGTAGTTTCCTGCCTGAGCAGGGGGTTGGACTGGATGACCTCCAAGGTCCCTTCCAACTTTTTATTATTATTATTATTATTATTATTATTATTATTATTATTATTATTATTATTATTATTATTATTATTATTATTATTATTATTATTATTATTATTATTATTATTATTATTATTATTATTATTAATCATCGCATAGTCAGCCAGATGTTCAGACTGGATTTGGCATTTTTGTCTACCTATCGAGTCCTTCCCAAGGACCTGGGATAGGCAGATGTGGATGTTTGATGGTATTACAGATCTCGTCGCAGGATGGAAGCAGTTCCTAGTAAGGCCGCCTTTTGCAATTGACTGATGGCGAATTTGTCAATGCCGATGATGGTGTTCAAGTGGTGCTCCAGTTGTTTTGGGATTGCACCCAGGGCGCTTATTACTATTGGTCCTACCCTTGCTTGCCTTTGCCACAGTCTTTCTATTTCTATTTGTAGGTCTTTGTATTTTGTTATCTTCTCCAGTTCTTTCTCGTCTATTCTGCTGTCTCCAGGCACTGCCATGTCCACTATCCAGACTTTTTTGTCTTTCTTATCGACAATTGTTAAGTCCGGGGTGTTATGTTGCAGGTGCTTATGTTGTTGTTGTTGTTGTTGTTGTTATTGTTGTTATTGTTGTTGTTGTTGTTGTTATTATTATTATTATTATTATTATTATTATTATTATTATTATTACATCCGTTTCGAGGTAAAAAAAAAAGGTCACGTAAGGATTGCAAGGGCAGAGCCCGTTTAAAAGAGGACGTATTTTGCACCTCTACAGTCACACTCAAAAGCCGATAGCAGCAAAACAACAATCCATTCCTGAAGATATGTTTAAATTTGCCCGTCCAGGGTTGTATAATAATTGTTTGAACTAGACTCCAGGCTCGAAACACCCACCATCCTCAATAGATTGTCGTATTCTGAACTCCGAACGTTAAAAATCCCTGAAGCAGAGATTGATCTAGAACCATCATGTGCGTGATGTGTGTTAAATAGTTCCTCTCCTTCGAGTAACGGGCAGGATCTGGGGATCCAAGGAGGAACTGGGCACTTTCTATTTTCTCCCCCCCCCCCCCAGACCATGTTTCCTTATTCAGTAGGTTGGCTGGTATTTGAGTGAAGATGAAATAAAGGAAGAAGAAGCAGGCACCGTTTTTCCCTTTTTGTGTTTCTGTGTTTTTCTTATTCGTGCTTTTTTTAAAAAAAATTTTTAGGCTGGGTAGGAATCTTCCAGCTTGAGCCAACAAACGAAGGCTTGTTCTTCTTCGCCACCTCAACCATGGCAGGAAGAAGACTCTGGAGCTGGGAGCTGGTTCTGATTATTTATTTGGGGGGGGGGAGGCAGCACAGAAATAACCCCCACAGCCAGAAGCTGCTATTTGCTCGGCGAGCTATAAAGTTATCTCTGCCGTTTTGCTGACCTCCACTGTTACGCTGATTGCAAAAAACATGTAATGCATCGACTTCATCTAGAGAATATGCAAAAGAGATTGCGTGTCTGTGTGTGCGTGCGTGTGTTTTCTTTTCGTCCAATAGTTTCCCCCGCTTCATTGTTGAGCCTGGAGGAAAAAAGAAAAAGCTGCCTGCTTGCCATTTATGGCTTCTGCACTCTTCAATTCCTGACGAAAATATCGGGCAGCGGTCAGAATAGAGCTGGAAGGGACCTTGGAGATCTTCTAGTCCAACCTTCTGCTCAAGCAAGAGACCATTCCAGACAAGTGGCTGTCCAGTCTGTTCTTAAAAGCCTCCGGTGATGAAGCACCCACAACTTCTGGTGGCAAGCAGTTCCACTGGTTAATTGCCCTCACTGTATAAAGCCGTGAATTTCCCTCATTTGTGTTTGAGTAGCTTCCTGTCTGCTTCTTACGCCATGGCCATCTCGATTTTTGTGGACAGTGAATATACTACCACAACTTAGGATGAAGAGCTGCGAGATCTACTTTCCCAGTCACAAAACGCTGGCTTCTGATCCTGACCCCCACAGACCCCCACCCACAAAGGATGGTGTGGTACTTTCCTCACCATGGTTGCTCCATTTACCAGAGAGAGAGAGAAAGTATGAAATCTACTGGATCCCCTGCACGGATTGCCCCTGTGACTAGGCAGGGAAGATGGAGAGGAAGCCAACCAATCAGATTGCAAGAACACAAGAGAGTGGTCAGATAAGGAGACCTGAGCTCATTGGTACCTTCACATTGCAACGAACGAGGACATACATACAGTACAATTTCACAGCTACTCAGATTGTTGGCGGAGCAGGTACAAAAACAG
Source organism: Azemiops feae (assembly GCA_023970755.1). Taxonomy (NCBI): domain Eukaryota; kingdom Metazoa; phylum Chordata; class Lepidosauria; order Squamata; family Viperidae; genus Azemiops; species Azemiops feae. Next base: position 985,918 of record JALGBA010000597.1, read on the forward strand.
CCAGGGAAATTATTGAAGCCTGGAAATGGGACCCTTGTCGGTCAACAGGAGTGCTGATTTACCACCAGCTTATCAGGTGCTTGGGAGCCAAGGACTTGGCAGCACAAGGAAACAACAGCCAATAGCCGGCCATGAACTCAACAATCAACAACTTAAAAAGCCACACACAACCAGGCACCGCAGAAATACAATGCATAGAATAGCCAAAGCATAAACTCTGCTAGAGAGAAGCTCTCTGAGGGTGGGCTCCAGAACAAGTCCCAAAAAGCTTGGAAGACTAAGCCTCTGTTCCTGGTGACCGACTCAGATTGGATCCTGCAACATTATCCAGGGACACGTAGATTGGCTTTCATACATGTTGAATCTACGACTCTGGCTTCCAGAACTAAGCCAGCATTCGCTTGCTGGGAGGCAATGTAATCTCCTTAACCTGGTTTTCGGGCATCCAGGTAACAGGTGATCAGACAAATGGGCTGACCGGCTGTAAAGCCCCATAAGTTGGGCCACGGTTGTCCCACACCCGATCGGCCCTATTAAGCTACTGAATTTATATTTCCTGGGACGGAGAGAGAAGGGAACAGACTCCAACATCCTGCCTGCCTTTGACGGTACTTACGTGCACTCAGCATCCGTGGAGTAGCTGAGATGCGACGTTTCCTTTGCTCTCGGCCCTTTGAGCCAGGACAGGACCAGAAAGAAGACAGGGCAAGGCTTTTCAGAAATGCCACTTTGCTGCTGCTGCTGCTGGGCATAACGACAGAATCTTGGAAGCCAGCCAGAGAATCCTTCTGCCCCCTCTTATACCAAAGAGGATCAAGGTGGAGTTATTTTGAGTTTCTTTCCCACGCCTTTCTCCTTTCCCAGGACTGAGTCATTGTTTACTTTCTCTTGCCTGCCTCTTTCTTCAGCAAGGTTACTGCTGCACTTGGCAGTTTGCAGAAATGTCCTCTGATGCTGGAGTTTTGCTCCTGGAGTAAGGGAGACCTTGGCAGAAGAACTAGGGGAGTGGGGGGCCGTAACCCACCCAGTTGCACCCTCTTTGCAGTCATTCACCCTTCACGGTCCAAAGTTCTGCACTTTCCGACAAAATCACTATCGCTATTATTTTCCGAAAGACAAGAAGCAACAGATGGAAACTGACCAAAGAGAGAAGCAGCCTGGAACTAAGGAGAAACTTCCTAACAGTGAGAACAATTAACCAGTGGAACTCCTTGCCTCTAGAAGTTGTGGGTGCTTCATCACTGGAGATCTTTAAGAAGAGACCGGACAGCCACTTGTCTGAAATGGTATTATAGGGTCTCCTGCTTGAACAGGGGGTTGGACTAGAAGACCTCCAAGGTCCCTTCCAGCTCTATTCTGACAACCTCCTTCATTCTTCACACAGATGGAGAAGCCACAAGGCAGCCTTCCGTGGAAGGTTTGTTCTCCCGCGGAAGATCCTGTCTAGACTCACGGTGGTGGCGAGACCACTACTTCTGTTGCAGCCAGCCTCCTTCTGTTCCACTTTCACAAAACAGGGCCTTTGTCTCTCGAGCAAAGAAATCCGGGGCCACTGGATTTAGGCCATTTAATCCTAGTAGCAAAATAATTTGACTCGTCCCAATCAGAAGCCAAGCACAATTCTCCCACTAGCGTCTCTGTCTTTGCATCTTCTCCCCTTTGGGGCTGTATCAGTAGGTTTGATGAGTAAGAATTGTTATTCACTGAGACAGCAAATAGGAAGAAGGCACGGCTGTTCTTTTTGCAGAAAATAGAACGGAAATTAATAGTAATCATGACAAAGGGGCAAAAAAGGAAGCCTATCATCATAATAGACAATTATTGTCTTTAAACTAAATGTTAGAATACATGGTTGTGGGAAGGGAAGGGAAGGGAAGGGAAGGGAAGGGAAGGGAAGGGAAGGAAAGGAAAGGAAAGGAAAGGAAAGGAAAGGAAAGGAAAGGAAAGGAAAGGAAAGGAAAGGAAAGGAAAGGAAAGGAAAGGAAAGGAAAGGGAAGGGAAGGAAAGGAAAGGAAAGGAAAGAGCAGGGAAGGGAAGGGGAAAGGGGAAAGGGGAAAGGGGAAAGGAAGGAAAGGAAAGGAAAGGAAAGGGAAGGGAAGGGAAGGGAAGGGGGGAAGGAAGGGGGAAGGAAAGGAAAGGAAAGGAAAGGAAAGGAAAGGAAAGGAAAGGAAAGGAAAGGAAAGGGAAGGGAAGGAAAGGAAAGGAAAGGAAAGGAAAGGAAATAGGGGAAGGAAAGGAAAGGAAAGGAAAGGGAAGGGAAGGGAAGGGAAGGGAAGGAAATAGGGGAAGGAAAGGAAAGGGAAGGGAAGGGAAGGGAAGGGAAGGGCCTGGCTGAGGAATTCTGGGAGTTGAAGTCCATAAGTCATAAAAGGGCCAAGTTTGAAGACCCCTGCCTTAAAATGTGGCATTGGGAACCAATCCCCAATTCTCCATAAACTATGCTTTCTTCCCCAAGATAATGTATATAGAGAAACAAAACTATCATTGCCTATGAAATTCATTTTAATATTTCATTCTCCGACTGTATATGTGCTACTGATACAGTGTTTGTAAGATTCTGGAGTACTTTTGAGTTGGTGACCATCTCTACTTGCACGTCCTTAATCAGTGGGGACCTTCAACGTATCTGTCAAATATTTTAAATACATTTTAGCATCAGGTTCTGGATCCACACATTAAGAGAATTTCTCAGGTGAATTAAATTCTATTCTGCGTGAACAAGGATATTATTACTGCTACAAGGTATTTGAGCTGTAACAGGATATTAATTGTTGTATGTTGCTTATGAAAATGTTGAATCAAAATATATTCTTCACTTACAGTCGTGGAAAACAAGTTTTCAAAATCTAATACGTTCATGTATTATGTATACACAGTATCAATATTCCTCTATGCTTCATCTTTGACATGAAATATATTATTTAAGCCAATTGGGGAAAAAATCCACCCCCTCCTTAGCCAAAACCTCAGGAAAATAAGAAAAAACAAATGATAAGAGACTCAAAAGACCGTCACACCATTGTCCCGGCAATATCTTTAGCACACCTTTCAAACAAATATGCCTTTGTTTCATTTCTTTTCTTTTTCTTCAAAATGCCTTTAAAGCTGAAAAAAAATTGAAAAGGACATTGCAGTGGGGGAAAGTTGTGGGTGAGAAATGTGATTTGACACAATCACAGCATCTTTTTATACCTTTGGAATTTTATGGTGGGGGGGAGAGGGGGAGCCAAAGTTGTGAAACAGATGGTCTTAGTTAAAACAAAATATATAAGATAAAATGCTATCGCAAAGACGGAAGGGGTGTTTAAGTAGCCTGGCCTGTAGAATTAGCTCTCAAAACTTTCCACAAGGGTTAGGAAAATGATCCTAACATTTTGGGAATAGATTCACGGTTGTCGCTTTGTGGAGAAGGAGACAAATGCCGCAGGTGTTTGTGGGACCTCCAGATGCAATGAAAATAGTCATTTCTCTCCTGGCTTCAACCAGCATCTCAATTTTCTACCCCACTCAGCCCCGTTTGCATAGTTCATCACTGTGAAGGACATTAGAGACGGTAAAAAGTGACAGTTAATCCAAGTTGGAATCTTAGGATAATTGGAGAACGTTAACTGGAAGCAACATTTAGAGAACCAGTCTTTATATTTAGGAAGAGAGGCTGATCTTTTTTCTTGTACCATTCCAAAAAAAACCAGAGAAGCTCAGAGAAACATATAAAATGTCATTTGCTCAGTAGCATTTTGTGCTGAGACACCAAAGGAAGGATGTAGCAACTCAATTTATCAGAGCGTTTTTTGCAGCATATTATGTCACTATGCATGGGTTGAACCCCAATGCAATCTTTCATATATATATAAAATTTGAAGCAGCATTCAAACAGGGCACATCTTAGGCTGACAGAAACATTCGGTATCAATGTGGATCCTCGGGGGCTGCAATGGATTAAGGATTTCAACCCTCTAGATCAGTTTTTTCTCAAACTCACTATGCATGGGTTGAACCCCAATGCAATCTTTCATATATATATAAAATTTGAAGCAGCATTCAAACAGGGCACATCTTAGGCTGACAGAAACATTCGGTATCAATGTGGATCCTCGGGGGCTGCAATGGATTAAGGATTTCAACCCTCTAGATTAGTGTTTCTGAAACTCGGAAACTTTTAAGATATGCGCACTTCGGGTTCCAGAATTCCCCAGCCAAGGTGGCTGGCTGGGAAATAGTTTGTGAGTTGAACTCTACCCATCTTAAAGTTTGCCAAGTCTGAAAACACTAATCTAAATGTGTCTCCTCTAATTTCCAAGGGCGCAAATATGCTAGCAAGCTCTGCAAATCCTCGGATCCTTTTTTTATTACATCTGGCGGGGAGGGCCAATTGCCGCATCCTCCACATCGGAAAATAACCGCCTGCTTGCAAGCATTGTTTTTTTGGGGGGTGGGGGGTGGGGCAAAGATTAATTCTTTCTGCAAGCTGTTGTAGTCCTGCCTGTGTAAGCAGCAGCGTGACTGCTCGGGCCTAAGGAGCGATTAGTCTTCTACAGCCGTTGTCTTCCTAAAAGGCCTTCTTGGAGAGCCAAGGAACCTTCCAGAAAGAAAGATCAGAGGCTGGTCACCTTTTGCATGGCTGATATTCCTTCCCATGCTTAAGGAATTGCTGGTCCTTACTTCCCTCATTAATGTCTTCTTAAATCCATGCCTTTTGGCATCCTCTCTCCTTCTGCCGGTGGTGAGTTGCGCGTTTGCAAAAGAGTGACCTGCCTTAGAGAAACGTAACAAGCCTATTTTTTTTTTCTTGGTGTGGGAAGTCAGAACTGTGTCTTGACACCCTGACGGTTGGGTGACCGTGAAGAGAGGCAGCACTCCCCATTGAAATGATGGCTGAAGTGCCTCGTTGGAAAAATAACAGTTCGAAACAGGGTTTGTGGATAGCCTATTTCGAACCATACAACTATATACCTATAATTGTACCGTTCTCCCTTTAATTTATGTTTTCAGTACATCTGCACGAAGTTTTCCACTGCAATTTTCTCGGATAGTGGAAATTACCCAGGCAACAACTAGAATATCAAATTACCAGGAAAAATTCATCGTTCCTCCCATCCCGAAGAGTTAAATGAAGTTCTCCTGCACTGGGTATATAGTACTTAAATGATGCAGGTCGCTTGAGGTCGATCCACTAATTTCCGCATGATACAAGCAAGACACCGGGCGTGCACACAAGCAACAGGAAACTAAAAAAATAAAAATGCTCTAATCCCCAATTCATTTATTTCAAGTCAAGTTCTAGGGATTTGGTTGAAAATCAGGTCCTCATTTCCTTATTTCCTTGATGGGCTATTAAGCTCAACGTTTGCTGTAAATTTAATCCCTTAGAGTTGGAAAGCGTCTCACGTGTTGAACGTGTTGAAACTCAGCGGCAAACTTCTCCTTCCCGCCTGCCCAGCCGAAGACCCCCGGCCTGCCGCCCCAAAGTCGGGGGCTCCCCGATTCCAGGGTCCGTTGAAGACCCCCTGCTCTCCAGGTGAAATCCTCCCGCCTCCTCCTCCACTTTCTCCCCTCTCTTAGCGAGCCCGCTCACGGAAGAAAAACGCACAATCTTTTCTCGACTTCTTTTAGTTTGGCGGGCTAAATCAAGGGGTCTCATCTGGAAGCAGCGGGCATCACTTCAGAGGATGCCAGCCCTCCCAGGACCCGGGGCGGGCTCGCTCACCGGGACATCCAGCTGAGCTGAGGCTTCCTGCAGCTAACCGAAATCAGCCCACCTTTCCACTGAAAGCGGGAGCCCACCGTCTCATCCCATCTCCGAAAATGCGCACAGACGCGCCGTCCTCTCCGCCCGTTGCAAGCAGGGTGGTCAACTTTCCCACCGGCAGAAAGTGGAGGCGAGAGGGGAGTGGGTTGCAGAAGAAGGAATCCCCCCACCACCCACCCACCCCTGGCCTGGATAAACGCCCCTCCCGGCACCAGAAGCACCCCGGCCACCCAGAAGGGGGCAATCCTGGCTGCAGGGGGCGACCGAGGTTGAGGGCTTCTATCTGGAAGGCAAAACGGCCCCCCACCTCGCCGTTTTTGTTTTTTTTCCGGGATGCGCCTTACACCCACCCCGCAAAACCGGCCCCGGACGGCAGCGCGAACCCTGCTCCCCAAGGTGGGGAGAAGGAAAGCGCAGCTGCCCGGCCCGTGCGTAAAGTTGGCTCCCGGCGGCGGCTTAAAACAGGGAAAAGCAGGACGGTACCAGCCAGTTTCTCCCCAGCCCCCCCCAGCCCCAGCCCCGGGCCGAAGCCCCCTACCGCCGCTGGAGCTGGCTTCCTCCAGCTGCGCCGAGATGCTGGCCACTCTGCGGACACTCATGGCGGGCTCTGCACGGGCGCAGCGCTGTCTTCCCGGGCTTTGGCGCCCGCTCAGCCTCCCGAGGCGGGCGAGGGGCCAGTCCGGTGCGCGCCCCTTCCTCCCTCCCTCCCACCTGCTGCTGCTGCTGCTGCTGGGGCTTCGCGGGGACGCGCGCGGGGGGCGGGAGGGCTCCAGAGAGCTGCGCGCAGTGAGCCGGAGCAGGAGGAGGAGGAGGAGAACGGCCAGTCTCCGCTGGAGTCGCTTGGAAGGCAGATGGAATCCCTGGCCGGGAAAGCGCGCACGAGCCGTTCCCCACGTTACGCCGCCTGCACGGGAAGGGCTGCTCCGCGGGCTGAGAACTGGCCGGGAAGCCGAGGCTGAAAGGATCGGGGGAAGGCGCGGCGGCGGCGGGGGGGGGGGGAATGATGCAAAGCAAAGAAAGATTTGGGGAGGGGGCGGGCGGGAGGGAGAGAAAGGCTGCGCGCCGAGAGCGGGGGGAGGAAGACGGCTGGCCCGGTTGAATTCCCCCCCCCCCAGACCCAGCGTGGTTTGCCTCCAAGGGCAGAGGCAGGACCCAGGTGCTTTAATCGCGGCTTCCAGATGTTTGGAAACCGCTGGCGCCGAAGGAGGGAAAGGCGCGGCTCCCTGGAGGTGCGCCCAACAGGTGCCCGGCTTGCGTTCCCTCTACGAACCCACCGGACGATCCTGGGGGCCGAGCCGCTTTTTCCCTCCCTCTTGAAACTCGAGCCAGCCCCGAGCGCACAAGCGTCTTCCAAGTGCACAAGCAGCCCAAGGGGCGAAGCAGGTGGGCCGTTTGGGGATAGGGCCCCGTCCGGCTCTTTGCAGGAATTCCCTCCACGGGAGATCCTGAACCACAGCCGCTCCTCTCCCCTTGGGGTCTCCCTCCCATGGTTCCCTCCACCTGCCGCCCTCCGTAATTCCAAGCTTCTGCCCTGGTTGCCAACCACAGGCCTCCTCTGCCCCTCCTTCCTTTGGGGGGAGAAAAGGGGCACCGGAAATGGTTTTATATTATACTTCTATTAAATTCATACACACGTTACAAACCAGTTTATAAATAACCACTATAGTGGCATTCTCTCGTGATGCTGTCTCAGTGCCAAGCAAACCACATTTCGGTTTAATCTAATATGTAGACTTCGTGCAAGCCTTACTCGGTGTTACTTGCTAGATTTCATCTTACCTTTAAAGGTGAGAAACCAAAACGAATCATTTTCTTTGCTATCCATTATTAGAGGACTCACGTATTTCACTAAGCTACAGTTTATATTAGTTTTTTTTTTTTTTTTGCAATAACAGAGAATTAGCTCGGTTCGTACATTGCGCCAAAGCCATCAACGTGATTTGAAAGCAACATTGGCTGAGAACACGGAAAACAAATAAATCACACTTGATTTAATGAACAGCTAGCACCAGCGTCCCACGACTTTGCTTCCCAAGTTTTCCAGCCATTCTCAAAAGTGGCCTGGGAGTTTTTAGGCCTAAATGTTCATGGAAGGGACAGACAGAAGAAGACATCCAGAATTGAGGTCCAGTTAACTAACTTAAAACATATCCTGCATATCATGCAGACGGAGGCGATATCTGTTAGGATTTCACTTGCCCGTTCAAAACCAGATTAGGGCTTAATGTCCCCCGAAGAACTGGATCTTACTGGTCTAACTGGAAGGAAAACACGAATCCGTGCAAAAAAAAAAAAAAAGGAAGGGGCACCCTTGTTAATTTTAAGTGGGTCAGTCAAGTTCTCGGTATCTGAACAAGCCCAAATAGTCTTATCGACCTGTTTTTCTTATCTTTCTCTTTTAATCTTTCTTTTCTTACAGATGTCTCCCTGCCTTTAGCAGTCTTAAAGCAAACAAAATAAAGAAACACACAGAGAGAGATTGTACTCACTTGATCAAAGCCATTGCTGTGTCTGCCTTTATAGCATCAGTAGAGCACCCCTTGCCCCACAAATAACTACACACACACACAAACATGAGATTGTGGGTTTAGCTTACCCCTTGCAAACAGTAACTCCTTCCAATAAGAGCTACATACAACTGACTGATATTTGTATATTGCTTCTTTGATTCCCCAGGAATGAATTCAAGACGGGAAGCTTTGTGTCATTACAGCAGACCACTTCAAAGAGTGTGTTCTTCCAGGACAAAACTTCCACAACTTGCAGAAACCCTATTTCATCTTAGTGCGCCTGTTCACCCACCACCAGTATTTTTGACGCTATCGTTCGTATCCTTGAACAAGCGAGATTGTAACCGGGATTGCGCTGCGCTGGGAAGTGAGCAGCTCACGTTTGCAGAATTGTTAGCCGACCACACATCACCACAGGCAGTGTAATATCACAACTTGGAGTCCTTCCAGGATGTTAAAGGCAGTCCCTAATCAAATCCAATCAAAACAAATCAAAAAAATTCTTGGCTTCGCTTCCTTTTTCTATCAGTTAATTTTACGAGGGCGTCGATTTTCTCTTACGTCCTCCATTCTGAGTTGGAAAGATCTTGAACAAGGATGTCATCTGAAGTCTAAAGCAACCCAGGTGAGTCCTCGACTTACAACCATTCATTTAGTGACCGAAGTTACAACAGCACTGGAAAAAAGTGACTTATGACCGTTTTTCACCCTTACAACCGTTGCAGCATCCCCCATGGTCACGTGATCAAAGTTCAGACGCTTGGCAACTGGCATGTACTTATACAGCAAGTCCTTCAGTTCCGACCATAATTCCAGTTGCTGAGTGATGTGGTCATTGAGTGAGTCACCATGTGACCAGACCCAATTTTATGACCATTTTTCCCAGGGTGATCACGGGATTAAGTCAGTCGCTAAGCAAATCCAGCTTCCAAAATCGTCTTTGCTTGTCAGAAGCCAGCTTGGGAAGGTGCCAACTTGCAATCCTGGGGCAGCAGGACAATCTAACCAACATACATGTGACCCACTTCCCAAGTGCCCAGATTGTGATCATGCGACTGCCGGGATGGGGAGGTGGTCGTAAGTCAAAATGCTGTCGTAATTCCAAACTGCTGTTAAACGGATGGGCGTTAAGTTGAGCACTACCTCTACCAAATACCTCCTGAGGTCAGACTTGTCTTTTCAAGATGACCCTCAGACCTTTTGAAACTAAGTCCTTCTGAAATAATAGAAAATACCTGCAGCTCAGGTTTTAGATTTTGGCAAACAGGCTTGGAGAAGGAAACCACTGCCAAAAACTAAGTCATTCTCTCTCTGGGATGATTGTCCTCTCCCACCGTGCACAGTTTTAAGAGGGATGCGCATGGAATTGTGAAGGAGAAGGAGTCGCCCAACTGGACAGCCAGATCAGTGGGATAATAGATGTGCCAACATCCAGCTCATGAATCCAAACGAAACTCCGAGTTCATTCCGTTTCCAAAAATCTTACTATTGATTGAATACACGGCACGGTAATAGCGAAGCGAAACTAAACTCTGAGGTTCCCGGACACACCAGTTCATAGAATTAAACAATAATTTCTCTGGCCAAACCCCCCACCCTCTCACGTAGTCCATGTAAACAATGTCACTTTGTTATGGGAACCGTCTGCTTCCTCTCCACACCTGCTGCGGTGTCCTTGGAAAGGTTTCAGGCTCTCACAGACTTCAATGGAATTGCAGGGGTTTCGTTTCTCCATCGAACCCATTCTAACACCTCCCACCCGCTCACCCCTTACTCTAAGGGCAAGTTGAAATGAAGAGGCCTGTAGCTGCCGAAGTTTCATTCTGGACAAGATGTTGCAACCCAATTCTCCTACCTATCCATTTTGAGACTAAAAAGTATTTCTTGCTAGAAAATGCAATGTTGGTAAGGAACCTAAGCGGCTGATTCTGAGTGAGCACGCTTGAAGGTAAACTGTGTTTTAATAAGAGCTTCAGTTCATCTAAATAAGGACACATTTATGCTCAGTCTAACTTCTGTTGGCTTTGTATGAGCAACTGTGTAGTACTGTTGGCCACAATATAATTGTAGTTTACTATAGCCTTTTTCTGGGATGTTTTTCAACTTCCCAGGCTACAATTGCAATTTCCTGGAGGAATCTGTCCAAGTTATAGCCAGGAGCAACTGCGCTTGGCGTCCAAATCTGGATCAGATCACCCCAGTGCTTCCATCTGCTGTTTTGGCCATCGGTCTTGGGCAGATTGAATTTTATTTCTGAATAAACCTACATAGGATTGTGTTGTAATTAAGGGACTTTCCCAGGTACGGACTGGAAGTTCTCATTACCTGTCATTGAGTCAAGACAAAACTGTAGGACCCTGAAGTTTACAGATTCCAACCCTCCCTACAATGCTTTTGTTTGAACTCGTTGCCCATCCTCCATCTTCTTTCCAAAGCATGTGACTGGCAAAAACCAAACAGATTTTATAGGCTGCTTTTGGCAGCCTTGCAAGGAAAGTCTCCGTCAATACCAGTAAAGCTAAGAATGACTTCAGGCTTGTTTGTCTCATAGTTTTGGGAAGAGAAGAGACAGGGATGAACGAAGAGAGATTGCCGGCACATTTTTATGGCATGATTTGGTGCCAGTGGGAAAAAGACTTCAGGGCATGAAATTTTGGTATTGTCCTAAATCACCTTAAAAAACAATACAGTCCAAAATTCCACACTCTGTTCCAGCAGTTGTTTTTGTTAACAACTGAGAGCAACGTAACCGTTGCAACAATAATCTGACATTTAATTGAGCATAGCCAAGACTATCTGCTTTCTGCAGCTCTGTAAACATGTAGCTCCAACACAGAATATTGTCACATCCTGTCAAAATTGTCTCTCCTGTATTGCAGCAAACTCCCTGAAGTCTCCAGCCAAGGATTCCCCCCCCCCGTATCTACCATTTGGTGCTGCAAATATGTTTAATAAGGATATATGGATAATAATAATTATCTTTATTGCAGATTTGTGCAAAAAAACCAAAACAGAACCCTAGGCTTACATCTCAAGTCCTCAAAGTATAAAATAAAAAGTAGAATATTTGTGTAAAAATGCCTAACCATGTAATCCTGGGCATATTTTCTTAGCAACAATCTTACTCAAAAACAAGATTTGTTCTTCAGTGTAGTTTGTGAAGGAGGAAGACAAGGAGAAAGAATATATAAGCCCTAAATATAAAGTGCGTAATATTAAAATTACATTGAAATACGTACAGGTGAACAACCAATAACCAAAGGTGAAAATGGTCCTTAAGACTGCCCACCTATTGCTTTTAATTTGTCTATCAAAATCAGGGGTCTTCAAACTTGGCCCTTTGATGACTTGTGGACTTCAACTCCCAGAATTCCTCAGCCAGGCACGCGTGCCTGGCTGAGGAATTCTGGGAGTTGAAGTCCACAAGTCATCAAAGGGTGATAATTCCCTCACGCTGGCTGAGGAATTCTGGGAGTTGAAGTCCACAAGTCATCAAAGGGCCAAGTTTGAAGACCCCTGATCAAAACAGACAAATAGCCCTTCTCAAGTGCAGATGACCTATTGATGGTATACAATTCAACAGCCACAAACACAGAGTGGAAATGGGATAAATATGTACAAAAAAGACTTATTCCACACGTGACAGGTTGACAATCTCGCAGAGTCAAAAGCTTTTATTATTATTATTATTATTTTAACATGGCATTTTGCCCAAGTAAGAATGGCTTCACAAGGTTGCATAACTGCAACACTTTTTAAAATTTAATATAGATTTTTATACAGTGCTAGACATCATCAATTAACCATGGATTTCATTATCTGGAAGAGTTTAGAAATTATTTACACCAGCCTTCGGGCTACGATTTTAATTGCCGCCACATACTGTTGGGCATATCAATACTTCTGGGTGGGAAGGATAAGCCAAACTTCTAAAAGGGACGCTTTCTAGTTCAAATACACAAAACTTTTTTGTGCCAAGCTCAGAAACATGGTTAAAAAAGAATCTCTTTCACTCGTAAACACGCACAAAGTCTAACTCCGGAGATACACGGGAGCTTGTAGAGAATATTATTGACTTCCGTTATGTGCTCAAGATGGACAGTGATTAATATTTATAGGTTACTTATACTTAAGGGTGTAGGTCTATACACATGTTGTATATATAGTATGTTTTAAATGTGTGTTATGTACGTGTTCACTTTGAGAGGAAGCAGCTAAATTTCATTTTTAAGGTGTGCCATTATGCCCACAGTAAAAAATGACAATAAATCTAATCTAATCTAACTTAAAGGGCATTAGGGAATAAACGTAAGGAACAGGAGAAGCCACAATCAAGACAATATTCAGATTAAAAAAAAAAAATCCGAGTTTGGGGCAGAATTTGTAACCCACGTAAGAAGACGCTTTTTAATTCTCATGAAAATAAAAGGAGCAGGGAAGCACATTCAGACATGCAGGAATCTGCTATCGTAACAGACCTGTTATTAATAAATGTAATATTAGCATGCATGGCTTTAATTTTCTGATATTTGCTCATACAGTAATTTGAATATTTTATTTTCTTGGTTCTACTTTAGAAAGCCGATAGCTAAGGGAGCATCTGCCTCGCATTATCTCTACCCATCCTGCAAGGATTTTAAATGTGTTCCTTTGGGGCAGTGAAGTCTAGATTTGCACCTGGTTCCCACTTAGTCAGTAAGCAAATTCAATCAGCCAAAAAATAAAAAATAAAATAAAAAACAAATCCTGTCTTTTCTCTTTACAGCGGGGAAAGGCAGGACTCGACTATTTTAAAAGCATTTTTCAGCCCGAAGAGGTCAGCCTCTCCCGAGTCAGTTTGACACCTCAGCTTCCCAAACTGCAAGCAGCTGTTTATTTTTGTCCCTTTTCTATTTTCTGTTTTGCCCACCACAGGCTTGTAAACACGGCTATTATTAGCAAGCAAAGTCTGAAAACAAGACACCCCCCCTTTTTTTTTTTTTTTCCTCCCCTAAAAATATACCCCGTTTGTACACACAAAACACATTTTTCAGTACACAAAAGCTGCTACCGGCTTTGGGCAAATTGTTTCCATTGTGAACTCAGACAAACGCACAGGCAGCATCCCTCACTGGTACCATTTGTGAGATCTTGCATTATAAAGAGCATCACGACAGTTCTCTATTGTAGGCAGTCCTCGACTTACGATGACAGTGGAGACCCAGCTTTCTCTTGCAAAGCGAGGCATTGGTTGAGCGGGCTTCGTTCCAATTTACGACCTTTCCTGGCCACCATTGTTAAGCGAATCAATGCAGTTGACAAGCTAGGAACCCGGTCGTTAAGCGGATCCGGCTTCCCTCATTGACTTTGCTCGTCAGAAGGTCGCAAAGGGGGATCACGTGACACTCCCACCCCCGGGACGCTGCGGCCGTCATAAGTACAAGTCAGTTTCCAAGCGTCTGAATTTTGGTCGCGGGAATGCTGCAACGGTCGTAAGTGTGAATAACGGTCCTAAGTCCCTTTTTTTCAGGGCTGTTGTAACTTTGAACGAACTGTCGTAAGTTGAGGACTACCCATAATTGCCCATTTCCCCCCTTTTACCACCAAACTGCAGGGGGGAAGGGAGGACAAAAGGAGATTTTTCAGGAATCCAATTTCTGGTAATACACAACTTACCCCTAAGGTTCATTATCACCTTTGGGGGGTGCATTGATACTATCAATAAAGGCTCCCCTTAGAGCAGGGGTCCCCAACCTTGGCCACTTTAAGACTTGTGGACTTCAACTCCCAGAATTCCCCAGCCTGCATAGCTGGCTGGAGAATTCTGGGAGTTGAAGTCCACAAGTCTTAAAGTGGCCAAGGTTGGGGACCCCTGCCTTAGAGGAACAAAATGGACCCCCCCTTATCAGAAGAAAATTATTCCAAATTTATTAAAGACGCCCCCCCCTCCTTTGGAGGGTGCCACGACATTGTCCTGAGCAGCTCCTCAAGTGACTACGAGGGAAGGGACTACAAAGCCCGAACTGGACAACCTGAAACGCCACCAAGCTGGGGGAAAGTCGGGGTGGGCCCAGAGGGCGCGTAGGATGGGTCGCCCTTTCCACAGAACCCCGTTTTGAGGAGCGAAGCCCGCTTCTTTCGGCTTAGCTGGCCAGGCCCAAGCCAGGCAAAAACCAGGGTTTGTTAAAAAAAGAAAGAAAGAAAGAAAAACCAGGCTGAATTTAAACCAAGCAAAGAGGGGGGGGGGAATAAATCTCTTACCGGGAGCCAAAGTCCCAGGTGGCAGCGCCAGAGCTGAGCTCTCCAGACCAGCCAAGAAGAGACAGGAGGTCACCAAATGGCCCTCCAGGCCTTTTGCCTCCCTCCAGTCCCTTTCAGGAGGCTTCCTGCCTCTGCCTGCACACAGCTGGGCAGGATTAGTCCTGAGCACAGCTGGGGCCCCTTGGCCTCCCCCTCCCTCCCTCCCTCCCTCCCTCCCTCCAGGAGCCCTGCTGGGACTTTCTGCAGCTTCACACAACTCTTCACCTCCCTAAGCTCAGGGGCTGGAAGCTTCCTTTTCCTTTCCTTTCCCTATTTCCTTTCCTTTCCTTTTTCCTTTCCCCTTCCCTTCCCTGCTCTTTCCTTTCCTTTCCTTTCCTTTCCTTCCCTTCCCTTCCCTTCCCTTTCCTTCCCTTCCCTTCCCTTTCCTTTCCCCTTCCCTTCCCTGCTCTTTCCTTTTTCCTTTCCCCTTTCCCCTTCCCTTCCCTGCTCTTTCCTTTCCTTTCTTTTCCTTTCCTTTCCTTTCCTTTCCTATCCTATCCTATCCTTTCCTTTCTCCTTCCCTTTCCTCCTTCCCTTCCCTTCCCTTCCCTTTTTCCTTTCCCCTTTCCCCTTCCCTGCTCTTTCCTTTCCTTTCCTTTCCTTTCCTCCCCTTCCCTTCCCTTCCCTTTCCTTTTTCCTTTCCCCTTCCCTTCCCTCCTTTCCTTTCCTTTCCTTTCCTTTCCTTTCCTTTCTCCTTCCCTTCCCTTTCCTTTCCTTCCCTCCTTCCCTTCCCTTCCCTGTATGTATATATGCTGATGTTTTATTTAAACGTATATTTGTGTTGGTATGTACAGTGTGTTTTATTAGCGCTGTATATCAGTGATTGCACAACCTCGGTGGAGGCCAGGTGCTAAGTAAATAAATCCTGAGCCGAAGCGCCTGCTGATGGCACCATTGTAAGGGGGCATCAATAAATCCTGCTGTAAAAGCACAGCAACCAGGTTTTGGTACCAGCCTAATGCTACTTAACTCGCTTTTCCATCCCAGGGTTTGATTTTCTATGTCTTGAGGTCAGCTTGTGCGAGGGAAGAAGCTCCATTAATTCTGTTTAAAAGACACACACCAAATTCGATACTACCAATATTTTTTTTTTTTAAAAAAAGAATTCTACTCATTAAAAGAATAACGCATTGGATCTTGCATGGGATTAACTAAAAGGATTAATTTAATATGCCGCAGTCCTACTCAAGAGTAAGATCTTAGAACAGTAACTGTGCCAATTTTGAAAACTTTCCAAGGAGCTATGTTCTAAATCATGCCATGTTACCTGAACTACTGTGGCATTTTTATTTTTTATTTAAAAAAAAAGATACTTGGTGATTCTTATTCACAAATTATAGCCTTGCTTTCAATCTGACAGTAGCGACAGGGGAAAGAATTTTATGGGTACGGTGAACCCATAAAAGATGTTTGCAAAATGGCTTGGATCCATTAATTCTCTTTTCAGAGCAAAGGATAACAGTACAAGGTTGATTTATAAATACAGCAGAACCCTTCAGATTGATGTCCCTTTAGCTAGACTGACTCTTAAGTAATTGAAGTATACTGTACTTTGAAACGTAGAACTTCGGCCTGTCTGGATGCCAGCATTGGCCTGCAATATCAGCTGTTATTGTGGACTGTTATTGTGGCTTCTTTACATCTTAAAAGATGGTAAAAGACCTTATGTGATGAGATAAGGACCACCATCTCCCATCTTTTTCCTAATTGGGGAGGACCATGCCTCTTGCAGGGGCTGAAGTTAGCCAGATGGGAGCAGAGCAGACCAAATAAGACAACTAACTAAGAACAGTGTATATATCTCCCACATTCTGGTTTGGGAACAGAGCAACGAAGATTTGCAAAAGACACCCAGGATTTAAACCTGGGGGGTCAACAGGTGCCCATACACTCACACAAAGAGAGTGTGTGCCTTGTGTTCTGTAATGGCTGTTCCTCTGTATAGATATTACTTGAAAGAAAACTTTGATCTAACTCTACCAACTCTCGGAAGGTTTTCCTGTTAGAGACTGGGTGAGTATCTGTTAAGTCAAGAAGAAATCTATAACCCTCTGAAGTCTGCCAGATTTGTTCATGCTGTGCAGACAAGGCACTAACAAACACTTTACTGGAGAAGAAGAAGAAGAAGAAGAAGAAGAAGAAGAAGAAGAAGAAGAAGAAGAAGAAGAAGAAGAAGAAGAAGAAGAAGAAGAAGAAGAAGAAGAAGAAGAAGAAGAAGAAGAAGAAGAAGAAAAGGAGGAGGAGGAGGAGGAGGAGAGAGGAGGAGGAGGGAGGGAGGAGGAGGAGGAGGAGGAGGAGGAGGAGGAGGAGGAGGAATATGTATTTGAATAAAAGCTACATGCAAGAAAATGTGGATTTGGATCTACAGTTCCAACACACAAGTTAGTACAATTTCCAATTATTTGGAAAGGATCCTAAAAATAAAAGGGAAAAAAAAATCAACTTCAAAACTCACAAGAGGAATCTAGGTGTACCGTTTTAGATTTTCTTTTTCTAGATGTTAGGATTCAAAGCAGGTAATATATTGGAAAGCCGAGCAATTTCATTTCTCACTTAATAAACCTAGTAATAAAAACAATGATGATAATTGAGAGAAGAACGTGAAAACTGAGGAAGGAAGCTTGCAATAATGAATAACCCAATTAGGAGGCGCCTTTAGGAGAAAGCAATTTCGTTTTTAATGAGCGCCATTGTGCCCACAATATTAAAAAAAAAATGACAGTAAAAGTTAGCTTAATCTTAACCTTATAGCGAGCCTTCTAGTTTTTTTTAGGGACATTAAAGTAGTTCGAACGCTTGGCAAATGCGTGGACAAATTCTGACTGGGTCTACCTCCAGGACTTTCCATTCTTTTACTTCTCCTGGACCTCACCATACACTTCCTTCTCCTGTCGTTCCTGTTTCATGCCACCTGCAATTGTGTGTTTCTGCTAGCTGCTCAGGGCCTCGAAGGAGCAGCCATATTTTATTCTGATATTTCCCTCCTGGCCCTCCAAATTCATAAATTAAAAAAAAAAAACTTCCCCTTTTTGTTGCCTAACTGCACAATAATACATTACCCTTGGGGGGAAAAAACCCATTGCTTTCATTCTTCTGATCTTTGTGGCCAAATAAATATCCTTTTTCTTCTATCATCTTATATAATTCTGGTTCTATTTTTTCCCCCCTAGTGTTATTCTCATCTTTCCTTCTCCCGCTCACTGTACAACTTTATTTATTTCTCAGCCTTAGAAAAGAAAGCAATTTATTTTCACTAACTTTCACCTTAACTTTTGCTTTTTTTTATTTCTTACTAACTTTCATTAAGCACTTGGTATTTATTACTAACCCTGAGCTGCCATTTCTATTTTCGTTATGAATCTTCTAGTTTTTTATCTTTAGAAAGTAAAGTCATCCATCCATCCATCATTCATTCATCCATCCATCCTCCAACTTTAATTTCAGCCATTATATCATCCAATCCTGACATTCTTGCAACACATTTGCTGTATAAGTTAAATAGATCTAAGAGCAATATACATCATTGCCTCATCCTCATCCCTTATTCCAAGTCCTGTTCTGACACTTGTTTCTTGCTCATAATTATAATATCTCAGAAGAATAATTAAGTATTTTTTGCACACTCATGGTCCTTAATATATTCTGCCTTATGACGTGAGCTACACTGCAAAAGACCTTCCCATTAGCCCTTTCTTACATTCTCTTGCTCTCGCCTTTATCCATCTTATATCGGCTCTTAGTGTCTGAAACCTTGTAGTTCATCTGCCATTTCTCTTATGGCTCTCTCTCGCCTTTATAAGTACTCCAGCAAAACTTGGTTCACACATAAGGAATTAGATTTGAAGAAGCCCTTTCTTCTTGTCTTTATTACCACCAAATACATTTCTGGTGTCTCCAGACAGTAAGGCTTTGTTGCATTCTAACAGTGTCTTCCCCCTGCAGCTTTAAATGTTAATGGGCTTGTCATAGCTGCCTAGTGCCTTTCCATTTTTAAAAATCCAAACATTGCTGGCTCTGGAGGACTCCAGTTAACAGGAATCAGGGCTGAAAGAGAGCATCAAAAAGCTTTGGTGATAAACTTCCCCTTAAAAGAAGAGGGGTCATCAATGACTAACTACATTATTCATTCTCCAGTTCCCGTTTTCTCTTGCATATATTTTTTTTAATGATCTTTGAGTTAAACTAGCAAGCATAGTGCGGTATTCCAGTATTTGGGCAGCTGTCTCAAAGAAGAGGGGGTCAAATTATTCGCAAAACCACCAGAGGGAAGGACGAGAAACAATGGTGGGAAACTGATCAAAGAGAGAAGCAACCTGGAATTAAGGAGAAACTTCCTGACAGTGAGGACAATCAACCAGTGGAACAGAAGTTGCCACCAGAAATCATGGGCACTCCATCACTGGAGGTTTTTAAGAAGAGACTGGACAGTCACTTGTCTGAGATGGTATAGGTCCTCCTGCTTGAGCAGGGGGCTGGACTAGAAGACCTCCAAGGTCCCTTCCAGCTCTATTCTATTCTATTCTATTCTATTCTATTCTATTCTATTCTATTCTATTCCTTTCCATTCCATTCCATTCCATTCCATTCTATTCTTCACTTATTCTATTCTATTCTATTCTATTCTATTCTATTCTATTCTATTCTATTCTATTCTATTCTATTCTATTCTATTCTATTCTATTCATCCAAGGAGATTTCCAAATAGATTTGTCACCTAGCAAATTAGAGGCACTTCTGGGGATATTAAATGTTCCAATCGGTTACCATTGTCTTGTATAACACTTCCTTAATCATTTGGTATATAACCTCTGAGCATGCCTAAGTATAGAAATATTTGCTTTGAAAAAAAATTAATAAAACATTTTGTGATTGGCCTATGCAGCCTGATTTTTGGTTTCCCTTGTATATATGCCATAGAATTTGGCCCCGTAAGTCTGGTTTTGCATTGATGAAAACCAGATTTAATAGCTTTTGCAGTTAGTGCATCTTTTAAAAGGAGCAGTCTATCTGATCCTGTGAATTCTTTGTGGTTATGCTTTATTAAAACAATAAAGGACTTTCCTCACAGTTGTCTAATCCCCGTTCTTTCTTCCCATGTCAATCACGAAAAATCCTTCACATCGCAAAGAGTATAAATTATATTTCTGCACTCATTCATCCAGCCATTCCCTTAATAACTCCCCACCTCATCTTTCAAGGAACGCTGCCCTCATGGAGAGGCTTACAAGGAATTGGAAAGCACATAAGAAATACAACAATTTTATCATTAATTTAAAACAACCTGGTTGAGAACAAAAGAGGCTTAAGATGATTTTGCATCACAAATAATCCTAGCAGAGAAAGCAATAAATGTGGCTTTGGGGTGTTCTTGAAAACTTGCAGGGATGGTCCCTGATTGTACATTTTTCTGGGAAAGCAGTTCCAGGTGATGGACAATCCAGGAGGAAGTCTGTGGCCAACACCCACCATCATGATAGTTCTGATGGACAGGTCAAAAGCAGTTCTCTGGAATTTTATATAGATTTGATTGCTTGATTTATGTGCCAGCAAGTCATTGTTGACCCTTAGCAATCCCTGAGATAGATTTTTTTCACGGTCATCTGTCCCTCATCTGGTCTTCCAGATCTTGAAAAGGGGCCTCCATCACCATTATAGCTGAGTCCAGCCACCTTGCTACTTGGTCATTCTCTTCTTTTCCTTTCCACCAGCCTTTTCCAGAGAGCTTGGTTTTTGCATAATGTTATTTATAACCCTCGTTTCTTCTTGCAAAGCTGTCCATTAATAAATTGCTTATTTGTGGCTCAGAACAAACGAAAGATAAAGAGTGAAAAATAAATCTCATCCAGTGCGAAGGTCAAGTTCTTCCATGGTGTCAACATCCAGCTCGAGAATCCAAATAAAATTCCATTCCATTTCCAAAAAGTTTACTCTTTATTGAATACACGGCTTGGTTATGTCAAAGTAAAACTAACTCTAAGGGTTCCTACACCAATTCATAGACTTCAACAATAATTTCCCCAGCCAAACCCCCAACGTCTTACACAATCCATATCAACAAGTTCACTTTGTTATGGGAACCATCTGCTTCAAATCCACACCTGTTGTGGTGTCCTTGACAAGGCTTCAGGCTCCCACAGTCTGCAGCTGGATCAAAGGAGTTATGTTTCTCCATCTAACCCACTTGAAAGTAACACCTCCCTCCCTTAATCTAAAGGCAAGTTGAAACGCAGAGACACGTGGCTGCCAAAATTTCACCCTTGACCCTTGGCTTCAAGTTGTACTGAATCTCTTTGTCCGATCTATATTCAAGGGCAGACATTTCTAAAACACATCCCAATAAACTGTGTTCAAGGACTGTCCCACACCTTCTAGTCAACCAGGGTAGCCTAGCTGGAATCTGCTGTAAATATGATGATGTTATCCATTCAGTCGTGTCCGACTCTGGGCGATTCTCTGGACCAGGTGGCCTCTCCCCATCTTCCCATCTTGCACTTCTTCTTTGAATTGCTCCGTGCTCTGGCTGGCGTCAGCTTTGAGGGTGTCCACCCACACCGTATTCTCTGGCAGCCTGGTTTCCTTTTACAATTAACTCTTCCCCACAGAATTGCTTTCTCCAGTGAATTTCCCTGCATGTCATGGCCAAAGTAAGTCAGACCCAGTTTTGTGATTTTGTATAGTGTATAGTGTTAGATACGCCAGTACTTGCTTGTTACTCACCTTTGCTGTCCAAGGAATATGTAGGAGCCTTCTCAGGCACCGCAGCTCAAACCATTTTCTTCCTGTCTTTTTTAAGGTCCAACATTCACAACTATGGATAGCTGCAGAGAACACAACAGAGTGGACTAACCTACGTTTAGTTGCCAGGCCGACGTCCTTGCTTTTCCATATTTGGCTCATGTTCATCATTGCTGCCTGCTGTAAATAAGAGGACTACTACTGTTGTCCCAGGAGAAGACAACATGTAGGTCAACAGACATTGATCTCCCAGGTGACTCTTGAACAGATTTGGTAGAAACCTAGGCTGTTGCAGAGATGTGTTCATTATTGTTATAGCGATGGAGGTCGCTTCGTTGAATGCAAATATGACTTTCTAATCAGGGGAAGGCAGCTTGTGATGGTCCAGATGTCTCTAGACTAACGCTCCAACAATCCTTCAATTATGGGCCAAGCTAGCTGAAGTTAGCTGTGTGCGGCAGCAGCCAAAAGAGCTAACACAATCCTTGGTTGCATAAACAGAGGCTTAGAATCAAAATCACGTGAAGGATTAGTAAAGCTTTATAAAGCCTGAGTAAGGCCACACCTGGAATCCTGCATCCAGTTTTGGTCACTACATTACCAAAAAAGAAAAAGATGTTGAGAGTTTGGGAAAAGTTCAGAGAAGAGCAACTAAGATGATCCAAGGCCTGGAGACCAAAACATACGAAGAACGGCTGCAGGACTTGGGTTTGGCTACTCTAAAGAAAAGAAGAAATAGGGGAGACATGATAGCAGTGTTCCAGTATTTGAGGGGCTGCCAGAAAGAAGTGGTGGTGAGGGGTCAACTTATTCTCCAAAGCACCAGAAAGGAAGACAAGAAGCAACGGATGGAAACTCATCAAGGAGAGAAGCAACCTGGAACTAAGGAGAAACTTCCTAACAGGGAGGATAATTAACCAGTGGGACAGCTTGCCAGCAGAAGTTGTGAGTGCTCCAACACTGGAGGTTTTTAAGAAGAGACCAGACAGCCACTTGTCTGGAATGATATAGGGACTCCTGCTTGAGCAGGGGGCTGGACTAGAAGACCTCCAAGGTCCCTTCCAGCTCTATTCTGATTCAAAGTTCTGGCTTAGCACAGATGGAGATTTCCATCCCCTGATTTTGATGCCCTGCGTCATGTCAGAAGCAGTCTAAGCTGCCACGATGCACGTGCTCGCACATCTGTCAGTATCTTAGAGCTATTAATGATGGATTTAGCGACGGGCGATACAAATGGGAGGATAAATCCATCTATTCCACTGACAAAAAGTTTTACAACGATTGAATAATAGCTCGTGAGGTCCCGAATTCCTATTTTGTAACACGGCGTGCCTGAGCATGCAATGAAACAGAGGGCAGCCTTTATACGTTTCTAGGTTTCAGGAAAAAAAAAAAGAAGAGATAACTTATAATGGGCAATGCCACGAGGGCGATATTACTTAAAATAGAATTAAGAGAAGGTGGGTTTTTGGGGGAGAATTTGTGATATAAAACCTAGAGGCGGGCAAAGCTTTTCAGAAGGCAACCTTGCAATCTCCAATGTAATCCACATTAAAAAAAAAAAAAACAGGCAGAATTTCAATTACATCATTGTGGCCGTAATCTTTTTTTTTTTTTTTTTCTCTGTGTCTCTGCGTCACACAATTCTCTTCCAACTTTTGTTGGCTTGTCCTGTTTTCCTGTATTTGGAAAGAGGCCAGGGGATGAATAAGGAGTTACTTCCATTTCTGGGAGGTCCCAAAAGTCTCAGTCCGGATTCTGCATTCTTCAGCGAAGGATGAAACGAGCCGGAGAGTTTGCAGAATTGGAATATGGGGGCAAATAAAATGAATTCTGCTTCAGTTGGGGATTTGGACCCGGATTACAACATGATTTGATAAAGAATGTTATCCTGATTTTAGCCTTTTGGTCCAAGAGTAAGCTTCAAAGAAAAATGTGATGTGTGTTTTTGTGCTTTCAAACCTCTACAATATCTCTATCTATCTATCTATCTATCTATCTATCTATCTATCTATCTATCTATCTATCTATCTATCTATCTATCTATCTATCTATCTATCTATCTATCTATCTGTCTGTCTGTCTGTCTGTCTGTCTGTCTGTCTGTCTGCCTGTCTGTCTGTCTGTCTATCTATCTATCTATCTATCTATCTATCTATCTGTCTGTCTGTCTGTCTGTCTGTCTGTCTATCTATCTATCTATCTATCTATCTATCTATATCTATCTATCTATCTATCTATCTATCTATCTATCTATCTATCTATCTATCTATCTATCTATCTATCTATCTATCTATCTATCTATCTATCTATCATCACTATCCTATCTATCTGTCTGTGTGTCTATCTATCTATCTATCTATCTATCTATCTATCTATCTATCTATCTGTCTGTCTGTCTGTCTGTCTGTCTGTCTGTCTGTCTCTGTGTCTGTCTGTCTGTCTATCTATCATCCATCCATCCATCTATATCTATATCTATATCTATCTATACATATACATATATATACACACACTACACACATATAGTATATATTGTGTGTGTATCTATATCTATATATCTATATATATACACACACATACATACACATACTCATGGGTGTGTATGTGTATTCATATTCAAGAATAAACCTTACACAATGCAAACATGCTGTTCATTTTCGGAGTATATCATTTCCCTTGAAATAAAGGCTTTGAAACTAACATAACAAAGAGAAATCTCATATATTGATTCCCCCCCCCCAAGAATATGATTTACTGATCGATTCTTTTATTTTTTAAAAAAATAATAATCCTAAAATACAAGCGGGATTCCATCTTTTCCTGGATCCAGTAAAATCTGGGAATTCTTGATGGGGTTATTTATATTTTGACAAAGCAGACTTCCCATCTCACTTCCCATCTCTACTTTCTCAAAGTAGACCTCCCCTCTCACTTGGGAGATGGGACAGCCAACATAATGGCAGAAGGAAGGTGGTTAGTTTATTGAGTTGTGGTAGTTTATTGACCAGTGTTGTTGTTCACCTAAGAGGAGCTTCGGAGGGATGCTGTTCTGATGTCCTGGAAGAGGTTGCAAACAGACTCACCTCAATCTCTGACAATTAGCAGCTAGACTGAACTACGATGCTGTCAACGTTGACCTTTGCGGAGGTATATTGCTCTTCACTTGGTGAGAAACACACAGGAATGATTTATGAGAAGACCCACAGACCTCTGCCTGGGAATCTTCTCAAGAGAATATCACCCTTTTCGTTTAGCTGCCTTCGTCTTCCATGTCCTAGATTCTCACTGTGCCACGGGGCGGTTTTATCTCAAACGGTGGAGCTCCTCTTAGAAATAACCAGGTGTCAGGAGGAGAGAGTTTTGACATTACAAAAGGCTCAGATTTCCTGAGCTGCATTCATTAAAATCAGAGCTTGAAACAAAATGCTGCATTGGCTGAGCCTCGTTTAGCTCTTTGCTGGAGAACTGGGAGACGGGTGTGCTGACCTTCCCTCTTCCTGCCTTGAAAGAACCATGGCAGAAATATGACAAAGCTTCATGGCAGTGAAAATCCCGAACATGATTATTAAATGACCAAGGCCGTAAACCCTACCAGGTTTAATCTGGATTAAACTTGGCGGGCTTAATGGCCTTCGTCATTTAAATATCACTTCTGCAATCAGTCGATTTATTCTAAATGATCTTATCATCCCTGTCTGTCCTGAAGTTGCTTTTTCAAAAGGCAGCTGGACTTTGATTTTCCTTGAAGACATTTCGCTTCTTATCCAAGAAGCTTCTTCAGTTCAGCATCTAGCTTCTTGGAGGAGAAGCGAAACGTCTTCAAGGAAAATCAAAGTCCAGTTGCCTTGAAAAAGCAACTTTGGGACAGCAAAGATCTGGGTGACCCAGAATCTCCATAGATATCATCCCTGTTATTGGGAAGGAAGGAAGGAAGGAAGGAAGGAAGGAAGGAAGGAAGGAAGGAAGGAAGGAAGGAAGGAAGGAAGGAAGGAAGAGAGGGAGGGAGGGAGGGAGGGAGGAAGGAAGGAAGGAAGGAGGGAGAGAGGGAGAGAGCAGAGGAGAGGAGAGGAAGGAAGGGAGGGGGAGGAAGAGGAGGAGAGGAGAGGGAGGGAGGGAGGAAAGGAAGGAAGGAAGGGAGGGAGGGAGGAGGGGAGAGGAGAGGAGAGGAGAGAGGGAGGGAGGGAGGGAGGACTACAGAACTTTGAGTGTCTCTTCATCTTAGCATTGAATAAACTCTTCATTGATCCAAGGCTGATCAATCAGTGGTTAGAATTTGCACATACAAACTCATTTTGCTTACAATCTACTTATGAGGAAATACCTCACTTGTTTAAATGATTCCCCTTCCTCATTTCTAGAAAATAATGCACTGAATTTTTACTCTTTTCTTAAAAAAATGAACAGGTGTAGTTTTGAAGGAAGAGTGAATTCAGATTGGATCAAAGGGAGGCAATGAAAGTGACCTTGAGAGCAGATGGAAGGAAGTCAAAGATTAATGGCACATTTACTATCCTTCTTAAAAATAGGAACCAAATTAAGTAAAAAGGAATAATAAATCCAGAGGCGACGCAGGCTGCAAGTATGCAAAAGTAAGCTTTGTGGACAATTTAAATTTGGTACATGTCTGGAAAAGTTATTAGACCAAGTACGTTCCAGCCATGCGGTTTTTATTTTGATTTGGTCTTTTTTTTTTTTTAATATCCTGTTCCAAGGATTCATTTTTCGGGGTTCAGAGTTTGGGATTGTTCTTAAGGCCCTGCTGCCCAGTTTGGCCAAGTCCTTGTCATAAGATGGTGATGGTGGTCTTGGATCAGGTGGCACCTGATTTTTGGAGGAGATGAAACAGCAGGAGAGATGTCCACAGCAGATGTTTGGAAGGAGTTAAATTTGATCAAGCATGGCAAGAGTTTTTACCTTATTACCTTGTGGCAATAGGAGTGAGAAAAATAATAATTATTTTTCCACTCTTATTGCTTCCAAAGATAGCCAGCTGGCAACCCCTCCTAAGTCTAGGGCCAGAAATACATCTGCAGGAAGAGTACTCAGTGTGAAGACTGTGTGAGGCATCCATCAAATAAAATTGCTCAGACCCTCCCTGAGTTGTTCTGGCTGTACATGGCCTTTGAGGTTGACTGAGGCCAAGTCTGGATTGGTTATCTGGAAAGAGTTTGAGCCTTTTCATCCTGGCCAAATGAACAAGGTCCTTGGACTATATATACAGTATGCAGCCACCTGTGTTTAGATCTAAGTCTCTTCTGGCTGGTCAAGGCCTCCCAGGAGTTGTTATGTGGTTGTATCCAGGTAGTGGTGTATCCGTCTTTGAGGAAGCATAGGGATGGTTCACCAGGTCTTAAAGAGGCAATGGTCCACCTTCTTCTCAAGAAGCCATTGCTTAATCCGGGGCTACTGGAAATTCTTGCCCCATCTCCAACCTCCCCCATTCAATCAGTTTATGGTTTCATAGGGCCATAAAACAGATTGTCTGGGTCATCCAAACTGGCTCTCCTTGATCTCTCAGTGATCTTCAGTACCATTAGTCACAGGGCCACAGGATGGGGTTAAGAGTGGGGGGGGGCTGGCATTGGCCCTGAGGAAGCAGAAGAACTACCATAATGGTAGTAGGGAAGATGTTAATAGGAACCCCTCGAATAGAAACGGTATGCTAAGGATACAGTAAAGATGGTTGTCTTTTCTGAAAAAAAGCCAAAATTAATAATAGAATAGAATAGAATAGAATAGAATAGAATAGAATAGAATAGAATAGAATAGAAGAATAGAATAGAATAGAATAGAATAGAATAGAATAGAATAGAATAGAATAGAATAGAATAGAATAGAATTATAGAAAATGAATGGAATAAGAATAGAATAGAATAGAATAGGGGATAGGAATAGAATAGAATAGAATAGAATAGAATAGAATAGAATAGAATAGAATAGAATAGAATAGAATAGAATAGAATAGAATAGAATAGAATAGAATAGAATAGAATGTAGAGTAGAGTAGAGTAGAGTAGAGTAGAGTAGAGTAGAGTAGAGTAGAGTAGAGTAGAGTAGAGTAGTAGAGTAGGGTAGGGTAGGGTAGGGTAGGGTAGGGTAGAGTAGAGTAGAGTAGAGTAGAGTAGAGGAATGAAATAGAATAGAATAGAATAGAATAGAATAGAATAGAATAGAATAGAATAGAATAGAATAGAATAGAATAGAATAGAATAGAATAGAATAATGAAGAATAGAATAATGAAGAATAGAATAATGAAGAATAGAATAGAATAGAATAGAATAGAATAGAATAGAATAGAATAGAATAGAATAGAATAGAATAGAATAGAATAACAGAGTTGGAAGGGACTTTTGAGGTCTTCTAGTTCAACCCCCTGCTCAGGCAGGAAACCCTATACCATTTCAGACCAACGCTTGTCCAGTCTCTTCGTAATAACTCCAACTCACAATTGTAATGCCTTTATCCTTGGACCAACCTGGGCTAAAAGAAATGGCCAGCTGGCAAGCGAGGAATCTTAAAATCGTGCCTATATTATCCATTACATACAGTATCCAGAGCCTTGGGATGTATGAAAAGCTTTTAAGTGGGAAAAAAAGTGGGAAAATATGAGAAGTAACCGAAAAATCAAAATTCGTATATCCTAACATCAAACATATTTGACATACGATTGAGTATTATTATAAAACAGGCATAAATGATCGACCCTGAAGCTCAAATACTTTTGGCCACCAAATGAGAAGAGATACTTCTTGGAGAAGATCCAGATGTTGGGAAAGACGGAAGGCCAAAGGAGAAGGGGAGGGCAGAGGAAGAGATGGTTAGATAGGGTCATCAACCCAACCAATGTGAATTTGGGCAACCTCCAGAAGACAATGGAGGACGGGGAGACCTCTGGCACGCTGTGGTCCATGGAGTTGCGAAGAGTCGGACGTAGTGAGTGAACAACGACAACATGCATAATAAAGTGTTGTGCATTATAAAGTAGCCTAAAAATATTGCTACGTCTGAAATAACAATTAAGTATTATTATGTGGGTGGCTGAAAGCAAATAGGTGCTTTAGATCAGTACCGATTGGACTCGTATCGTGTAAATGGTAGATTCTTGGGAGTCTCCCAAGCGGACCCCCCCCCCTCTCCTTTCTTAAGTTCAGCCAAGGTGAGCCGAGTTCTACCATACGCCGAGAGAGAAGAATTTTAGCAATTCACGTAGATGGCTGATCTTTCTGAAAAGTCATCCCGATCAATTACTTTTCTTAATAACTTTTGTTAGAAAAAACTCTTTTCTATATATTTTTTTTTGTATTTGGCACATCCTTTAGCTTTTGCTATCCAGACTGTTCTGATTTTAAGCTATTTATCCAATGGAGAAGACGGGGAGAGAAGCAGAGATGCTAAATCAATATTATTGATTTCTTTTTTTTATTAGGATTAAAAATATAGCCCAGTCTCATAACCGGATTAAAAATAGTCTGGGTAAAGCTAAAAGGAAAACAAGGGCCTGAAATGTTGGTGCCAAAACTTTCCGTCTACAGGTAAAAGGATATCAGTTAAAAGATGTTGAGACTCTAGAAAGTGCAGAGAAGAGCAACAAAGATGACTGGAGGCTAAACTAAAGGGGACTGGAGGCTAAACTAAAACATATAAAGAACGGTTGCAGGAATTGGGGGTGTCTAGTTTAATGAAGAGAAGGACGAGGGGGGACATGATAGCAGTCTTCCAATATCTCAGGGGCTGCCACAGAGAAGAGAGAGTCAAGCTATTCTCCAAAGGACCTGAAGGCAGGACAAGAAGCAACAGATGGAAACTAATCCAGGAGAGAAGCAACCTAGAACTAAGGAGAAATTTCCTGATAGTGAGAACAATTAACCAGTGGAACAACCTGCCTCCAGAAGTCGTGAATGCTCCATCACTGGAAGTTTTTAAGAAGAGATTGGACAGCCATTTGTCTGAAATGGTCTAGGGTTTCCTGCCTGAGCAGGGGGTTGGACTAGATGACCTCCAAGGTCCCTTCCAACTCTGTTATTCTGTTATTCTCTTTCCTCCACCTTTCCCAGCTTCAGAGCCTTGTCCAGAGAGCTGGACTTCATCTAATGTGTCCAAAGTAGGATGATTTGAGCTTGGTCAGTTGTCCCTCAAGCCGGAACTGTAGGTTGATTTGTTCAACGATCCATTGGTTTGTTTTTTTAGTTGTCCAAGGTATTCTCACTAAGCAACGAGTCTCCAGCATCAAAATTCAAAACCATCAATAATATCTTGCAACCTTGACAGGCTGAGATGTCTGGAAATCAACTGTGCATAGATTATTTCTAAAATACACAGGAAAGGAGGTGAAAAGTAGAGTGGAAGGAATATGTTGCAGTTGATCCGGTTGAAGGTAGCAGTGTGCACCAAACAGCCTCCAGATAAACAGAGCTGCTAAATGATGAAGAAGGAAATACATCTCTAGGCTTAGAGGATTTCTTTTTTAACTCTACCGAGATGAAGCAGCTGCTGAGATAGTTAAAAAGCCTTGACGGAATGACAAATAAAAAGAAAAAGAAAAAGAAAAAGAAAAGAAATATTTTCCTTGTAGCCTTGCAAAAAAAAAAAAAAAGAGTAGGTGGAATTGAAGGAGGTGAAAAACTATAATGATGCTTTTGGCAGGAAATGATACAAGTTACCTTTATGGGAAAATATAAGTGATAAAAAGAACTGTCGAGGAGAAGACATTTTGGGGTTCTAAAAACAACCTAATCGTGCTTCGGCATATGGCTGGAACGCAACATCAGTCTTGTTTATGTGCCCAAGGTCACATCTGGAAGCTGCTCTTCCGATCCAGGAATGAACTTCAGTGGAGCCAAGAAGGTCAGGACATTGATGTCAAGACAGCGAGAGCCGCAATAAAACTTTCTGCTGAACCAGGTGTGCTGGAAGAGAGGAACATGGTGGAGAGCAGTCAAGACTATTTTGCTGTAAGCATATTATTTTTTAAATCTTAGCATTTTTAACTAAAAGACTTGCGGGTCGCGGATTAGTTGATCTGGCCTAAATTCAGCTAACACTGCACTTCCCCCTTTCTTCTTTCATTGTAAATCCAGGTTGATTGACTTACTCCATTGTGCTAAATTACAACGTGGATGGATAGATGATGGAGGGATAAGCAGGATAGATAGATAGATAGATAGATAGATAGATAGATAGATAGATAGATAGATAGATAGATAGATAGATAGATAGATAGATAGATAGATAGATAGATAGATAGATAGATAGATGACGGATGGATGGATGGACGGACGGACGGACGGACGGACGGACAGACAGACAGACAGACAGACAGACAGATAGATAGATATGGATGGATGATAGATAGAGAGATAGATAGATAGATATAGATAGATAGATAGATAGATAGATATAGATAGATAGATAGATAGATAGATAGATAGATAGATAGATAGATAGATAGATAGATAGATAGATAGATAGATAGATAGATAGATAGCTAGATAGAGATAGATAGATAGATGACGGACAGACGGACAGACAGACACAGACAGACAGACAGATAGATAGATAGATAGATAGATGGATGATAGATAGATAGATAGATAGATAGATAGATAGATAGATAGATAGATAGATAGATAGATAGATAGATAGATAGATAGATAGATAGATAGATAGATAGATAGATAGATGATGGACGGACGGACAGATAGATGATAGATAGATAGATAGATAGATAGATAGATAGATAGATAGATAGATAGATAGATAGATAGATAGATAGATAGATAGATAGATAGATAGATAGATAGATGATGGACGGACGGACAGACAGACAGACAGATAGATCTTTTTCATATAACAGTGAAACATGCAGGAAATCCACAAAGAATAGCTCCAGGGATCATCTCAGCTTTAGCATTGACGTAACTGTGAACCGCAAGGCTATTTTTATTTATTCGACTGTCAAATTCTCAAGCAATTTTGAAAACCCTGATTAGGCTTCTCATTTGCTGCATTAAGAACATGAGATTCGATAAAAGAGCCACCTGCGTCTCTGGCTTCCCTGCGATTCTGTCACCCAGCTTTCTCTCCTGTTTCCCTTCGATTCTCTCCGAAGGCCTCTTTCCTCCGTTAATCTAATCTGTATTCAGTGTTCTTTCTCTGGTTCACCCCCTTCCTCTTTTTTTCAGGATCATTTAAGGCATTTCAATAGCATTTTCATTAACACAGTACGCTTATTTGAGTAGGACATATGTTAGCATATTATAAATAGACTTCTTAAAACCCGCCGCTTTGGCACTTTTAAAAAATACTCGGTAGAATCCCAGAGCTTTAATACGTGGAAACATAAGTTATGACATTTGGAATTCGCAACAGGCTGTCATAGGATTTTGTGTCACAGAGTTTTTGCGATCTTCGCCCAGAATATTTCATTTATTCCTTTACCCCCGGCTTTCCCTTCCCTGTCTCCAGTAGACAAAAGTGTTGTTGCGATTGCAAATTCACCACGTTAGGAACTCCCACATTCTTTTTATTCTCCTTCCCGGCCCTTAAAATTAGCACATCTGACAATTTTGTCCCTCTCTCCTTCGTTTCCTCCCTGTTTACTGCATCTTCCTCCTTCTCTCCAGTTTTAGGATCCAGTTCACTTCTTTAAAGGGGGGAAAAAAAATCTGTATAGCAACACTTAAGCAAAATATATTTTCTTTACCGGTGTTCTCGCATACACACGCTCTTAAAACAGCTGTCTAAAAGATGTGCTTTTGCATAATATTTTAAAGAGAGTACCCATTTCGGCACACTTTTTCCTCCAAAATCATATAGAGAAGAGTTTTTGGTTGTCCACCTTCCTGGTATGTCAAAGTTGCTAAAGCTGGAAGGTAAGGCTTCTCTGAAGAGGTCCATCATGATGCTATGGAATGGGTTCCTCAGCAAGTCTTGGCTGACCGACGTTTAGATAGCTTTGAGAACGTTATGCCATGATTAAAATTCTGCCCACTCTCCAAGGTCAATCTCAAGGCGTGCAAAATTTGTTTGCTCTCCAAATAGAAAAAAATATATTTGAAATAGTAGAGGAGATTCGTAGCTCAAAATTTGTAGATTTTGCCAGTGGTTTCTTCTCCGAGCTTGCTGTTTAGCTCCGGGACTACTCTTGAGCCAAGTCAACAACCAACAATGCCAGTTCGACTGGGACGAAACGAAAGTCCTCAGCACGCGAATTCATCAAAGTCTGGCACTCTACAAACGGATCCATCAACAAACACATTGACTTTGAACCAGCGTATGACCCTATAAGAAACCAGACCACCCAAACAACCTATTAACCAATCAGAATAGAGCTGGAAGGGACCTTGGAGGTCTTCTAGTCCATCCCCCTGCTCGAGCAGGAGACCCTGTACCATTTCAGACAAGTGACTGTCTTGTCTCTTCTTAAAAACCTCCAGTGATGGAGCACTCACAACTTCTGGAGGCAGGTTGTTCCACTGATCAATTGTCCTCACTGTCGGGAAGTTTCTCCTTAGTTCCAGGTTGTTTCTCTCCTTGATGAGTTTCCACCCATTGCTTCTTGTCCTGCCTTCAGGTGCCTTGAAAAATAAGTTGACCCCCCTCCTCTTCTTTGGGGCAGCCTCTTAAATACTGGAATGCTGCTATCGTGTCCCCCCTTCTTTTCTCTAGATTGGCCACAACTAAATCAAAGACAGAACTGACCACCCCTTCACCAGTTGAGTTTTGTGCCACGCAAACTACCAATCACCTGTGCAACTGACCACAACACCACACGAGACCTATATGAACGGAAGGAAAATGGAACAAGACACTTCACCCCAAACCCCATGGAAGATGTTACCAAGTTTGCTAACAAAACCTCTGGGAGCTAAACAGCAAGCTTGAAGGAGAAACCGCTGCCAAAAAGAAAAATATATATTATTATATCAGTCTAGCTTTATAAGGGGCAGAAATGTTTTCTTGGTTTAGCTGGTCCATGTATACTGATACTCAGCTGATGCAGAAATAAGAAGAGGGGTCAGACAGGGATGTATTCTGTCTCCACTGTTGTTCAATATCTACTCTGAGTCAATCTTCAACGAGGCACTGGAGAACATCGATGCTGGCATCAAAGTAAACAGTGTTTGGATCAACAACTTAAGATATGCTGACGATACAGTTCTGCTTGCCAGTAAGCATGAAGACCTTCAGTTCCTCATCAACAGAGTCACCGAAATATCTGGAAAATACGGCTTGAAGCTTAACACCTCAAAAACCAAGATCATGGTTGTCAGCAAACAACCGGTTAACTTACCACCAATAAACTCAGAAGGAACACCACTAGAAAAAGTTGAAAGGATCACGCACCTCGGTTCTAATTTACATGAAAGCTGGGACATGACCGCTGAAGTAAAGACCAGGATAGAGAAAGCTCGAACCGCATTCTTCAAAATGAAAAAGGTCTTCTGCAGTCACGACATAAGCCTAAGACTGAAAATCAGGCTTGTCAGATGCTATATTTTTTCTATCCTGCTCTATGGAGTAGAGAGTTGGTCTCTGACAGAAGGCCACCTGAGGAGACCAGAAGCATTTGAAATGTGAATTTGCAGGCGGCTGTTACGTATAAGCTGGGTTGACAAAATCAGAAATGAGGAGGTTTTAAGCCGCCTGGGAAAGCCAAGGGAAATCATCAAAACAATTAAAAAATGAAAGTTAGAATATTTCGGACATGTGATGCGACACCCAGAAAAATACAGCATACTCCATTTAATCCTCCAGGGAAAGATGGAAGGCAAACGAGGTCCAGGCAGAAGAAGAACATCATGGCTTCAAAATCTAAGGGACTGGTTTGGACAAAACTCAGCAGCACTTTTTCGTGCGGCTGCTGATAAAAACAGGATCGCCAACATGATCGCCAACGTCCGATAACGGATATGGCACAAGAAGAAGAAGAAGAATGTATACTGAACAGCTCCAAGCTTGGGTGAATTCTTATGGAGAGAGAAGCCTTCTATTTATCTGTTTAGATTACAGGTCTCTTTGTTTAACAAGGTTAATACGAACCCTAATCCACTTTATCCATCATTCAAGCTCGGAGCTGTAACCCTGTTTGGCTTAAGCTGCAAATCTGCTGAGTTCTTACATCACCGGCTTCGCTCTTCAGCTTCGATGACCACAATCTAATAAGTTGGCCGAGATCTCTCACTTTCCTAGCTGTCAGCCAGCGGGATTCATGGTGTGAATGCAATTACTTTGAGGAAAAGGAAGACGCACTACACTTCCTTTCCAAATCGCTTTTTTTTGGGGGGGGGGAATGTCTTTCAAAAAATGTGCACAGCATTAATCAAGGTCTCTTCGTTAACCATTTGGCCTTGCTGTTACCTGCCTGTCCCTTAAGACAGGGACTCCCGGTCTTCATTTGGAACTGGAGAATTTTAGATTAGATTAGATTAGATAACCTTTATTGTCATTTCATCTGGAACCGTAAGTTCAACCGGAGAATTTTAAGACGCTGGAGAAAAGGACGCCAGGCCCGAGACTGAATTTCTCAAAACAAGACTTGCTGCAGGTCTATTTAATTTTTAATGTCAATAACGCTGTGGATAAAAAGACAACAACAGCTGTTCTGCTCACTGTTTAGTCCCACCTGAGTCTTCAGAGACCCAGAGAAGCTGGTAGAT
Organism: Azemiops feae; assembly: GCA_023970755.1. Taxonomy (NCBI): domain Eukaryota; kingdom Metazoa; phylum Chordata; class Lepidosauria; order Squamata; family Viperidae; genus Azemiops; species Azemiops feae. The sequence goes on from JALGBA010000597.1 coordinate 1,020,853, forward strand.
GCAAACTTTGGCAGATTGTAGGTTCGTCTTTTGCCTGGGATGTTTCAAAACGTCTCCTCGAAATCAACCCTTTCCCGTCATCTACTGGTTTACAGAAAGCCTTGATCCTCGTTCTTGGGGCAAATGAGCTTCCAGAAGGGCTTAGCTGCAACCTACGAAAATGAGGGCCAGGAAGAAGAATTAGTTGGGCTTGTATCCGAGGGGTAAAGCAATTTATTCGGTCTTCCTAAGCGTTCCTCATATTTTAATTTTTTGATCAGGCAGTTTTCAACCCGGAGGAAAAGGTTTGTGTGAGGAGTGACACGGGGTCTAGAATCTTCTTGCCTCTTCGTTTGCATCGCCCGGGCAGAGAGAGACACAACCTTATCTTAATTATGGAGTCAGGCTACTTTCTCTCATTTCTGTTGTTTCAATCTCATTTCTGAAGCTTTTTGTGCAGATTTCATCCTTTTGCAAAAACAACAACAACGAATTATGTGCAGGGGTCTCCACAGGGGGACGTGGGGGTCAAAAGTTCAAGATGGTGGCTACAACTATACCAAGTCCTGCCCCCCCCCTTTTTTTTTTTACATGCCGCGTGATTCAGCATCCCAACACATATAAACACAGCGGCAATCCCTACTGCGGAAAGCAGGGTTTTTCCAGCGCAATCTTGTCCCAAACATGCAACATTTTTGCACGTCCTGCTCCCGGACGTTTTAAAGTGGTTATCGTCTTTCTCTCTGGAAATGGTAATTTGCAGACTTAGAACCAAGATGGGATACCCAGTTTGAAAACTCTTCTGAGCTGCAGCACAATTGTCCGTTTGGATTGCTTGGCCTGGCCGTCCTTCCTTCTTCTCATCTCGGATCCTTTTGCAGCGAAAGCAGGACTCCCGTAGTCTTCTCTTCAACGTCTTCCTGCCCAAACCGTTAGTGTCTAATGGGCTGCTGGGATCTTTTTGAAGGACGCTATGAGCCCTTGGTATTATTTAGCCAAGCAGTTATCATAATAGCTAGATATTTTCGGTTAGTGGAAAATTCGTAAGAAATAATACAATTGCTTAGAATCATCTCTCCCCACTTGGGTTTGACTGAAATCCATTAGAAGGAAGGAAGGAAGGAAGGAAGGAAGGAAGGAAGGAAGGAAGGAAGGAAGGAAGGAAGGAAGGAAGGAAGGAAGGAAGGAAGGAAGGAAGGAAAGAGAGGAAGGAAGGAAAGAGAGGAAGGAAGGAAGGAAGGAAGGAAGGAAGGAAGGAAGGAAGGAAGGAAGGAAGGAAGGAAGGAAGGAAGGAAGGAAATCAGGGAGAGAAGCAACCTGGAATTAAGGAGAAACTTCCTAAAAGTGAGGACAATTAACCAATGGAACAGCTTGCCTTCAGAAGCTGAAGATGCAGTGGTGGGATCCAGCCGGTTCGCACCACTTCGGCAAAACCGGTAGCTAATTTTTCGTTGCCCAGGCCCTGAATGGACTTCCGGAAGCGGCATCCACACAGAGAACCGGTTGTTCACCTATTTGAATCCCACCACTGTGTAGATGCTCCATCACTGGAGGCTTTTAAGAAGAGATTGGACAGCCATTTGTCTGAAATGGTCTAGGGTCTCCTGCTTGAGCAGGGGGTTGGACTACTAGAAGACCTCCAAGGTCCCTTCCAGCTCTATTCTGATTGATTTGACTATATTTTCTGGGAATAAAAGCCTTACGTTCTCAGATTGGGCTGGAGACAGGAAAAAAAAAGTTGCACAATGTATTACTGAGAATTTCCATTCCAGGAATCTAGCTGCGGAGAGAGCCTTTACCAGCACTGTTGAATTGAAAAATATATCCATCCCGGTGCCACAATTCCTTTCTGAACTAAAGGACACCTTTGGGGCACCTTCCAGCGAAGAGCTAGGGAAGAACTAGTTCATACGGCGAATCTGTTCGCCACGGCTTCTCATTTACTGCAAGGAGCCATCGAAAATGAAGTTGTCCCTTCTCAAATATATAAAATATCGAGCCACAGAAAGCTTGAGCATTCGGTGGCAAGATGGAGGATGCCCGTCACTTCTCTATTCTGAATTAAAGTTCACGTGAACTTTGCAACTCGAAGAACATAGGAGAGCCTTTTCAACTCCTGGGAATACCTAGTCTGAAAACGTAGGGCAGAGAAACTCGGGTGGAGGGACGCGTTACCAGTGTGCAAAATGAGGAAGACAAATTCTTTTTCTTCGCCACAGGACAGGGGCAAATGCCCCTTAAGTGTGACGCTTGGAGTGATCGTGAGTTCAGAGAGCAATTTAAACTGCAGCGGTGGAAACTAAAATTAGAAATTAAAGCCTGAATAAACATTCTCGTGCCTTTCTGAGCCATTATTCAGCTAACGTTTCAATCGTTTATATTATCCTCCAGTTTGAACTCATTTCTAATCCTGCCCAGTATAATGAAGGTTGAGCTTCATTATCGTGCAGGCCCTTTCGACTCGTATTAACATAGCAATTTGAGAGATTTCTTTGACAAACCCCCAAGTCCTCAATTGGGAGGATTTTGAGCCTGAATTTTTCTGCACTGAGGCTACTCTTCTCCATTTGATCCAAGCTGGATGAAAGTTTGATTATCTCTTTCCCCGTGTCCTATTTTAATAAGCACCCTGTCTGGTTTTGAAGAGAGAACATGTATTTTAGATATTGTGTTATTATTTTATAGCCTGTGCCAGCCTTTAGACGCTAAGCAGCTTTTATAAAAGTTTAAACTTTGGGTTTGTTGTTGTTTTTTCCTTTCCTACCTAAAAGTGGGAAAGGGTGAAAGGAAAAGTATTTCATCAATATTGCAAAAGTGCAACGTTCGGATAAGTCTCCTTCGAGTGGAGTCTGCTTTTGCAGTGATTTCATGGACACGTCCGTGCAATATTATAGGGGTGGTTTGCCATGATTGCCTTCTGGAATTTAAAATTTGACTTTCCGGTCTGCCTTGAGCCCAAAGTCCAGCAGATAACAAACTGAATTATCCCATTGTAGCCTATGCTGTTGTACCAGCTCCTTTATGTGTTCAGTATATAATGGGAACTTTCAAAAGTTGGATTAATTAAAATGTGATTCAGTGAATCCAGCCCATATCCTACAGACAGGCAATTCAGTTAACTGGATCTAACACGGCTGTGTGTGGCCTGCAGATACCACTATAGGTTGCACTTAACAGAACAGAATAACAGAGTTGGAAGGGACCTTGGAGGTCTTCTAGCCCAGCCCCCTGGTTGAGCAGGAGACCCTATACCATTTTGGACAAATGGTTGTCAAGTCTCTTTTTGAAAATCTCCAGTGATGGAGCACCCACAACTTCTGGAGGCAAGTTATTCCACTGGTTGATCGTTTTAACTGTCAGGAAGTTTCTCCTTAGTTCCAGGTTGCTTCTCTCCTTGATTGGTTTCCATCCATTGCTTCTTGTCCTGCCTTCTGGGGCTTTGGAGAATAGCTTGACTCCCTCTTCGTTGTGGCAACTCCTCAAATATTGGAAGACGGCTATTATATCACCCCTTGGTCCTTTTGTTTCACTAAACTTCTGGAGGTGACTTCAAAACCATGAAATAGTCTGAGCCCCTGTCAATGGTCAGCAACAACTCTTGCCCGGCACCTAACTTCCTTTTGATTAGATGTCAACATTTTTGTACAAATGAGGTAGACCATTTCAACACTCCAGCACGGAGAAAGCAGGGAATCTGGTGTGTGAAAAGTAACTACCGTCAGGGAGTCGATTTGCTTCCCGCACCGTTCTGAAGCCACAGCTGGCCAAGGCTTGAGAAATACGCGATCCAGCAAGCGAATCTTAAACCGCTCGGTATGGATGGCAGAGCACAGAGGCCCCCACCCTTTTGGGCACCAGGGACCGGTTCCGTGGAGAGAGGTTTTTCCCATGGACCGGAGGGTGTGTGGTGTTGTGTGCTGCCTGCATCCCACGGATGGGGCTTTGCTTGTTTGTGCGGACCGGTTGCTGGCGTGCCGCGGCCCGGTACCGGTCCACAAACCGGGGGATGGGGACCCCTGGTATAGTTCACGTGTTCTTTAGAGGCTGTTTTTGCAGCTTACTTATGGAAGCTGTGGGTGCTGCACCCCTGGAGGTTTTCAAAAAAGAGACTGGACGGGCATTCGTATGAAATGGTATAGGGTTTACTTGCTTGAGCAGGGGGTTGGACTAGAAGACCTCTAAGGTCCCTATCACTGACCCTATCCGTCAGTGTTCTCCATTCATCGAGCAGAAAATCCAAGTATGCTGAGTTTGAGGGGCTGCTGAGCTGGTTTGGTTTCTGGGCACATTTAGAAAACTCTGTCAAAGGTTTAAATTCCTGTCTCTCCCAGTTGTTTTCCATCAGTAACTCCTTTCTGCAGTGTAGCTTCTCTTTAATTCCGGAGACTTACTTTATCTTTGAAAGAGATTTTTTAAAAAAAAGAAAAAGAAAAAAGAAAAAGTCACACTTTGATAAGTCATAACTTTTTGCTTTGCCAAGTAAATCAATTTTAATTAAACTTGGTACACTGGCGCACTGACTCATTCCCTCCCCCCCCTTTATTTTTTCCCTTTGAGTCTGACTGCAGCATCCTTGTCAATAACTCAGGAAACAATGTGCTGCAACTTCTAATCATTGTTCCTTGTCCTTTCCCAGCCGTGTCGGGTCTGGGGCTGAGAACTCCAGCACAAGAAGAAGAAGAAGAAGAAGGAGAAGGAGAAGGAGAAGGAGAAGGAGAAGGAGAAGGAGAAGGAGGTAGGAGGAGGAGGAGGAGGAGGAGGAGGAGAAGAGAAGAAGGAGGAGGAGGAGGAGAAGGAGAGGAGGAGGAGGAAGAAGAAGAGGGAAGGAGGAGGAGGAGGAGGAAGAAGAGAAGAAGAAGAAGAAGAAGAAGAAGAAGAAGAAGAAGAGAAGAAAAGAAGAAGAAGGAGGAGGAGGAGGAGGAGGAGGAGGAGGAGAGAGGAGAGAGGAGAGGAGAAGGAGAAGAGAGAAGAGAGGAATAGAAGAAGGAGAAGGAGAAGGAGGAGGAGGAGGAAGAAGAAGAAGAAGAAGAGAAGAAGAGGAGAAGGAGGAAGAGGAGGAGAAGAAGAGAGAAGAAGAAGAAGAAGAAGAAGAAGAAGAAGAAGAAGAAGAGAAGAGAAGAAGAAAAAGAAGAAGAAGAAGGAGAAGAAGAGAAGAAAGAAGAGAAGAGAGAGAAGAAGAAGAAAAGAAGAAGAAGGAGGAGGAGGAGGAGGAGGAGGAGGAGGAGAAGGAGAAGGAGAAGGAGAAGGAGAAGGAGAAGGAGAAGGAGGAGGAGAGGAGGAGGAGGGAGGAGGAGGAGGAGGAGGAAGGAGAAGGAGAAGGAGAAGGAGGAGGAGGAGGAAGAAGAAGAAGAAGAAGGAGAAGGAGAAGGAGGAGAAGGAGGAGGAGGAGGAGGAGGAGGAGGAGGAAGAAAAGAAGAAGAAAAGAAGAAGAAGAAGAAGAAGAAGAAGAAGAAGAAGAAGAAGAAGAAGAAGAAGAAGAAGAAGAAGAAGAAGAAGAAGAAGAAGAAGAAGAAGAAGAAGAAGAAGAAGAAGAAGAAGAAGAAGAAGAAGAAGAAGAAGAAAGGGACGGATCTTCTAAGCCTGCTAGCTTGAAAAAAAGAGGGCAGGTATCTCAGGAAGCAAGAATAAAATAAGTTTTAAAACCCACTCAAGGTAGATAACAGGAACTGTGGGAGCGTGGAAATGTTTTTCTTTGCTCCTTCTTCTTCTCCAAGCTTGGTCCTCAGTCTAAACAGTCTTAAGAGAAGGGAAGAAACATCAAGGCTGAGATTTATTTTTCTGGTTACAGGTGGTCCTTGACTCACAAACATGGTTGGCCTGGGGTCTTTAAATCTGGGTTTCCTTTCAGTATGGTCCAGGGTCCCAAAAGCTGGGAATAGTGGGGGACAGTCACTTCCCAAATTAATTCAAGATCACTCCCTACGTGGACACACACACGCAACAGCGCACGTTTCTCCTGTGCTCCTGCTACATAAATACTACTAATGCCACGACTGCATAAATACTTAGTAAAAAAAAATTCCCACCCTTTGATATCTGCATTGTCAGTTCTGAGGCTGCTTGTTCTCACCTGTTGGGTCTTCTTTATATTGAATTATTAGTTCCAGTTTTTTGAACTGGGCTCCTTAACTTCTCTTCCTAGAGCTTCGGATCCTTTGAGTTTTTAAGTGCTAAGGTGGAGCATTTCCAGACGAGTGGATTTCAACGCGCAGAATCCAGCCCGCAGAGCATTTTGTGAGTTCACATCCACCCATCTGAAAATGATCCCGTTTGGAAACTGTCCACTCTGTTGGGCTCTACCCAGAAATGTGAATTAATTTTCCCTTTTGGTCCACAGACAGGCATTTAGATTAGTCAAATGAAAGCAGATTTGCAGTTTCTTATCCAAATCTTCTTTTCCAAATTTGCAGAAATATTAGCAGATTTGGGCGTACGAGCTTGTGCAAACCCCTGGCGTGAGGCTGATGTCCCTCTTTCCTGCTTGAAAAGACCAATAATAAAGAAGATGAACATGAAACAGGTGAGCATATACCTCCAGGAAGATGTTGTCCATGAAGGTTGCCATAGAAACGTTGGCTTATTCCAGCGCAAAAGCGAGAAATTGGACTTCTGCTGTTTTAAACCCATCCCAAATCATTTTCTAGGCAGCATTATGGATGTGATTTTCAATTTGCCCCTTTTTTCCCCCCAACAGTTTATTTTACTTTCTGTTCTAGACTACAGCCCTCTGGTTATCTCATCAAATATTAGTTTTTTTGCCCAGAAGCAAAAAATAAAAGATATCCTAGATATTGCCCATTTCCAAATATTTATTGATAAATCCGAGTGTTGTCATTTTTAAATGGTTCTTAACCTCCAAAACCCACTTTGGGGATTTAGATCTGTACTGTTTTTGTTTTCCGACCCACAAATATTGTAGTGATTTTGTACGTTTAATGTTTTTCCAAGGGATTCAGGAAGTTTAGTTTAGTTTCAGCACATTTTACGTAGAGGGTAGAAATTAAAGTTTGAAACAAAAAATGGCTTTTGATTAGTTTCCATCCATTGTTCCTTGTCCTGCCCTCTGGTGCTTTGGAGGATAATTTGACCCCATCCTCTTCTTCGTGGCAGCCTTTCAAATAGTGGAAGACTGGCTATCGTGTCGCCCCTGTTTCTTCTTTTCTTTAGACTAGCCCAGGGGTAGGCAACCTTGGCTCTTTTATGACTCATGGACTTCAACTCCCAGAATTCCTGAGCCAGCATGGCTCAGCTTGGAAACCTCTCCCTTTCCCCTCAGCATGGCTGGCTCAGGAATTCTGGGAGTTGAAGTCCACGAGTCATAAAAGAGCCAAGGTTGCCTACCCCTGGACTAGCCAAACCCAAGTCCTCCAGCCGTTGTTCTTCGTATGTTTTAGTCTCCAGGCCTTGGATCATCTTAGCTGCTCTTCCTGCCAGCCACATTTAACATGTGGTGGGCTGAATTTTATGATGCCATTACACAATTCCCTCTTTCGCCTCCACGTTACTTTTATACCTCTTCATCCAGCTACTTTGCACGGAAAAGCAATCCAGGAAGTGCTACTAAATCCAACTGGGATCTAAGCTTCTTCTCTCCCCATAAACTGCTAATCCTCCAGTTTGGTGGCTGTTTGCAAGAGAGAGGAAAAAAAGCAGGGTGGGCAAGGAAAAATAACACATGGAGATCGAAGAGGTACAGGTTATAGGTTCGGTAGCCACTTTGCTTCTTTCCACAAGTGTTTTTTTTTTTTTTTTTTTTTTAAAGATTTACAAACTGGGAGGGCTGGGATATGTTTTGTTATTACCAGGCTGATTAATTCTGTTTGTTGACATGGTGGCCTCACTTCCAGGAGTCAGAAATGAGGGAAGATGGATAAGTTAAGAAGGGATCCTAAGGAAGAAAATAGCTTACACCAAGTTAGACCGTTTCAATCATAATGACCAGATTGAGCCTTTCTCTCTCTCTCTCTCTCTCTCTCTTTGTTTTCTGGAAATGCTAAAGACCGGATCTTCTTTATGCAAAGCCTACTGTTCTGGACCAACCAGTAGCTAAGAACTGTATGTTAGGATGTTTAGCATTTATAGGGTTAACGCTGTCTCCTTAAGAGATGGCCTATGGGAAATGTAGTTTCAGCAGTCAGTTTATCTAGTCAGTGGGAGGAGTTCAAAGGTTTATGACTGTACTTCCTGGCTCTGTGCCATTGTTTGATTCTCTTCACATTGGGACCCAGCCTCATGGCTCGGACACAGCAATTATTCAACATGTAATTTATATACAGGACAGGAGGACATCACTGTCTTTCAACCTAATGATATGGATCCAGATTAATATTGCATTTCAGACGTATTTCATCTTAATCGTGAGTTGTTGAATATCTCTGTGAATAAAGTATTCTTCTTTGATCTGTTCATTCGAGTAAATTGCTACCTGTCTACACGGAAGTAAGCGCACGGCCGTGGAAACAGGATACCTACATTCGTCAATAAACTATAGTTCTATAATCCCGTTATCACTGCATGGTTCAAAAGATTATCTGATGAGACAGAAGAAAGCCTTTCTCCAGTCCAGTGATGCTGACTTCTGGACACCAGGAAAAAATAATAGTTTATCACTGGACTCTTCTGGGAAGTCACCTCTCCCTCCCCCAATTCCTGATCCAGCCTATGGCTTAACTGCGGGAGATCAAGCAAGGTCCAGGCTGCCAATTCCTAGAACTTCATGAAATAAAAATGCTCTTCTTTCAACTTGCGTGACTTTTCAAGTGTGGGTCCATTTGAAGTGGCTGTCTCCATTTCACTTTCCTTCCCAAAAAAAAAATAAAAATGCAGAATTTGCTATATAGGTTTGCTTAATGGCCCAGACCCAAAGAGACCATTTTCATTCTGTGGCGCCCGCTTCAATATTGAATCGGGGAACTTATTTCTAATAAGAATTCAGCCTTTTATTTTATTTTGTTTGTTTTACAGTTCTACTGAACTGTGCGGAATACATTAGAGCAAAGCCATCGCATCAAAATCACCTCCTTAAAATGCAGACGTATTCTTTCTTTCTTTTCTTTTTTTTAAATAATCTCGCAAGGTTTTATTTGTTCGGATAGTCATCGCCGCTGTGTAACTGGGAGAAGAAAATGTTCTTTGGAGCAGAAACAGACATTCGAGCTGATACATTTGCTCTGAACACACAAGTCTTCACTCGTCACATCCCTTTTTTTGCTTTGAATTGGGATTATTGAAAAAAGGAACAGAGCTGCACCAGTTGTTCTGAGATAGCAATTCTGTTGGGAAGAGTTAATTGTAAACGGAAGCCAGGCCACCAAAGAGCCACAATGTGGGTGGCTTTTTTGTCTTTAATTGTATTATGTCCAATGTGTCTTTTTTGTTTTTAACTGTATATTCAATAAAACTTTGTAATAATAATAAAAAAAATACAGCCTTTTCATGGGTGACTCTTCAGAATTCTTTCCACTTGCAAACCAAGAACAGATAAGTAAATAATTCCAGTTACTGTCAGGACTGCAAATGAACAACCCAATATTCTGGCTTAGCTAATGAAAACTACAGTCTCGGAATCTGTTAGTTGCAGATATATGTTGCCTATGACCAAGAATTACGAAGGAAGGAAGGAAGGAAGGAAGGAAGGAAGGAAGGAAGGGAGGGAGGGAGGGAGGGAGGGAGGGAGGGAGGGAGGGAGGAAAGCATTGCAAACTTCTATCTCATGTAAGTATAAAAAGAAAAATCTAAAAAACTATTAAAAGGAATAAAAAAAATAATACACAAAATAACAATATATGGCTAGTTAAACCTATCACAACAGAAAACACTGCGAACTAATAAGTCAAATACTCATTACAGCTGATCTGAGGCACGGGTCCCGATCTGAAGGATTTTCAGCGCTGCTGTGCAAAACCTGGCAACGTTGCGTGCTGTGGCAGGATTAGCATCAGGGAAGTGTAAAAACTGTCCTCTCCGCCGGAGGTATTTATGCAGCATTGGTGAGATGAGGCTGGTACGACTGTCTCTGTAGTAGAAACGCTGGAGGAAAATATTCTCTCTCCAGGTAGGGAATTTTCCTGGGGTGCCCGCTTCCACATTTGATGTCACAACATCACAGATGTTGTGATGTTGCTTCTTTTGTCTTCTGAGAGATCTCTGCAGTTCTTGAGATTCCCTTAGCAAATTCCACTGTTCGGCAGCCCGCTTGGCTTCACGTCTGACTCTTGATCTCTTGTCTTTTTTCACATTTATCCTTAACCTCCTTCTTTAATTCCATTGCACAATTATTCTGGCTCCTTATCCAGGACATGAATAGGGTGGGTGTGTGGCTGCGTGAATATGTGTTTGTCTGAGCCTGCACATATATGCAGAACAGGGAGGAAAAACTGAAATTCTTTCATATTACGTAGTTGGAACGTAGAAATAGAATAATAAAGTTGGAAGGGACCTTTGAGGTCTTCTAGTCCAACCCCCTGCTCAAGCAGGAGACCCTATACCATTTCAGACAAATGGTTGTCTAATCTCTTCTTAAAAACCTCCAGTGATGGAGCACCCACCACTTCTGGAGGCAAGCAGTTCCACTGGTCGATTGCTCTCACTTTCAGGAAATTTCTCTCCTTGGTTAGCTTCCATCGTTTCTCATCTTGCCTTTTGGTGCTTTGGAAAATAGTTTGTTAGTTCATGAAATTTGGTGACATCCGTACACTTTAGTCTGCTTTAGGACAGCTGCTCCATCCCCTCTTTCTCTTCACTTTCTTCCCAAACAGATTCCTTAGCCTAATTTGCTTTCTGCCTCTAGGATGTGTAGATTTTATTTCACTTTGTTGGGAAAATCCCGTGCAGCAGAGGGAGTTCCAGGGCCTGGTTTTGTTTAAGCAAGACAAATTGTGCTTTGATTCACATCTGAAGTCTGAGTAGTGTCAGCTGAAGGAAGACACAGTCTAGAGTAGGGGTCTGCAACCTTGACCACTTTAAGACTTGTGGACTTCAGCTTCCAGAAGTCCACAAGTCTTAAAGTGGTCAAGGTTGCAGACCCCTGCTCTAGAGTGATGTGATTAGAAGCGAACAGATATACTATAAGCGGAGCTGAGCCACAAAAACATTGTATTATCCGCATGTTGTAAACATTTCTCGCACGGCACGCCTGATGCCTGTTTAGGAACACGACAGGAATGAGGAACAATCTTCCCTTTAAAGACCGTATAATTACAATGGCCAATGCTGTCAGACAAGAGCCTTGAAAACAAGAGCACTGGAATATTGGGAGTGTTCCAATATTACACCACGCGAACTCAAAAGAAACTTCCTCAACAGACCAGCAAGCCCCTCCACCACAGAAGGAACACATCTTAGGAGCAACGAATCCCAAGCTTATTAATGTACTACAAGGAGGCATGCTCAAACCACGGGGAGCTTATCTGGGCTCAGGAGCTAAGCAGGGTTAGGATTAAGCAGAGTTAATACTTGGATATGACATCACCAGGAGATCCCGGAACTGCAGACTAAGCTGGTAAATTTAAAACAACAGCAGCCACACTCGGGGAGGGGGCAACATCGACGGCACAGCTGCTAGGAAAACGACACGGTAGCATAGAACAAGTTGTTATCCCAGCAAACTTCACGGCACCTTGAAGATCCCAAAATAAAAGCTGTGCCTATATATAAACTTTTTTTTTATTTCCCGGTCATTCCCTCTTTAGGAAGGAACTGTGTGTCCACATCACTACACTTTTAGTCCCCATTTTTTTGGAATTTGTCTGTGTGTGCAATTTTGTGTTTTTTAAATGGAGAGAGTTGACGTCAGGACTGGCTGATTCAATTCCTTTTGCTTTCCTTTGAAAACTATGACACCATGGTTATTATCCATCCATCGATCACCTATCTTTTTCCTTCCTTCCTCCTTCCTTCCTTCCCTTCCCCCCCTCCCTCCCTCCCTCCTTCCTTCCTTCCTTCCTTGCAGTATTGCAGGCCAATTCTGCATTCCACTGCCAGGAGTTTGATTCTAACCAGTTCAAGGTTGACTCAGCCTTCCGTCCTTCCAAGGTCGGTAAAATGAGGACCTAGATTGTTGGGGCAACAGGCTGACTGTAAAACCGCAGGAGAGGGCAGTAAAGCACTGTGAAGGGGGTATATATGTCTAAGAGCTATTGCTATTTATTGAAGTTTTATCTGAGTTTCTCTGGAATTAGCTAATCGGAGGTCCCCAAGCCGTGGGCCATGGACCAGCACCGGGCTGCAGCATGCCAGAAATTTGGGCTGCGCAAACTTGTCCTGCCTTCAGGTGTTTTGGAGAACAGGTTGAACCCCCCTTCTTTGTGGCAGCCCCTCAAATATTGGAAGACTGCTGTCATGTCACCCCAATCCTTTTTTTCCATCAAACTAGACCTACCCAATTCCAGCCACCGTCCTTCCTATGTTTTAGTCTCCAGCCCCCTGATCATCTTTGCTGCTCTTCTCTGCCCCCTTTCTAGTCTCAACATTTTTTTAATGTCGTGGCGACCAAAACTGGATGCAGTGTTCCAAGCGTGGCCTTACCAAGGCCTTGTAAAGCGGTACTAACACTTCACGTGATTCACACAATTTCAGGGGATGAATCGATTGGAAGTTACGGAGAGCGGCACAGGAGAAAAGTCCACCAGAATACAATGGGGATGGTTCTAGATAGACCAGTTTTATATAGTGGTGGTCTTCCATCTAGAACCATCCCCATTGTATTCCACATTCCGTGAGCCTCGGCATACGGTCCTGCTGGCCACGTGACCACCGAAAGGGTCTTAGGACAGTTCAGGCTCCCTCGGCTACAAATGGTGATGAGCACCATTCCCTAGTCAGACTCAGCTGGACAGTGGGAACCTTTCCCTTTTATATAGTACAGGGGTCTTCAAACTTGGCCCTTTTATGACTTGTGGACTTCAACTCCCAGAATTCCTCAGCCAGGCACGCGTGCCTGGCTGAGGAATTCTGGGAGTTGAAGTCCACAAGTCATAAAAGGGCCAAGTTTGAAGACCCCTGATATAGTAGTATATAACTTGGGCGCATCTCCCGATAAAAAGTTTATGTCTGCATCAAGAGAGGTGCTTGTAGTTAGTGAACTAAGCTGGATGATTTTTCTTAGATCCTGGACTATTCAGTTAAGGGTAGTTAATCGATTCTTTAAATCTTCTGGGCTAAGCACACACAGGGGGTGTTATGTACTGGATCTTCCCAACCAAGTGATTCCCCAAGCTTAAGTTTTGCCCCCAACTATTTCCTTATAGCGCCATCTGGTGTTTCACCCAGGATCACCGGAGACAGGACATTTGGAAAGCCTCTCTGGAATCGTGGTTAGGAATCTGAATCAATTTGCTCAGGAGCAGCTCTCAAGTAACCATAAAAATGCTATTATCGGTGTCTTAGCCAAGAGACTACCACTCCCATTTATTTGTAAAAATTATAGGAGGAAATCCCAGGTCGATAATTGCTGCAATGTTAGGAAAAGGAATACAAGTTTATAAATCCTTTAGTTTCTCATGACAACTGGTATTTCATACACTGTTTTGCAGGGACTCTCACTGTTCCGCACTATGACGAGTGTATCTCTCCAATTCACGTATTGTTACGTTCAGCTCTTCCTTTCTGTAATTAAATGCCTAGAGAATTTTAAACAGATGCCTAATATGTGATGTCATCCAAGCAGATTTTTTTTTTTAGTCAAACATTTATGTCTTTAGTGAAAATACACTTCAGGTTTTCCTTGAACTTCACTGGAAATTGTCTTTAAAAAAAAAAAAGCAACAATAGCACTTAGACTTATATAGTGCCCCATAGTGCAGTATATATCTAAGCAGTCTGCAGAGTCAGCATTTTTTCTTCCCAACAATCTGGGTCCTCATTTTACCAACCTGGGAAGGACGGATGGACGAGTCAACCTTGAGATGGTCAGGATTGAACTGCTGGCAGTGGGCAGAGTCAGCGTGCAATACTGCCTTTTAACCACTGAGCCACCAAGGAAGGGAGGGAGGGACTAGCAATAGCACTTATATACCACTTCACCCTCTCTAATTGAACTCTAAAGCTTCCTCCTTCCGTTATGTATTCAAGATGGACAGTGATTAATATTTATATGTAACTTACATGTTAAGGGTGTAGGTCTATACATATGTTGTATATAGTATGTTTAAATGTGTGTTACGTATGTGTACGCTTTGAGAGCAAGCAACTAAATTTCATTTTTAATGTGTGCTGTTGTGCCCACAGTAAAAAAAATGACAATAAAGGTTATCTAACCTAATCTAAGCAGTTTGCAGAGTCAGCCTTATTTGCCCCCAACAATCTGGGTCCTCATTTTACCGACCTCGGAAGGAAGAATGGAAGGCCGAGTCAACCTTGTGAGCCGGTCGGGATCGAACCGCTGGCCGTGGAGAGTAGAGTCAGCCTGCAATGCTGCACTCTCACCACTGCGCCCACCAGGGGCTCTTCCGGTTGAAAGTTGGCTAGTTTCTGTAACTTTTCTTTTTAGCCTAATTGTGAGTTGGGCCCAAAGCGCTACTTTTGACTCTGCTACGCAGGGAAGGCGGAAGAGAAGCGGAGGGTCAGTGGCAGGAGGCTGGACACAATTACAGGGCAACGTATTCCGTTGGGAGACCTGTAGAATCCAGCTGGGGTGAGATCGTGATGTCTGGGGGCTTGCTAATAATTGACTTGATGGCACCTAATCAGCCGGTCAGTCAGTCGGTCAATCCTGTCCTTCACAGAAGGAACATCGGTGTGTGCTTATGTATGCATGTGTGCGCACACATAAAATTGTTAAATCCAGGGGCCAGCTATTTCTCCATCGATGAGTGTCCAACACTTTCTGGATAAATAACCTATCAAGGCATGCCCATGTCCTTAAACAAGCAAAACAGCGACATTATTTTCAACTAAAAGAGGACTTGGGCATTGGCAAGACAGCACGCTGCGCATCCGGGGTGCAGAGCATGTCGGATCCCGAGAATACAATCCTATGCATAGTTAGCCAGCCAGAGTTTATGGCCAGAATGGGGAAGACACCAGCCTTAGGACCGCATTTGGTACGTTAACAGAAGCTTAAAGTAAGTTATTTATTTTACACAATTAAATACAAAAATGAAATGTATTGGACGTATCAAAGAACGATCTCACTTGGAAAGGTGAAAAAAAAAAAGAATTTAACTGTCCCAAGTTTGGCACCCCAAAACAGATGGTAGTGGAAGAGCAACAGAGTATTGTAACAATGGTCACAGATACACTTTCTAAAAGCAGACCCAACGTGGCAGAGCCATCTCACCCGGGGCCCTCCCACTTCAAATACCCTCGTAAGTCGACCACAGAAAATTGTCCGGAGCAGAGAACAAATGTTCCCTTTTTAAAACCCTTTTAGGGATGTTCAGTAGCACTACACAGTAGTTTCATGTTTCCAGAAGCCAGTCCTGATATTTCCAGTGCTGTCGGCACTCAGAAATGTCCCATCCTGGGCGCTGCTTTTCAGAGGTCCGTTCTGGACCGCTAAATTTAAGCCGTAGGACTTCTGCTGCCCTTCCAGCTCCACCACGGTGGGCTTCCTCAGCGGCTCCTTTTTCAAGCTGGGCGGCCCCGCTTGGTCGGTGTTCCGGTGTCCCTTCTGGAGAGAGCTGTAAGCATCGCTGCTGTCCTGCTGGGACTGGTTATACTGGCGTTCCCTGTAGGCCAGGTAAGCTCTCCGGGTCCTTGAGTGCCCTTCGGCCGTACTTTGACGCGTCTTAATTAAGCCGTTCTGGATGCTCCCTTCCACGCTGGTGGGCACGTCGTAGGCGTACTCCCGCAAGACGGCCAGTCGGCTGGCACGGTGCCCTTTGCTCCGGTTTTTGTGATGGCGGCCGGGGTGCCCGTTTGTCCGTAGAGGCATCTCTAGAGGGGCCACGTGCATCTTGATCTCGTTGTCCACAGAGTATTCGGTAAGGCTGTTGTCCGGAGGAGGGCCGGCGCTGGGGGCCACCGGGCTTAGAGGGCACTGGGCCGCCGCTGCCTGGATGTTGGTCAGTTTGCAGCCTTGCAAAGAGTTTTTTAAACTCGAGACACTTTTGTTCGTGCACGAGGACTCTGCGCTGCTGTTGGTGCACTTGGCGGGGTCTCCGTTGGGGCCACTCGCCCCGGATGAAGGCGGAACATCGACCTGTACCGAATACGCGCTCCTTCCGGGGCAGCAGGACATCAACCAAGAATGCCGGAGGTCTTCTCTATTAACGCCGTGGTGCATTATTAAGAAACTGCTAAGGCACAAACAGAGGGCTCCGAAAAAGCAGCTGAAGACTAAATCCAGGGGGTAAGGTGAAGCGACAGAGAGGGCCCCCAAAACCCACAGAGCCACGTACAGGAACAAAGTGAGGCTCACGCCCCGGAGCTGTGCGTGGAAGCTGTGCTCGTTCTCCAACGCTACAGTGGAGATCAGTGACACGGAGAGGGAATCCTGATTGTTCAGGCTGCTGTGCTCGTTGGGGGCCAGGCGCTGCTGCTCCTCGGTGGGCTCCTTAAGCTCAAACTTACGTTCGGGGTGCCTCTTCAGTTGTATAAATATGCTGAGGAAATACATGCAGTTGACAAAAACGATGAAGCCGGCCGGTCCATAGAAAGCTCCCAAACTCGGTTCCCACGCCATCCAGCAACTGCGAGAAAAAAGAACAATCCTAAGAAAGGCATTCCGGGGCAGCATCTAACCCAGGGGTAGGCAACCTTGGCCCTTTTATGACTCGTGGACTTCCAACTCCCAGAATTCCTGAGCCAGCCATGCTGAGGGGAAAGGGAGAGGTTTCCAAGCTGAGCCATGCTGACTCAGGAATTCTGGGAGTTGAAGTCTATGAGTCATAAAAGAGCCGAGGTTGCCTACCCCTGACCTAACCAAAGCCTTTACAAGTGTTTCAGATCAGGTTCTCCGCAGGCCCCCCCCCCCACAACTAAGGCCATAAGGCAATACTCACTACGCTGAGTGAGGCTTGCTCCCGTAATTTCTTATATTTGCAGCAGCCGTTATCCCGCAAACTATGACGGGGATTCCTCCACCAATTAGGTAGAACCTAAAAAAAAAAAAAAAGTAGACAAATGCAGCCTATTGGTTTAAACGGTCAGAAATGTCAATAAAGGAGAAAATTTGTGGTTCAGGGTTGAAGTGAGGGGTCCTCGGTGCTCCTCTGAGCGTGGCTGTTTTCTTGCAGACGTTTCATTACTCAAACCAGGTAACATCAGGGTTGGTAAAGACTGGCGTCAGCTCTCAAAAGACACGTAAACAATATCTGCACGCTATGCAAAAGAGACAATCAACCAGCCCAAAAACGGAACAAAAAAGACTGAGGCCACCTCTCCACCAGCAATGGGCACCCACATCAGCATAGATTAACTCCAAGATTAACATCAGATCAATAATCAAGTAAACAACAGTGGCGAAAATCAGTAGCTCGGGGGTAGGATGAGGGTCGGACGTTGCTGAAGATGTTACCTAGCCTGGTAACGAAACATTCAGAAACCAACCCACAACCTCCACTCTCAAGTAAACAATAGCCCAATCGAGGACCTGCCAAAGAAGCCAACAGCAAACAGCCCACCCAAAGACCTTCTAAGACCACCCCCACCAACACTGACAGGAGAGGACACCGGGATATATAAACTGAGAGCAAAGTCCACTTCCTACTAGCATTGCCTAGTTTGGGCAACGAGACGTCTGCAGGAAAACAAGCAAGCTCAGAGACCACCAAGGACCCCTCGGTCAGAAATAGGATTTACTATCTGTGCCCACGAATGAACTAGAGGAGGCTTCCAAACCACAGCACCGTCAACGAGAACTTTATATTGTTTCAGTGATTGTGAACTGAATAGATGGCTAACTCAAAACCAAAGGGGTTTGATTTCCCCCCATGCTTCCAGGGATGTTTGCCAGCTGGATTATTCAACGGACAGAAGTACGTTAAGCAGATGACAACCGCTACGCTCAACCCACACAAGAGGTAGAGAGGATGGCTCTGATTCTCCGCAACACATGGCAGAGAAGGGCTAAATCTTTGCTCCCACTGCAACTGGAAGAAGGGAATGGGGTGAGATCGCCAGGAAGCACTTCACCTTCTATGCCAAGACAGGCTATGTAGTACTTCTATTTTGGTACCCGTTCTTTTTGACATCTCAGGCCCGGGAAAAGCTCCCCCTCAATTTTACTCCTTGTGCTTTTATAGTACTTTATATGAAATAAAATGCAATTAAAACCACGGTGTCACAATATTTTTAACCCAATTTTGGGGAAAGCTGATCAGTTTCTGCCATCTTGTGGACAAAGATGAAGTAAAATTACTTTAACGAATAAGGTAGAGCAATATTCAAATGAGAAGCTGTCATCCGGAGCAAGATAAATGACAAATAAGGCAAGACTGGAATTGCCTCTTCATTTCTTAGTATTTTTTTTCTGTTTTACACACCTATCCAAAGTAGTTTTGAGCTTTTTCACAAGGAAAAGCTAGCGCATCATAAATGCACACAATAAAAATGTATATGGAGAATCAGCTGTCGTGAATAATTCCCAATTACCAAGATGTTAAGTCTCAGGATAGCTTCAGTTATATTTCATTAGAAGCTTATGATATTGAACAGAAATATATGCTGGCTAGCCATCTTCCTATGCATGCAGCCAATTACATTTGCAAGTCTTTTTTTTTTTTCCTGGTTAAAGTTCCATGACATGCAGTTCAACATGATAAAAACGTTTGATATCCTGTCTCTGAAAAATTGTACGCAGCTTTTCCTATGCATTCTGAAAACGTTATCCAGTCTGAAGGTGCACGAAGAGGGAGTCTATTCACATACATCTCAGTTTTATAAATATTCTCCTCTGCCATTAAGAATTTCCCTTTCTAGTTCTAAGGCCAGATATCCCTTATTTGTCATTTAGCTTTTCTTCATGGCTTCTATGCAAGTATTGTGGACAATACTTCAGATATCTAGTTAATAAGAATACCTGACACACAGAGATGATGCCAAATTATCTGCTGACAATATTTATATATCCAAAACATTTAAGTTTTGCCTTTCTGGTGAGCATTCGCAATTAAGAAATGAAAAGAAAGACGATATATAAAGATCACACTGTCGTAAATCTCAGTGAGGAACAAAGCAAAGGAAACGTAACCTTTATGTAAAAAAAGCAGGTAAGTCCTACCCAAAACCCTTATGAGAATAAAATTGCTGTAACTGTCAGGTTACCGCGGTTAGGGGCTGAAACTGGATTTAATGCTGGCGACACACGATTAATGAGACTTGAAAGCAGGAAAACAACTAAAGGCAAGAGTTCTTGGAGGGACTGATTAAATTAATGATTAATGAACTGAAAGGCAGTCAGCAGAAGCAGAGATACCCAGAGTCGCCCGTGTACCATTAACAGGGATGTGGAGAAAGGAAGAAAAACATTATTGGATACAAAAAAAAGGATGAGACGTGAAATTGGTCTGTTGTCGTGAACATGCTGGTTCCAAAATGGTTCTGAGACAGGAGAACAGACGCCATGTGAACTGTGAACCTGGCAGGGGGGTGACATGCCACAGGAGAGGAGGAGGAGTTGGGTAGCACCTTTTCTGACTAACACATTTTCTTAAAGAGACCCAAGTCATCTTCAGGATCGGAAGACGGAACCTGCGCACAAAAGCTTATAGGCCTTTTAATAAAATTTGTTAAGTCAGAAAAGGTCCTACCAGGCTCATGAATTTTTTATTTTAGAATAAGGTGTAGGCCAGGAGTCTGCAACCTTGAGAACTTTTAAGACTTGTGGACTTCAGCTCCCAGAATTCCTCAGCCAGCTTAAAGTTCTCAAGGTTGCAGACCCCTGGTGTAGGCTATCAGAATCTCTTAAATCAGGGGTCCCCAACCTGTGGATCGCGGCCCATTACCGGACCGTGGCCTATTGGTCAACGGGCTGCGGAACATATGTGTGCGTGCACTCACCCCCACTCGCGTTAGTGCCGCCGCAGCTACGCAAACGGAGCACCGCGTGGCAAAAACGGGGCGGTGCTAGCGAGTGTCAGGCAGGGGCTAGCAGCGCCCTGTTTGCGTCACGCGTGCTCGCAGCCCCGTTTGTGTGCGCACGTGCGTGCGTGAAACGCTTCCTCCTTCCTTTCCCCTTTGGTCCAGAAAGGTTGGAGATCTCTGTCTCAAACAATTTCCAAATTAGTTAAGACTAAGCAAAAGTTTGTTTAAGCAGCCTTTTTTTTTAAAAAAAGAAAAAGAATCTGTAAAAATGCAACAATGAAATTATATTCTTTAAAATATAATTTTAAAAAATTATATAAATATGGAACAACCTGCCTCCAGAAGATGTGAATGCTCCAACACTGGAGGTTTTCAAGAAGGAGATTCGACAGCCATTTGTCTGAAATGGTGTAGGGTCTCCTGCCTGAGCAGGGCGTTGGACTAGAAGACCTCCAAGGTCCCTTCCACCTGTTGTTGTTGTTATTGTTATTATTATTATAAAATGGTTGGTTGTCTTAAGTCTGCTTCAAAATTAAGTTACCACAAAGATCTTGTTTACATCATGAAATTTCCTTGAATGGGATGATGACATATCCTTTGCTGAATTATATGTATTTGACTTAATTAAGGATTAAAATTAATTTCAAAACAGAATCACTTCTAATTACTGAGTCTACTGCTAGTAATTAACATATATATCCTACATGTTTTTCACTTTAATATGGAAATTATAAAGCAACATTTCACATATTAAGTTGATTAAAGCCTTGCAAGCAAATGAGATTTGATTAGCCAGTCTACCACGTAAGAAACTTTCCTGCATTTCTACTCTTGCTATTGCTGAAGATGTATTATATGTTTTATTTAGGAGTTTATAATTAAAAAAAGAAGAAGGGAGAAACAAAAATGAACACATTTTTTCCTTCTCTGAATTCTCCTTCCCCAACAAAACAAAACAAAACTGAAAGAGATAAAAGCCAATTCTTGATTTCAGCTCCAACATATTCACTAGATGTTAAAACCAGCCGAGACGTGGAGCAATTTGTCTTTTTTTGCAAGCGTCAAGGGAGGGATTTGAGATGGTGTCCAGGCTTGTGGACTTTTTTTGGACCTCCCCAACATCCTTGGTCTTTTGAGACACTCTAATTTGGCACAACTATTTCAACTGCTCCATCAAACTTGGGCCAGCCAAGCTAGGGGGGAAGAGGACTGCAATAAACAAGAGTTGACGCTGGCTTCTCACCTCAGCATCGGCCTTGGAGGGGGGGGCGGCTCCCCGGGATCTTGGCACCGCTTGGCTTTCCTGGTGACTTGTTTATAGATGTTCCGAGATGTGAGTCCTATCCACAACAACGTGGCAAGGGTAGAGTAGTGCAAGATTATCCCCACCTGGAAAACAGCCATCAAAAACTCCACGTCAAACAAAGGAGACAATTTTTTTTCCCCACCTCTTCCCTCTCCCAATTCTTCAGCTGCTTGTTTTGGAAGCAATCAACCGGTAAACCTTGATAAGGAACAGAAAGGGTGATTTGCAAAGCCGCTGCTGGGATTAGTATGGAACTAAAGAACCGACTCAGTTTTCAAAATAGATGCGCTTATTAAACTTTTAATTCTCTTTCTAGTGTATTTAAAAAAAAAAAAAAAAAAACTCTGCTTTGTCTACTGCTCAGAAATCCCTGTACGAAAAAGAGTACAATTATAATGGCAGCTGATAATGACGCTGACCCAGGAAATCAGCGATTTGATTAACATTTCACAATATGTAAGATACCCTGTTTCCTATTCCTTTTCATTAAACACCTTCTCCTCAAACGATCATCAAATTCATCTTGCTCCAGCCAAAAAAATAGAAAAAAAAAGGGCCTTTTAGCTCAGGTCAGACACCACGTTACATAAAGGGAAAAGGGGCCACGATGAAAACGTGTCAGAATTTAATTACACACACTAACCATGCTTATTCCCCCTTGCATTTAATGACATCTTAATCCCCCCCTCCCCCAGAAAAATAGGCTAAGCTTTGGAAGTACCACAAAGTTTACGGCCCTGCTCCACAGAACTAGAAGGGTTAAGTTTTCCATTACAAATGTCAATCTGTTTATTACAGCCGCAAGGCCAGACAGAATCAAAATGTATAACAACAGTAACAATCTTTACTTCCATATTTACAGGATATAAAACCACCAAACAACCAATATAGCAGAATCCAAAATTCTCAAAATAAAACATCGTATTAAAAATTTTTTTCAGACCTTAATAACGGTGCGACGTATTGTGCAAATGGTGGCACAAAATTGGGCAACCTGAATTGATAATTTTCGGATCCTTATCCGAAAGTCGCAACTTTAAATAAAATTCGTATCCCCTGCCTGGAAGTTTCTTCAATATCGGATATATAAGAATCTGTCTAGAGTCTTTATATAGAGAACAATGAAGCAACATATGGCTTAAGAGCTTCTATAGAGCCATCGCCACATGGACACAACCGAAGGTGCATAGGAATGCCCTTAAACCGTCCAAAAAGGACTGCCGAGGGCAATGCACCCAGCCTGGCTAAGGTGAAAGCTTTACGAAATTTCCATAATTGTAATGGAAAATAGATTAAGAAGCTGGGAAAAATCCTTCTGGAAGCAAGTGACAAATGTTGGAATGTGCCACCTTACTTAGGTTTGTTTGGAGATCAATATCCCAGATTCGTTGTTTCAAGGCAGTTCGAGCATTATCAAATCCTAATGAACACAGACTTTCCATAGAGAAGCCCAGCGATTTAATTTTATCTAGGGCTTTTTTCCCCCCCACGACGATTTAAAACGGTCTATAAATACTAATGGGGCTAAACCTACAGGCATCAAAATTAACTTTAGCCAAAAGGTAAGAAGAAGGAACCATGCTCTAGCTTCTAATGAAACTATATACCTATTTCTACCCGTAAGATGGCATTTTTGATACTTTTAGGTACCATCAGTATGGCTCTAATAAACGTATTTTGAATAATTTCAATAACATTCAAGCTTTGCAAGTGAACATATCTGCGAGCCATAAAGGAGCTGAGGGACTACCTTAGCTTGAAAAACCTTACAAGCTGCCGGGATATAGTAAGCGCCTTTTGAATGATAAAAATTTTATGATAGCTGAAGAGGTTGAAATACAAATGATATATGACACACTGGCATTAAGTGGAACGTGTTTTTTTGTTGTTGCACCTTAGTAAGAAATAGAAAGCAGAAGCTTTTGCAAACTCTGATGCTGACAACACAAGAGCCCCAATCCACAGAAGAGCCATCAAGAGAAACACTCCCATGATGATTATTATTATTATTTTAGATTACTGATGAACAAAACAAACAAAATCGATCTTCTCCTGCAGGGGGGACCTTTCCAGACCTGTCAGGGGCGCTCGTGACAGCTGACAGAATCTGGCAGACTGAACCTCTCTCCTTTAAAGGAGGTTGGGGGAAGGTTGCCATAAATCAAAGCTGCAAGTGTGATTTCTGTCAGGACCTTGTCTTGGGAGTTCCTTTGACTTTTGGCTAAAAGAATTAATGGGCGTCATCCATCAAAATAAGGACCAAGGAAAGAGCATTTTAACTGCCCGGGCACTTCACTTGAGATCTCACAAGTGGCTGTTTTGCAACCACAAAAATGACACCAGCACTATAGAACCAGCACTATAGAACACTCGCACACAGTTACAGGCTATCTCAGAAGATCTTAACTAATAATAGTGGCTAACTGATAAGATTCTTGTAATCTATTCACACATTATCTAGCTAAACAAGCATGTTTTCTTTCCCTCCACACCTTGCCTTCAAATATTCAAATATTACATCAGTTTGGCCCCTCCGCGTAGCTGAAGTAAACAGTAGCTTGTGAATTATATATTGGATCACCTGAAAATATGCTACTGGGCTCCTAGTTGTGGATCTTGGAATGGAAATGGTTTAAAAAATAAAACTGATGCCCTGACCATAAAAGTTTCAGAAAATAAACATTTAACACTGTTTTTTTAAAAAATATTCTTTAACTAATGGACTTTATCCTTGAGGTTTTGTGTTTTTTTCCCCTTTCTCTGCAATTTTTCCAATATGCATTTCACTTACCGCTTGGCAGATGCTAGTATGTTTGGTCTGGGTTATGCCCCCAACGAACACCACACATGTCAGGAAAATATGAAAACTGAGGTTCATTAACATGTGCCAGCTTTTAAGACTGATCCTGATGACACTGTGGAATAAAAAAAAAAAAACACACCACAGCAGTTATTTTGCAGACAAACCTAAATATTATTCAATTAGACAAAGAAATTATTTGTAATTATGGTCCCCAAAGCTTGAATCCATCCTGGTAAACTCAAAATATTCAATGCAAAAGCATACTTACAAACATTAAATAAGATGCCTTTATAGTAGCAGAAAAAAAGCCCAAATCAGGCATCGTTATCACATAAGGCAGATTATTTTTAATCTTCAGGGAAGGTTTCCTACTGTAACGTGATTAAAAACACCTTCTCTTCCCGTAAATGGCAAGGATTTTAGAGCCCGTTTTAGAATAAATGCCCACTTTCCATGAAATCATCCTGCTTGCTTAATTTATGTAAATGTTCTAGAACAAGGCCAATAACTTTTCAGATTTTCTTGCAGAAAACTCTCTTGATATCATTCACCTCTGAGATCTCTCTGAAGCTACCTTAGGCTAAATTTTTGAAATCACATCGTAAATTACAGTTGCTCAATCTCTATAAACGTGAGAAAGGGGGGGGTAAACAAATGATTTTATTTGCCCCTCTTCTATTTAGGATGCTGTGTCAGTCCAAAATAAATTAAACCATGAAAAAGCAAATTATTAAATGAGTGAATTTTGCAAGCGTTCTATACAGCGGCAACAAACGTAAGAGCTATGTAACTCTAGTTTAAAAGATGTACCAGCAAAATTACAAATATTTCAAAATAATTAAAAGCACAGAATCTCTCGGCCTGAAGCTGGTCCCAAGTATAAGGAGATCTATCTATCTATCTATCTATCTATCTATCTATCTATCTATCTATCTATCTATCTATCTATCTATCTATCTATCTATCTATCTATCTATCTATCTATCTATCTAATCTATCATCTATCTATATCTATCTCTTATGTATCTTTATCTATCTTATCTATATCTAATCTAACAGTCTTATCTCTATTTATCTATCTGTATCTATCTATCATATCTATCATCTATCTATATCTATCTTATGTATCTTTATCTATCTAATCTATATCTATCTCTTATCTAACAATCTTATCTATTTATCTATCATCTATCTCTTATGTATCTTTATCTTATTTATATCTGTCTATATCTATTCTAACAGTCTTATCTCTATTTATCTATCTATCTGTATCTGTATCTATCTATCTGTATCTATCATATCATCTATCTATATCTATCTTATGTATCTTTATCTATTTTATCTATATCTCTTATCTAACAATCTTATCTCTATTTATCTATTTATCTATTTATCTATCTATCTATCTATCTATCTATCTATCTATCTATCTATCTATCTATCTATCTATCTATCTATCTATCTATCTATCTATCTATCTATCTATCTCTTATCTATATCTATCTACCTTATCTATCCATCTTTGGGAAGAAGGCTCATCTGGTTGCATATTAGAACTGTGCAAAGCGTTAGAAAGAAATGCTTCATGAAGCACAAATGGAAAATCTCCCTTCAAAGCCGTGTTTTCACAAGGCTTGTGCATTTGTTTCACCCTCTCAAGTGCAAACACACCAAGATGGCAAAGGATGGGCTACAGGGGGTCCCCGACTTACGGCCACAACCGAGCCCAAAATTTATGTTGCCAAGCGAGAGGTTTGTCGGTTTTTGCCTCTTTTTACGACCTTCCATTCCACAGTTCTTAAGTGAATCACTGCAGTTGTTAAGTTAGCAGCCACGGCTGTTGAGTGAATTTGGCCTCCCCGTTGACTTTGCTTTGCTTTTGGAAGGTCACAACCGGGGATCACACGACCCTGGGAAGTACAACCCCGTGGCCGAGCGTCCGAATGCTGATCCCGTGACCGTGGGGGATGCTGCAATGGCCGTATGAACAGCAGTCCTCAAGTCGCTTTTTTCAGTGCCGTTGTAACTTTGAACGGTCACTAAAGGAACTGTCGTAAGTCGGGGACTGCCTGTACTTTGGTGCTTTGAAGGAAGACGTTTTTGTTAGTACTGGTGCAACCCCCCCCCCCCAACTCATCAACATTTGTTGACTTAACCCATTTAATATACATTCGGAATTATGCTACCTGTGGTGATAAATGTAGCTAATTTTGATCATCAAGAGGCACAGCAGCAGAATCACAGCAGACACATAGACAACGGGATGGAGGAGGTCAGCGGACTGGGCGTCCCCTGTCAAATCCTGACAGGCAAGACAACACGACACAATTCAGAAGGTTAGTCCCATCTGGGTCTCCCGCTAACACAAGGATGAATTAAACATTGAGACTAGGCAAGAAGGCTGCACAACTGGAGTACAGCCGGGGCGACATTGAGCAAGGCGGATCGCTCCTCCCACAGTTCTCCTTCCACCCTCTCGGCAAGGGGAAACTGAGAGATTGAATCATAATGCACAGAGCATAATTAGCACATTATTATTATTATTATTATTTTAAAGGAGGCCACCAGACAGGTCCGACAGCATGCGGATGGCAGGATCGCAGCATCCCTAATGTGTGAACTGTGATTTGATAAACGTGCTAGACCCAAAACGAGCGCCGGATGTAAAGGAATGCAGCCCTGGTGAGACAGGAATGGTCGCAGTCACACTTATAATAGCCGGATGGAAATGCATTTTGTGCAGCAATGGAGGAAGGGTGCAACAGAAAACTACGGCACAAGAACGGGCAGGTCCCAAGAACAAAACAGCATCCCTGGGTGCTGATCCCCGGTTAGAGAAAGCGAGAAGAGCCTCTTTCCAAATCCAAGTGAGGTTGGACCGCTCCTGCTTTCAGTCAAACCTTTCACGAAAAGCCACTACTTCCCTGATTTGCACAAATGAGGATCTAAACAAACAGTTCTAAGTCGAGTTACTACCTGGGTAATGCCTGAGCTGTGTTTTTTTTTTTTTCATTTCAGCAAAAAGATGAGAGAGATTTGAGCCTAGAACTCTTAAACCCACCATCTCTCCGCTCTTTTTCCCTCTGGAAAGGGGCAACCATCAGACTCGCCTGGACAGCCAAGTTATCCCGACGGGTTTAGACACTTTGATATTAAAGACCCAACCAGGGCAGACATCTGGATGACATTATCGGTCTCCCCCCCTCCCCGCCACTTAGAGAGACCAAGAGACCCACCATCAGGACTGCGTAATTGCTGAGGGAGACACACTGGATGGCGGTGACGTTTTCATCCGAGAAAAGGACGCGGCACCCGTCTGACTTCCAGCCGCCTTGTCCGTTCAGCAGGTCGAAGTCCCACTGAGCCGCAACCGCTTCCGTCCCGTGCGCAATGCGCCGCAGGGTCACATTGATGGGGACGTCCCGATAGGGTGGACTCACGCCGTCTTGTTTGGTCATAAAGGAAACAAAAGAAAGAAAGAAAGAAAGAAAGAAAGAAAGAAAGAAAGAAAGAAAGAAAGAAAGAAAGAAAGAAAGAAAGAAAGAAAGAAAGAAAGAAAGAAAGAAAGAAAGAAAGAAAGAAAGAAAAGGAATGAAAGAACGAACGAAAGGGAAAGAAAAAAAGAAAGGAAGAAGGAAGGAAGGAAGGAAGGAAGAAAGGGAAGGAAAGAAGGAAGGAAGGAAGGAAGAAAGGAAGAAAGGGAAGGAAAGGAGGAAGAAAGAAAAGAAGAGAAGGGAAGGAAGAAAGAAAGAAAGAAAGGGAAGGAAGGAAAGAAGGAAGGAAGAAAAGAAGAGAAGGGAAGGAAGAAGGGAAGGAAAGGAAGGAAGGAAGGAAAGAAAGAAAGGTATTTTTATACACAAGGCTAAAATTAAACCGAGGGCATTTCCAGGCCAAAGACAGGAGGAGGAGGAGGAGGAGGAGGAGGAGGGGGCCGTTCCACGGCAAGGCCAGAACGGGGACTGAAAATGGGAGCCTGTCAAGGGGCAGACCTGTTTTGGTGAGGATGACCGGGGTCACCACCCTCAGGTGTTTCCTCTGGGCGGCCCAAGGCGTGGAATTCCCCGTAGAGGGGAAGAGCTTCCCGTTGCGGAAGGCCATCAGCTGAAGCCTGTAGACGGCATCCTCCGTGGGCCGGATCTCTCTTCTGTGCCTTTGGGAGAACAAGGCAGGGGGCAGCTGGATGGAGGCCTCCACAACGGTGTTCTGCAAAAGGGAGCAGGAAGCGGCGTTAATACAAACTAATTAGTCTCCTCGACTTACGAGAGTTTCGTGAAGTTACGGCGCTGGAAAAAAAAGGGGGGCTGCTGGCCGTTTCGCAGGAGCCCCGGCGGCGCAGGGCGACGGCACCTGGAACACAAGCGCCTGCGCAGCTTTTATTCACCTTCAGGGCCAGGCTGGACAAGGTATTGGAGACGTTGCATTTAAGGCCCAGCTGCTTGTCCAGGCCCCCATCCAGATCTCTGCGCCCGTAGTCAGAGAAGCCCGAGCGATCCGCGGCCGCGATCTTTTGGAATACGGTGCAGGTCATCCCCGTGAAGCTGGAGCCCTTTATCACGTAGGCTTCCACTGCAATGTTTGGAGAATACTGTTGGGAATGAAAAGAGACGGAAGAAAACGGTGTGTTGGTGCTGCCAAAAGAGGCAAAAAACAGCTCCCCCAAATACACCAGATTTGTTAGGACTGAACTTGGAAGACTAGGCATTACTAAATAATAATAATAATAATAATAATAATTTAAAAAAAACCAATTGCCTGTCTGTCCACTGTAAGAGGACATAGGGAAAGCCTTTCTACCCCCTCACCAGTTAAGGTCAGCCTTCCATCCTGCCAAGGTCGGTAAAATGAGGACCCAGATTGGGTCTTTTTTGAGGGGGGGGGGAGGAGAGGCTGACTCTGTAAACTGCTTAGAGAGGGCTGTAAAAGCACTACGAAGCGGTATATAAGTGCGATTGCTATTATATGATCAAGAAAAACAGCAGCAACACGAAGTCACCCGCCTTTCGAACTGCTACCCAGGTGCCCCTCCCACAGGGGTGGGGAGGAAGGATTTTATTTTCCTATGCAACCTTGCCTTGATCTGTCCCGCTTCTGAATTTTATTTGTTTTTATAAAGGTTTTATTAGTTTTTATCGGGTTAGGGTAGAATAGGGTCAGGGTTTGGATTAGGGTTTAGGTTGGGGTTGGGATTAACATTTTCAATATTTAGCAAACAGCATATTGTCTGGGTACATATATTTAAATAACATTAATTTAGTAATAGATAACAACAATAGATATGGTTAATTATCATAAACAGTATTAGTTAATCACTCCATGATATTCTTTTTACTAATATGTATTCAAAATTATATATCACATTCCTTTCTCTCTCGTTCGTTTTTCTAGCCATTGATAAACATTATCCCATGTTCTAAAGTAAACTGAGTTTTCTTTCTCTTCAATCTCTAAAGTCAGTCTATCCATTCCTGCGTACTCTAGAATTTTCTTGGATTAATATTTCTTCAGTTGGTACATTTTCATTTTTCCAATATTGGGCAAATACAATTCTTGCCGCTGTTAGTACACGCAATATTAGATATACGCTCTCCTTCTCGTAGTTAGCTCCTATTATTCCTAACAAAAACAATTCTGGTTTAAAATCTATCTTTTTTTTCTTTTTTTAGTCATCTTCTCCAACCATAAGTGTATTTTAAGCCAGCCATTTCTGAATTTTATCTTTCCCCCATGCCAAATGCCGTCCCTCCCCTTCAGCTTACTTTTCAGAGCGTTACAATGCCCATACGACAGGATTCTGACCCCTTTGGCAAGCATTTTACTATCAATGGAAAACAAAGGCCTTAGCCCTTACCGTTGAGTAAACCTGAGCCCCGTTAGCTAGCCGGTAGGTTGCGATCCTTTGCAAGCATTGTACAATCCTAGTGCAGGCTCTGGCTTCCCATTGAGCCATCCATAGTATGTGTTCATCAGCTAGCATGATGTTACTAGCGATATCAACCATCACGTCCCCCAGCTGGCGGGAGAAGAGCGGGAGAAGCGTTGCCATTCTCAGCTTTTGCACCATTTTTGCACATAAGATTCCCAAAGGTTTATTAATTACATTTCCCCCTTTCTCCACTCAAGAAACCCGACAAGCACTTTACCTTTATATTATCACATATTCAAATTCACAAACAGGAAAGGACCAAACACTCCGGTGGGTCTGAATTTAACCCCTGGTAACGTCACCTATTCTATTTATAGCTTAAGTCTCTTTTTTTTTTTGTCCCCTCAGCCGTTTCATTTTTAATGGCGGTGCTTTAGCTGTTTATTATACCCACATTTCGTTCTCCTAGTTTTCCTACCCCTCAAAACTCAAATCGATCCTTCAGCAGTACTTCCTGTGCCGCAGATTAGACAATACTTCTCCAACAAATGGAGCAGAGTTCTTAATAATAGTTGGTTATAATTGCCCATTTAAATAATATACTGAACTAAAAGCTTTTGGGTGCACCCCTGAAAAAAAAAAGTGTAAATAGGCTTTTCCCCAAAACATAACATAAATACTAAGTTTAGTGTTTGCAAAATCAGAAATTAAGGCAATCTGATTGCGTTGGGGCTTTGTAATTAAAATAAAGGAGACAACGAGGGAAAAGTCAAAAGGCAGTTCTCTTGCTTATAAGGCGATGGAGCTAAATTTTCAAATATGTATTAAGAGTTTAGTCAAATCTGAAGAACGTTTTTCAGGATGCTGGGAATCGAATGAAGCGTTACACGTCCCATAAACCCCGGTGACTGTTCCGTAGAGAAGAATAAGGTGTGAAGCGTTAACGTTCGACCGAGCAAAATGTTTATCCTGGGACAGCCTGAGTTTTCCACCCCTCTCAACCAGGGGGGGAAGGGAGTTTAAATAAAATCAGGCCAATAAAACTAGCAATGTTTAAAACAATGAATGTGTTCATAATTGTATTTTCAGCTGTCTGTATTTTCAGAAACAGGAAACCCAAGGAGATCTACAGGCAAGGTTAAAAGTGGCCGGACTGGTCCCGTCATTGCGTAGGTGAAAGAGGTGTGCGTCTTTTCTGAAAGAGGACATTGTAAGACCGGCCTGACTTCTCTCAGGAGTGCAATTACTGTTAAGGCTTTGAACTTAAAGAGTCAGCACGAAAGATCATGGCACAATCTGGGTTTGATAAAAGGGAGCCCGTGCAGGAAAAGGCTACCATCTCCATCTCCCTGAAGGAGGGGAAGGGCCACGAGAAGCTGTTTATGGAATAAAAGGCTCACGGGACAGAAAAGCAGAGGCAGCTCAGCAATCGACAGGGTCACGTTCCCCATCACTCCCCATTTCAGTACCAACATTAGATCTAAACTGAAGACCAATAAAGGAGAATATCTGTAGCTCAGGGTTGACATGAGGGGCCCTGGGTGCTCTCTGAGCTGGGTGGTTTTCCGGCAGACCTTTTATTACCTAACTAGGTAACATCATCAGTGCTAGGAGGGGGTGCAGTTTGCTGCCAGTTTGCATTCAAGAAACTGCCAAAGAAGCCAACAGCAAACAGCCCACCCAAAGATCTTCTAAGACCACCCCCACCAACATTTGACAGGGCAAGTCACCAGAATATAAACCCCACTTCTTACTAGCATTGCCTAGTTTGGGTAACGAGACGTCTGCAAGAAAACAAGCAAGCTCAGAGAGCAGCAAGAAGGACCCCTCAAACAGAGGACGGCCAGCAGATTTAAACCATCCCTGGTTGCCTGGAGTTATCCAGGCACTGTGGGCTGAAGCCCACAGACACCACAGCTGGAAAGAGTGACTTACACCTACTGAGTTATGTGGCATACTTTTCCCCCCCTCGAACTCATTTGAATTTCATGAGGAACAATTAATTTTCTCCTGGAGACAAACAGCTCTTCCCTTCCTGCTAATTGACTAAAGTGGAACAAACAAGTTGTTCAGGAAATTTTTTTTATCAAGAATTATGCCCGCGTCCTTTGGCCTTTAAAATTGCCTGGCAAACATTTCACTGAGTGTTTCCCTGGTGTGAATCGGCAATGGAGCTGCAACAGGTGTGTGTTCTGTGCTGCAAGACACACTATCAAAAATCTCCTACTAATCTTCCAGCTGGTTTTATTTTAATGTGCTTCAGATTTCGACAAACGGAGGGAACCCGTTTTGCAATAACAAAAATGGGAAGCTGGAGATAAGATTGCCATACTGATTTAAAAATACAGATTTCAGGAAAAAAAATAGTACAGCTTTATTTTCGCTTCTATATAAACTGCTTATTTTAGTGCTAACAAGTATTAAACGTTAAATCAAGAAACTGTAAACTTACATTTTTATAGCTCAGCGAAATGACTAATACGGTTTCACTAAGCCAGATTAAAATATATTACATACTTGTATCAAAAGCCTTGCTCCTGAATTTCCTTATTATTTTTATAGAGTTAACTAAATTGTCAAAACAGTAGCAAAGCTAGCATTCGTGTCTGACAGTCTGGACTTCATAAATCACAGCACAAAAAATATTAATCTTACTGCAACGAACTACCCAGTCATACATGTTGCCACACATTTTAGATCGCGTTAGATCGCATTAAAGCCCACTTGTATAAAGGTGGAATTCTAGCACCGCCAATCTTCACAGTGTGAATTTTAAGAAAGGAACTTGGTGCTTTTGATTTTGAAGGCTCTTTCGATACGATTGCATTTGTTGAAGGGCCAGTTGTTTTGAGCATTCAGAGATGCCAACGTGGGAAGGCTGCCTTCTAAATGTTACGGGATGAAGGCCCTTTTCACAAGAAAATATGGCGTGAAGAATATTTGGACTGTGCTAAAAAAATCATTACCTCTTTGTATTTCTCAGCAAATCTTCCAAATTTTTCTATCATTTCAGCCACAAAAATAACATCCATTTTGTCAGAAAAGTTTGCCGCTTCTACAGTGTAGGCCAAGAGCTGCCGGGCGGTGGCTACAGCATTGGTCAGATTCAGCGGCATCTGCATGAAGGACATAACATGCCGCATTAAAGGTGCAAGAAAAAGGCGCTTTTCAATAAAATACATCCGAGAAATCAGAAATGGACTTGAAACCTACAGGCCTGAGTTGACCAAAACGCTGCAATAACGGAGTGCAGCTTTGGTTTTTTTGTAAAAACTCAGGAGACCTTTCAACCTCCTGTGACATCATAAAGCTGCCTGAATCCAACTTCACTGGGCATTGAATAAAACACATAAAAGATCGCACTAAACATTTTCTTCTCCTATTTTATTCGGAGTATCTTCTCATCACCCACCTAAGAATCATTCAGAGATGATGGCTCTCAACACCTGTATTTATTTGGCCTTAAGCGTGTTGGTCCTGGGCTACTTATTGGAAATATATCTGAGCTGCTCTGATGGTTTTGATTAAGAAGGATACAAAGCCGCTAAATAAACTACTGAGACACCAAATAAGGTTTCCCGATCTTCAGATGCAGATCTTACTATGAATAAGGCATAAACAGCAAGTAATAGCAATAGCAATAGGACTTATATACCTCTTTGTAGTGATTTACAGCCCTCTCTGAGCGGTTTGCAGAGTCAGCCTGTTGCCCCCAACAATCTGAGTCCTCATTTTACCGACCTCGGAAGGACGGAAGGCTGAGTCATCCTTGAGCCGGTCAGGATCGAACTGCCGAACGTCCGGCAGCCGGGAGTCAGCAGAAGTGGCCTGCAGTGCTGCACTCTAACCACTGCACGCCACCCAGGCTCTTAAGTAAGCTGGTTTAATGGACAGCTTCCATCTTTTATATGAAGTTTTTATGTTATAAAGCAGAGGCCCCCAACCTTCGGGGCACCAGGGACCGGTTCCGTGGAGAGAGGTTTTTCCGTGGACCGGAGGGGGCCTGGTTTTGTGTGCTGCCTGTATCCCATGGATGGGGGCTTTGCTTGTTTGTGTGGACCGGTTGCTGGCATGTCACGGCCCGGTACCGGTCCACGGACCGGGGGTTGGGGACCCCTGCTATAAAGAATTGTTTAGGAACGAACCAACGAACCAAACAAAATGTATTTCCTGCTTCGTAAAACAATTCTTTGGCAACAACAACCAAAAAACTAGCACCGGTCAAAAACACAGCACCACAATCAGCAGGCGTTCGTGTTCGTTAATTCTCTATTTAAATAGACCCAAAGATTCCTAAATGGCAGTAGGGATCCCGGATCTGTTGAATTCTATAAATGCATTTCAAAGGCATCAGTATTAAAAGTGTCCCACATAAGGTGAGTGCGAAGGAGCACGGCTGACCTGATTAAACATATACAGGACTCGCGTGGCATCGTTTGCGTACTGGCAACGGGAGTAGTCCCCTTCGGCCCAGAGGCCTCCCCTGCCACACCTCCGCCATGCCCTCCTCTCGTCCTGGGAGCTGCCCATGTAGATGCCGCTGCCAGCCGAGTATCGCGTGCAGAGCACCTGGGCAGTCAGGCCCGCCAGAGTTCTGGGCCACCTGGAGGTCGGGAGACAAAAGAGGACATTCGCTGACCCAGCGACAGGAGGAAACGTCCTCAAGGAAGAAGAAAGTCCGGTCAGCTGCCTTTTGGGAAAGCATCTGTGGGACAAGCGTGAGCCGGACGATGGAGAATCTCCCAGGACATCTTCCCCCTGTCAGCACCGCTTCAGGAGCGACTTTCTCAGCCTCATTTCCACCGTAGTAATTTGTGAGGGCTTCTTAAAATGATTGTCATAAGAGCTTAAGGGCACGTTGGAGCATTCTCCTTTTTATTCTCATTATCATAACTTGAAGGACTGGTGTCAGCTTCCTGCTGAATAAAGATACCTGCTCTGCGGTTTTTTTTTAATTACTCCAGTTCAGAAAAGTAAGACATAGTTCATTATTTGGAAGGGGGGCGGGGGGGGGGAGGCTCAAGTTAAAGGGCTACCGGCCTAGTTTTTTGACACCTCTCATCACCCACCTGAAGTCCCCTTTGTTGTTGACCACCCTCTCCGGCGGGCAGTACTGGGCAGAGCTGTTCAGGACCACAATGTCCACCGTCCTTGAATTATTCCCACGCCTGGAGTGCACGTGACACCCCCAATTTCCAGTAGATCCAGCTTGAATATTTGAGATGGTCAGGGCACTTTGGTGATAACAAGCAAGAAAAGCATTAAAAATTGTACCAAGTCATTCCCAAAAGGTCAATTATTTTACTGGCAAGAAACAATGAATTATTCTATATCGGGGTGGGCGACGATGCCACCTTTACGAGCTGTGGACTTTGACTCCCAGAATTCCTGAGGCAGTAGGCTGAAGTCCATAGGGTGTAAATTTGACGTAGTTGCCCATACCTGTTCTATATTAAGGTCTCCAAAACTAACTATGAGATGCCTTAACAATGAGCCAGACATCCCACCAGGCAAGGTTGTAGGATCTTGCCAATACGCAAGAACTTATCCTTCCATCCAGCAGCTTCTCCAAACTATGGCTTAAAAACCAACATGGAGCTTTCACGCGAGAAAACACGGCGCAAATGAGATTAAAGGAACTGTCACAATTACACAACGCGGTGGACGAGCAGATTCCTATAGCGTGGAAGGACGAGCAGTTCTTCTGCTTTTTAAAAACATTCAGGAGATTATTTTAGAAGAGGCGATAATTATGAAGCGTATCAGAGAAACTATTTATAGAGTTCCTTTAAGTAGCAATTACCTACTGTGAGAAACCTCCTTGTATAAACAGACACAGCATACGTGTCTCGGTGCCCATTTAACAAAAGGGTTAAGAATAGATAGAAGAATCAGTTATTTATCCTTCCCACCTTGCAATGACAGAGCAGTTATGAATCATGTTCTTCTCCACAAAAATTCCCTGGGATTCATCGGTTTCCACCATCTTCCCATCCTGATACCAGAGAACCTGCATGTCTTGATCAATGTAGGACACCATGCACTGGAAAGGCAGACTGTCTCCTTCAAATACAAGCTGCCGGTGGGAGGGGGTCATGGAGAAAGACGGCAGCTCCAGGGGAGGGTCTGTTTTCCATAGGGGGGGAGGAGACAAAAAAAACACACAACGCAATTTTAGCTATACCCCGACGTACAAGAGATACAGGGAGTCCTCATTTTACAGCCCAAAATCTCTATTGCTAAGTGAAACATTTGTTAAGGGAGCTTTGCCACATTTTACAACCTTTCTTGCCACGGTTGTTAAGTGAATCCCTGCAGTTGTTCTGTTAGCATATTCATTTTGTTGCTTTGGCAAAACGGATGGCTAAGCAAATACAGGGCGTAAGCAGATTAGATTGTGCCAAGACAAGAAAAACTGTGACACTGAATGTGCCAACTGTCATTCTTATAGGAACACAGTGGATTTAGCCAAGCACACGCCTCAAAACGTATCGAGTAAACCTATTTTAAAAAGAGCAGGTGAAATGCACTTCCCTTTGTGTGGCTAAGGAAAAGATTACTGTTGTTCTGCTATATGTTGTGAATTAGTTATGTATTGTATTTTTTAAAGCTAAAGATAGAAAAAACAGCATATGAAGAATTGAAAAAATATTAAGCTTGACATGTTTTACTATCATTTTGTTAAAGAGAATTTAGGCCCAAGGGATTCAGGAACAGAAAATAGTCACTTTTTGAACAATACTTACTAACAAAATCAGCATTTTTTTTTTAAAAAAATCCAATCATGATGGCTGAGCAGCATCATAAAAATCAATGACAAAATATCAAATTGTAAGAAAATCAGAAGAGAAAAACCTATGCTGGAGAGAAACTTGATACATTCCTTTTAAATTGATGATCATTGTGCCGTAGCCTTCTTACCACATGTTAGAAGCCCTTGCTTTACACTCAAAATTGGTTGAGCCTGTAGTGATTTTGGATATGCACATCTGGTGTCACGAACAGTTATATTTCTTTCTTGTAACCACTGTTGCATCCATAGCATATTACAATCACAAAGCAGATAATCTGTCTGGAATTCGCTGAAATAGTTAAAAAAAGAATCAATATAATTAAGCTTAAAATAATTGAAATTCAGCAATTAAAATACCCAGGATCAAGCTATAGCTTCACTGTTAATTAAGTTCTAACAACCTTTTTTTTTAAAAAAAAAACCCAGAGCACTCTTGCTTTATTACATTTTAGTATAAAGTTATGACAATTAAAAATAGCATGAAATAGTACACGTTTATATTTTTAGCCTCGAGAGTCTTGGGATCATGAAGAAACCTAACAAACTAAGAGATTACAAAATGTACTGAAGAATTAGATTATGTCCAGCAAATAACTCACACAGTTGTACTTACAGAGCTTTTAATGAAGTTAGATGATCGAAGGTTCCTTGGGCAAGCAAAGAAAATAAGTTTCCTGACAGATTTCTAGGAAATGTGGAAACACAAACATTTCAGAAACCTCCACATGGACCTGCACTGTGTCAACCCAGAGTCTTCCAGTCACATCCC
Organism: Azemiops feae; assembly: GCA_023970755.1. Lineage (NCBI taxonomy): Eukaryota > Metazoa > Chordata > Lepidosauria > Squamata > Viperidae > Azemiops > Azemiops feae. The sequence continues at coordinate 1,058,331 of JALGBA010000597.1, forward strand.
CTCTTATGTACATTTTAGAATTTCATGATTTCTTTCCAAGGGCCAAGAATATATACCATATATGGGCAGCAGTCCTGTCTGGGGTCTGAAGGATTTTTTTTGGTGATTTTGAACATTTTGGGACACCCAAGCTCATTAATGCCTATCTATTGAGGGTACATGATGCGCTCTGAATTGATACACAATGATTACTTCCAAAGTTATACTACTCTGTCCTTTGTTATGGAAAGCCTGTAGAGCTGTAAGCGTATCAAGAGACATGTAGCACCAGAAATCCTGCATAGATTTATTTTCTGCTTTGGACAGTATATTTTTAAAGCAAAAGTGACTGAAAAGTCAAGGTATAATGTTTCTACAAATTCTGACTACGCAGAAAGTCAGGTAAGATACCTTTATATACATTCCACAATCCCTACCAACCGTTGGCAAGATTACATATTTTGTGCTACAGCTGTAACCAGGTTGTGTCAACACATCACTCAGCGCTTGATGATTAAATAGCAGCTTAAAAAAACAGCATACAAACATAATGTGCTAATTCATGGGACACATAGGGAAAGGGAGAGCAAGAACTAAAATGCAGGCAACAAGAAGTTTAGAAAGAGCCACCAGATGCAGAGTGTGTAGACGTTGGTAGTTAATAAAAGGAATGAAAAAAACCCTACTACAGTAGCTAATGGAGGGAAAACACTGGAAAACACTTTTCAAAAGGGACAGCCTCTCCAGATGTTCTCTGGTCCTCTCCAGATGTTCTCTGGCCTCTTTTCTCTGCAGCCCCTCTGGCTTGCCTCGAACCAAAAAGAATAGAACTAGGCAGCTTCTTGAGCAACACACAAACACACATACACACACCATTCTTGTTCTTTTACACTTTATTTAATAAACATTTTACTTTAAGTAATGATTTTTTTTACGAAGTAACAAATACATCAAACTTCACTTACAGTCTAATGAGGTTTGTTAATCCTTTAAAAATATCTGCATTCAGGCATCCTATTTGGTTATTTGTTAGATCCCTGTTAAAAGAGGGACAAGATATGAAAAACTGCTATATATATAGACACCTTTATCAAAATTATCAAATCACAGAACGTAGGTCTCCCCTGTCCCCCCCCCCCTCCCCGCTTGAGCAGTAGATCAGTAAATGAGTCGAGATTCAGCAAATTCAGCTTTATGTGACCTCATTTCCTGCTCTTCCCACCATCCTCTCTGCACGGTAACATTAGCTCCAGAATGAATCTGTCCCGGGCAGGAGGTTATTGGTAATTACGAACACTGGAGAACTGGACCAAGATGCCCCTAAATGCTATAGACAACACACTAAAGACCGTTAGGGCCGCACAGGTCAATAAGGCAATTCAGCAACTAGAAGTAAAGCATCAACTCAAGGAACATTCTCCGAGTAATTCTACTTTACGGAAAAAATCTGAAGAATATATTGACATTGGAGAAATCAAGATTGGCAGGAAATCCTACGGGCCAGCTGAGTTTATTCTCCATTAAGTATGTACAGAGTTGAAACTTGTCTTAAAAAATATGTCAACATCAGCCTTTCTAAACCCTTTTACCCTGGGGGAGCCATCAGAAAAACATTCAGATTTCAGGGAATACCCGGTTAAAAAAAAAAAAAAATTCACAAAAACTACCAAAAAAATTTCACAATTCATTTTTAACCTGCACAAACGGGCTTTACCGTGTTTACAAGAACAGTAAAGTGACATGCTGATAACTGAATAGCAGCATGTAAAAAAAATCCCCACTGCTATGGGCACTACGTGCAAAGATTAAAAATAATCTTGTAGAACAGAGGTCTGGTCTATACCTTTCAGGAATACGGACTCAGGAGTGGGGAGCTGAATGAACATTACACACAATATTCCAAAATAGAAAATGTTTTGGTTTAAGTCAGGGGTAGGCAACCTTGGCTCTTTTATGACGCGTGGACTTCAATTCCCAGAATTCCTGAGCCAGCTGTGCTGGCTCAGGAATTCTGGGAGTTGAAGTCCACGCGTCATAAAAGAGCCAAGGTTGCCTACCCCTGGTTTAAGTGAAGCTAACTAGACATTGCAAGTTGTGCTTGTGGATTTAAAGCTACCCCACCTTTCTATTGCAACGATTCATTTATATCCAAGTTATAATAAGGTCAACACTTACAATCTTTTCAGGGATGTAAGTCCTAGAAAAGCTCCTGGATCTATCACACTAATGAGATTGTTCTTGAGATCCCTGTTTCAAGAAAAAAAGGCAAAACAGAACAGTATATTAACGGAAATATTGTAACCTTGTGACTGTTTCTCCCCAAACTCAGTTGTGACTTTGTACGTCTATATAAAGTCTGAATAATGGACTAGCTTACTCACTGGCATCTGCTTGATCAGATTTACAATTGAGATGTCCCTAAAAGATACATCCAGATTAAACCAAGAAAAAGTACAATTCCTCTTTACAGAGAAAATTCCCAATGTGGAGGAAGATTCTGACAATCCACAGCATCCTTTATCCTCTTAGCTAAAATGCAACCATAAGAAGAGGGACGAGATAACAATATCAGGGGACAAAGGCACAGCCCAGGAGTAAAACGCTGAATGCAACATTTAAACCTCAAAGATGGAAGAATTCCTTTTTGTTCTTACCTTGAAAAAAATCATAAATACAGTTCAAAAGGACCCACAGAATACACATATGATCAATTACTTCAGTGCAAATGGTTTCTAGATGCTGAGTGGTCCCCTAACTCATAGGAATCTACCTGGCCATCCCTTTTCTCCTCAAATCCCAAGATGGTCCCATTTGACTGACGTCAGAAAAACTGAGAAAATGCATAGTTACGACGTTGTGATTAACTCATTCCAAATCAAATTTTAAAATGTCACAGGCACGCCTTTGCAGGTATAGGATTAAGGTGACCGCAGGCTTCCTTCCTGAACCATTACTACAAATATTCTAGCTAGGATGTCTTGCATCTTGTGTCACCCAGTGAGACAAGACCCTGGCCAAGGCTTAGCTATCAAGTCTGAAATTGTTAGGGGAAACATTTATTGTAAGGGATTTGAGCTCCGAATTGCTGCAGAATAACAGCACCCAGACAATTGTGTTGTTAACTGAAATGCGTCCACTGGCAGCATTCCCGAATGCAGCTGCCTGTGGATCTGGTTCTACACACACACACACACGAAAGAAAATAAGCTTCTCTGTACGTGGGACTCAAGATGCCCAAGTGGGAAAGTCATGGATCTCTCTTAAAAGTTATCTTTTTAATCGCAAAGTGATCCTACAGTGAGATTAGATGCTAATCCCCCTAGACAATCAGTGATTTCATACTCAATTACCTGAATATACAATAGTATTGCACATAAACTCCTATAAAAACACGTTGCTGTATCACTAAAGGCTTGCACTAATTAGCGCAGTTCCTGAAACAGATTACAATCAATTCTCACCTGCGCAAACGAAGAAGCCAAACAGCATGCAGTCAGTCGACTAATTAATGAAAAGCTGTCAATATGCAGAGTTGCTAGGTATGATGGGATAATCAGGAAAACTAATATTTGCAAGATGCCACATTGATATTCATCAACCATGGTTTTAAGCATCTAACCTTAACCTATGTAAGATTTGTCGTTTAGCTGAGCCACCAGTCAGGGCTAAGCTATTTAGGGGTACATGTCCTTCCAATTCTGAGGAAAAAAATGTTGTATTTGAGCTCAAATAAATTAGGAAATGATTGAATCCTTACCACAATCTTTCAAAGATAAGGATATCACTCTTGGCAGTGAACATATCTTGTATGCCGAAAAACCCGAGTTGGGTTTTACTCCCTGAATAGCTGCCACAAATGAGTGCAACAGTCAAGTGGATCCAATCATATAATGTAGTATAAAGCTATGTGACACAAAGCTACTGAACTACATGACCAAAGAAAATTTGGTAGGTATGCCCAAAGGTGCAAGTAAAGCAATTAGCTATAACCAAGAAGAACTTTAGGGAGAAAACTGAATGGCAAAATCACGATATTGTGTAACAGCCAAAAGGCTGTAGATCTTTATTTATTCCTTCAGCCAGGAGAAAATACACTAAATTTTCAGTGTACAGCAAGAAAATATTTTTAAAGTATGCATTCTGATTCCTTTCCTTCTAGCACATACAGTCTTTAATTACACAATACTTTGCTTCCGCCTATTATTGTAATGACGACTTATGAAGTCTAATTGCTAGGAACTTAAATGAAAAGACAAAAAGTCGAAGTTGCCATTTCTCTTAAAAGTACAAAGAATAGAAACACTGAAAGCATTTACGACTCGTTGAATAAGCAGGGGAAAAAAAACAGCATTCAAGGATCATAAACGTCATTAGAGAAAGTCACGATACTGATGGATAATTACTTCGGCTTATCCAGGGCTTTATTCAAAAAATTCACCCTAGTCAGATGCTGAATTTTACCACGGCTTGTCAAGGCATTTCTGCAGGTGAGGGGCCCACGTCGGAGTTAGGTGGAAATGATTCCACCTAAAAATTTAATTGATTGACGGTTCCGGTCACAAGCTAGCCTTTGGTTAGAAAATCCAGTCCCAAAGACACCTGGATGACACTTGCTGCGGGATGGTGGTGTTTTTTTTTGAGTCAGCTAAGTATTCTCTCACCTTTAACCTCAACAACATAGTGGCTGGTCGATGCACGCGTGTGCAAGCGTGCGCACAGGCCCATTCGCGCGAGCATCGTGAGTGTTCTTGGCCCCACTCGCGCAATGGGAGTCCGTGCGCATTTACCCCTCCCACAAAGCCACCCCTTCTTTCCTCCCTCCCCCCCTCTGGGCCACCAACCCCAAAATGTTGGGGAACTCTGCTTTAAGAAACATCCTTTGGAAACTTTTGGGGGGGGGCAACACCTTTTAAAAGACAATTAATTGCATGTTATATTCCTCATAGGAAACCTACTTATTTAAGTACTTCTGCTGCGATGTTTTGTTTGAACAAGTTTAATTATATTTAAAGGCAGGAGGATTTTGACTTCAGGAATACTAAGCCATGTAATGGTAAAAACTTACAATCGTTCCAGGAGGCTTAGCCCGGCAAAGGAGCCATTCTTCAAACCAGATATCTTATTGTTGCTCAGAATTCTACAATGCAAAAAGAAAACCCATTGTAAGAAAAGTCCTTTACAAATATTTCAGTCGTTTGCAAAGGCATTTGGTTTTATTCCTTTCTCCCAATCTTAAATCGCTTACATTCAATAGGTGAATTAATATAAAAGTAATTATGTAATTTATTAGGGGGATATGATGTGATTAACCATGTTCTCTTAGCGCACCAAGACTCCTACTACATTCTTAAACGTAAGAAGACACCAGGAAGACAGAAGGGAAGTTGAATCTTTGCCCCTTTTCATTTCTTCTCAATCACACACATATGAAAGGAGGAACGGCAGAAGTAGTTCGGATAGACTTCAATTTAGAATAAAATCACTTAAAGAGTTTTCCTCAACTTAAGCAAACGATGGAAAAATACGTTTTTCAGTAGGCATTACTAAAACTCCTTGAATAGTTATGTTATATATAGGCAGTGGTTATTTTTAGAAGAATTAACAAGACAGGCTTATAGATAAAGAAACTAATTTTATTATTTTACACCTTTTAAGGTTACAGGCAAGCTAACTTTAGAATCAAAGGTATCTTCATAAAAGCATTTAAATATTAAAAAAAAAACAATCAGTGCATCTGAAGTAATCCAGACATAGTGTTCCTTAACAGAGAAGCTCCCCTGCAATATGGCACTACTATAAAAAAGTTGGGGATATGAATGAGGAACAAGAAGGAAGAAAGTGTACTGTATGACTACTATAAATCTCAAAAAAGCTTTTCTGAACTATTAGTAACAGCAGAGGATATATATATCACACCATTGCAGAGAAGGGTCTCCTAAGAAAATACACTGCCACATGTACAAGCAGAGAACTTTCTCAAAGAAAACAGTGGCCACATGGAAAGCTTTCTAAAGCAAATATTTTTCTGGGAAGAGTTCCAGCAAAAACTGTGAAAGAATCATAATGAAAAAAAAACCTTCAGAGATCTCTACAGCTCTAATTTTAAATGTGATTCATTCACCAATGTTCACAGTATAAATTCAAAATCCAAATGTGCTCAAACATTACTTGTGGCTTGGTCCTGCCTATTTCGCTCGGGACTGTTAACCCTACCATCCTTTCAAACTACACAACAGCTAAGCAAGAGGGAAGAGGAAGGGGGGGGAAGTCATGCTTTGGAAGAGACCTATTTAAAATAAAACCAATTTCTGAAGGCACTCTTTGCCCTTAATCAACAAACGGCTTTATGTTAAAACTTTTCAGCAGTATGTTTGTAAGTACTAGTAATGTTGTATCCATAGCTCCAGTGGAATAGGAAGATAATAGCTTTTTTTATTTTAAAGTTTCCTTTTTTTTATTCTGCAGTGAGCCATCAGTGCTGACTGACTTCGCAACAAAAAGAAACAGAGAGGGAAATTAGGGCCTTTGAAAGAGATGCAGGGCCCTGAGAGTTGGGCCCTCTCTGACTCTTGCAAAAGTCTTGGGATCTACCCAATCTTAAAATACAGCTCGCCCTCCAATTACAACCGTTTGTTTAGTGACCGCTCAAAGTTATAATGTCACTTAAAAAAAAAATGACTTATGACCGTTTTTCACACACTTACAGCGGTTGCAGCATCCCCAGGGTCACGCCATCAAAACCCAGACGCTTGGCAACTGGCTCACATTTATCATGGGTTGCAGTGTCCCCTGGGGGTCACGTGATCCCCTTTTGCGACCCTCTGACAAGTGAAGTCAATGGGGAAGCCAGATCCACTTAACAACCATGTGACTTAATTGAACTGCAGTGATTCACTTAACAACGGTGGCCAAAAAGGTCGTAAAATGGGGCAAAACTCACTTCACTGTCTTGCTTAGCGACAGAAATTTTAAACTCAAGGGCACTTCTCAGGATTTCAGTTTTACCTGGAGAAAAATGCAAGCGCCCCAGCCTGGAATGGTAGACAAGCCTATCAATCTTTCTCAGCCATAATTGCGGTTGTAAGTCGAGGCACCGTGTGACCAGATTTGATTTTTGTCATGTTTTGCGGCCATTGTTAAGCGAACCCCGGCCGTTAAGTAAGTCCATTTTCTCCAATGGGAGGGGGTTTTCTTTTTTCTTTTTGCTGGAATCCAGAAGTAAATGCTGGAACTTGTCAAACAAAAACTGTCACGAATCACCGTCAAGTGTCCGGAAAACTGAGTCAGCTGCCCAGTGCGCAAAATGCGATTGCCAAGTGTGTGGCTGTGGTAACTTTGAAAATAGGTCATAAGTAGCCTTTCAGTGGAGGGGGGCATCCTTTGTAATTTGGGACAGTCATTAAAGTGATCACTTGTCCGTGGAAGGCTGTTGTCTTTTCTTGAATCTGACATTTGTGCTTGGTTTCAATTCTGCACTTGCCTTTGACCTTCCTCTCTCTAATGACGCCCCCGACATCCGCCTTCTCCCTGATGGCCCCGATTTTGCCCCAGCAATTTGTCCCCAATTTGTCTGATATCTTATCTAATCTATCATTGTTCTATTGCTGGCCACCTTTGTATAAATCTCTGTAAATTTTGCCTTGGAGTTGGACCAAGGGATGATGACGCTCAACTATGTTAACTTGGATATTACAAATGCCCAAATTTAATATGAATTAGCTGGCAGCTTCTAATTTCAGAGACTACCAATGCGATCATAAAGCCAAGCCTATACAAATGATGCCTTCTTTTCTTGTTCTCCACAGTATCGGATCTACCCCTTTTCTTTTGATAAGGCAGATAAACTGCCCTGACACATAACTGCTTCAAACCTTTTCAGCCATGTGGGAAATTAAATAAAGGTTACATTGAAAAGCAAGTCAAATGCAAATAGGACGGTTTTTATTACTGGCTAACAATAATGGAGAAGAACAGGCAACTATAATTCCTGCTTCCCCCTTTTCTGCGAGGCTTACTTTTTAAAAATTCTCAAATATTAAGATTAATGTTTAATCTGAAGGTTTTACAAAGATTTATGCATTCATAAGTAATTTCATTATTTCTCAATTCTGATAGTAGTCTTTTTGAATAGCTTCACATTTTAGTAAAGCAAAAGAGTTTGTCTACCTAGCACTGAAGTTTTTGGTTTTTTTTTTTTTTTTAAAAAGCAGAATGGGATGTTAGAACAAGGGAAGAGAATTATTGATAAGGATCTGTACAATGGTATAGTAGAATGTAGGTGGCACACAACTGAAGTTTTATTTGAATATTTGGTCCTGGGCCAAACAAACTATGCCAGCATGAAGAATTCATATTACAATCCTTATTTATATTTATATCCAACCGCAATCCCAGAGGATTCTTGATGGTCCCCAATACAAAAATATAATAATAATAATAATAATAATAATAATAATAAAGTTGGAAGGGACCTTGGAGGTCATCGAGTCCAACCCCCTGCTCAGGCAGGAAACCCTATACCATTTCAGACAAATGGCTGTCCAGTCTCTCTTAAAAACTTCCAGTGTTGGAGCATTCACCCACTTCTGGAGGCAGGTTGTTCCACTGGTTAATTGTTCTAACTGTCAGGAAGTTTCTCCTCAGTTCCAGGTTGCTTCTTTCCTTGACTAGTTTCCATCCATATCTTGTCCTGCCCTCAGGCGCTTGGAGAATAGCTTGACTCCCTCTTCTTTGTGGCAGCCCCTGAGATATTGAATACTGCTATCATGACCCCTAGTCCTTCTTTTCATTAAACTAGACATACCCAATTCCAGCAAACGTTCTTGATATGCTTTAGCCTCCAGTCCCTAATCATCTTTGTTGCCTTCTCTGCACTCTTTCTAGAGTCTCAACATCTTTTTTTACATCGTTGTGACCAAAATGGAGCAGTATTCCAGTGTGGCCCTTACCAAGGCATTGTAAAGTGGTATTTAATACGTCACGTGATCTTGATTCTATCCCTCTGTAATGCAGCCCAGCACTGTGTTGGCTTTTTTGGCAGCTGCAGCACACTGCTGGCTCATATTTAAGTGATTGTCCACTAGGACTCCGAGATCCCTCTCACAGTTACTACTATTGAGCAAGGTACCCCCTATACTATACCTGTACATTTGGTTTTTCTTGCCTAAATGTAGAACCTTACTTTTTTCACCATTGAATTTCATTTTGTTAGATAGCGCCCAATCTTCAAAATGATATATAATATATATCTTCAAAATGATATATAATACGATTAAAACATAGTAAAACCTTCCAACCCAGCACAAAAATCCAGCAGCCATTAATATATAATCTCCACGATAAAAAAAATAACATTTTAATGTAATCTTCCAAAAGTGCCTTCAACCTGAACAGAAAGAGATCTGAGTCCACCTCACATTTCAGTCAGAAGTGGTGTGTCCCAAGTTTGAACATTTGTGGGAAATATCAAGAACGGCAATCACAATTACTGTAAATAAATCAAGTAATAATAGTAGCAGTGGTGATATAGTAGCAGTGGTGATAATAAAATTTAATTACAATAATTAGAACAGCTTTTCTCGGTACCTGCCAGAGGAGAAAGACAAGGAAAGAAATCAAGTAAATGAACAAAGCAGCGACACCAACAGTCACAGCAATAATTATGTCACTGCACACCCCTGCTTCTGGTGTGCTTTGCAAAAAATGAAGGCGAGCTTGTAAAGCGAAGAAATGAAGGCAATAGTACTACTACCAGTACTACTACCAGTGGTAAATATAACAAAAGCCGGCATCATAATCATAGTAGCCCTGCCTTCTTGGTAAAGGACAAAGATGTAGGCTGAACAAACAAATCAGCCAGTCCTTGATTTACAGGAATTTGTTTAGTGACCGTCCGAAGTGACAATGGCACTGAAAAATGGGACTTGTGACTGTTTTCAAACTTGCAGCATCCCTGCGATTTAGATGTTTTGACAATAATTTTGGGAAGCCTGAATCGCTTAACAACCATGTTAGTAACTTAAGCACAGTGATTCACTTAACAAAGAAAGGTCATAAAATGTGGCAAGGAAGGTCATAAAATAAGGCAAAACTCACTTAACTGTCTTGCTTAGCAAGAGAACTTTTGGACAGAACTGTGGGCGTAAAACGAGGACTACCTGTAATAATGGCAGTGATACTGTCAGGGCAGGCAGGAGAGCCAGAGCTGCCTGGCCTCCTTGGCAAAGGGTCAAGTTGGGCACCAAGCCAAGAAAGGAATCCAAAGTACCACTACAGGGAGTCCTCACTTTCAACGGTTCATTTAGCGACCGTTCAAACTTACGACGCCAGTGGAAAAACTTGACTTAGGACCATTTTTCACAGGGCTGCTGCAGAAATCTTGGGCTCGGTGGTGGCCATACGTTGAGGACTACCTGTATTAGTAAAAAAGTAGCAAAAAATATGTTCTGTGGAGAAATGTAGTGAGCTTTACTTTAAATAGGGACTTTGTGCCTTAGAAATAGTTCTGCCTAAAAATGAAAGGCCAGGTGTAAAATATACATTTATTTTTTTTTGCATGCCAGAATTTAACAAAGACTGGACACATTTGCCATTTTATACGGCTAAAACTGGGTATAAAAGGGAATCAAATAGCGGCAGATTAATAACAGCAGGGGGAACAGCAAGGGCCTCCTTTGCAGGGGGCCAAATGGGCCTAAATCAGGGAAGGAGAGAGCAGGAATCCCAGCCTGGCAGGGACAGTAAAGCAAATCCCATCGCAGGAGGTGAAAAAGCCGCTGGGCCTTCCTTGCAAAGCGCCACAGCATAACAGAGCTGGAAGGGACCTGGGAGGTCCTCTAGTCCAACCCCCTGCTCAAAAGCAGGAGACCCTATGCCATTTGGGACCAGTGGCCGTCCAGACCCTTCTTCAAAGCCTCCCGTGATGGAGCAGCCACAGCCCTCTCCACTGGCTGGTTGCACATCAAACAAAGAGTGTTTATTTACCACATAACCGCAAGAGCCGAAATCCAAGGCCTCTCGGCCCTGCCTGCCTTGTAAAGTTGGGATATAAAACAAATAAAAAAGGAGGGTCAGGACAAAGGGCCAAGCGACTCCACGAAGCAAAGGGACAGGCAGTCCTCCACTCACGACCACCGTTGAGCCCAAACTTTCTGGGGGTTAAGTTTCCCCCCATTTTACAACCTTTCTTGCCACAGTTCTTAAGTGAACCGCGGCCACACGGTTGTTAAGTGAATCTGGCTTCCACCTTGGCTTTGTCAGAAAGTCGCAAAAGGGGATCCCGCGGCCCCCAGGACGCGGCAACCGTCATAAATCTGAACCAGCTGACATTTTGATCACGTGACCACGGGGAAGCTGCAGCAGTTGTTAAGTGCGAAAAACAGCCCTGAGTCCCTTTTTTCATGACCGCTGTAACTCTGAACGGTCACTAAATGAGTTGCTGTAAGTCGAAGACCACCTGCGCCTGCCGAATTTTGATCACGTGATGCTGCAGCGGCCGTTAAGTGTGGAAAACGGTCCCAAGTCACCTTTTTCAGCGTCGTTGCAACTTCGAACGGCCAGTAAAAGAACTGTTGCTTAAGCTGAGGAGCGCCTGCAAGGGGGGCAATTGGGACAAAGGGCCGTCATAACTCCCGGAAGCCAGACTACTACGAGTAGTAACGAGAACCGCAAGAGCTCCAGTCTGCAAAGCCAACCCCATCCCATCCACCGGACGCCGCTTCCACTTCGCTTCCCTGGCAAGGAAGGGAGCCAAGGGGGGACCCGGGCCCAGCAAGGAGCCCACCTCCCCAGCCCCATCCTCTTAGGAGCCGGTGTGAAACTCGGAACGGCCACTAAGCGGACCGCCGTAAGTCGAGGACCGCAATGCAGGGAGGGAATCAAGAGAGGAGCCCGGGCCCGGAAAGGATCCCACTGAATGGCCACTAAGCAAACTGCTGGAAGGAAGCGACCTGGCCGTAAGTCAGTTTTTTCAGAGACGGTGTGAAACTCGGAACGGTCACTAAGCGAACAGCCGTTAAGTCGAGGAGCACCTGCAGGGAGGGAGCCAGGCCCAGAAAGGAACCCACTGGTCTGACTGGCACTGAACGGTCACTAAGCGAGGACCGCCTGAAAAGAGGCAGCCAAGGAGGGAACCAGGCCCAGAAAGGAACCTACTGGTCTGACTGGCACTGAACGGTCACTAAGCGAGGACCGCCTGAAAAGAGACAGCCAAGGAGGGAACCAGGCCCAGAAAGGAACCCACTGGTCTGACTGGCACTGAACGGTCACTAAGCGAGGACTGCCTGAAAGGAGGGAGCCAAGGGGGGAACCAGGCCCAGAAAGGAACCTACTGGGCTGACTGGCACTGAACGGCCACTAAGCGAGGACCGCCTGAAAGGAAGGCAGCTAAGGGGGCAACCCGGGCCCAGAAAAGAAGAGAACAGAATATCTTTTATGGCCATTGTGTAACTCACAAACCAAATGAAGCGCCGTCCACAGTGCAGACTACACACTACCAGGCCCAGAAAGGGACACCCCCCCCGCCCCGAACGGTCACTAAGCGAACGGCCGCAAGTCGAGGACCGCCCGCAGGGAGGGAGCCGAGGGGCGCAGCGCGAGGACAAAAGGTGGGACGGGAGGGGGCGGGGGGGGAGGCCTCCCGCGCGGGGGGGCGCATGCGCACTGCGCGCGGGCCGCCCCCCCTCCCCGCGGCGCGGCTACTCACAGGCTGACGGTCCTCTCGGGCAGGGCGCCGGGCGGCAGGACGTGGGCCAGCGCCAGGCTGCTGCACACCACCTTCTCCCCGGAGGAGCCCCCGGCCGGCGGAGGGGCCTTGCTGCCCCGCGGGCGACCCCCGCCGCCGCCTCCGCCGCCTCCGCCGCCGTCCTGCTTGCACCCGGCGGGCAGCCCCGCCGCGCCGCCGCCGCCGCTCTCCCCCAGCGCCGGGAGGAGGACGAGGAGGAAGAGCAGCTGCAGCCCCATCGCCGCCCCTTCAAGGTAAGCCCGAGCGCCGCCGCCGCCGTCGCCGCCGCCGCCGGACGCCGCCGGTAACGGCCGCCATCCAGGCCGGCCGAAGCGACCCTCGTCTGCCTGCCTGCTCGCTTGCTGAGGAGACGCGCATGCGCGGCGCTCCGCGGCCCCGCCCCCCTCTCCCCGGCTCGGCGCATGCGCGCGGCTCTCTTCGGCGCTCCTGTTGAATTCCGCCCAGGTCGGGTTGTTGTTTTCTTTTGTTTTGCTAACTCCGGGCGGGAGTTTCGCGCAGGGCGGGCCGGGCGCCGCGCAGGGGGGTGTCGGCGCGAAAAAGGCTCTTCTGCAAAGCCCCCGAAGGCAGGAGGAGAAGCAACGGGTGGGAACTGGTCAAGGAGAAGCAAGGAGTAACCTCTTCACAGTCAGAGCAATTAGCCAGGGGAACGACCCGCCTCCAGAAGTTGTGGGGGCTCCGTCACTGGAGGCTTTTAAGAAGAGCCTGGACAGCCACTTGTCTGAAATGGTATAGCCTGAGCAGGGGGCTGGACTAGAGGACCTCCAAGGTCCCTTCCAACTCTGCTAGTCTACTATAGTCTATATTCCATTCCACTATTCTATCCTGTTCTGTTCTGTTCTGTTCTGTTCTATTTCTATTCTATTCTATTCTGCTCTATTTCTATTCTATATTCTATTCTATTCTATTCCATTCCATTCTATATTCTATTCTGTTCTGTTCTATTTCTATTCTATATTCTATCCTATCCTATCCTATCCTATCCTATCCTATATTCCATTCTATTCTATTCTGCTCTATTTCTATTCTATATTCTATATTCTATTCTATTCCATTCTATATTCTATTCTGTTCTGTTCTATATTCTATACTCTATATTCTATCCTATCCTATCCTATATTCCATTCTATTCTATTCTGCTCTATTTCTATTATATATTCTATTCCATTCCATTCCATTCCATTCTATATTCTATTCTGTTCTGTTCTATTTCTATTTCTATTCTATATTCTATCCTATCCTATATTCCATTCTATTCTATTCTGCTCTATTTCTATTCTATATTCTATTCTATATTCTATTCTATTCCATTCTATATTCTATTCTGTTCTGTTCTATATTCTATCCTCTATATTCTATCCTATCCTATCCTATATTCCATTCTATTCTATTCTGCTCTATTTCTATTATATATTCTATTCCATTCCATTCCATTCTATATTCTATTCTGTTCTGTTCTATTTCTATTCTATATTCTATCCTATCCTATCCTATCCTATCCTATCCTATCCTTCTTCCATTCTATTCTATTCTGCTCTATTTCTATTCTATATTCTATTCCATTCCATTCCATTCTATATTCTATTCTATTCTATTCTATTCTACTCTTTCCATATTCTATTCTATTCTATTCTATTCTATTCTATTCTATTCTATTCTATTCTATTCTATTCTATTCTATTCTATTCTATTCTATTCTATTCTATTCTATTCTATTCTATTCTATTCTATTCCTATTCTACTCTTTCCATATTCTATTATATTCTATTCTATTCTATTCTATTCTATTCTATTCTATTCTATTCTATTCTATTCCTCTTCTATTCTATTCCTCGTCTATATTCTATTCTGCTCTATTTCTATCCTCTATTCCCTTCCATTCTATTCCATTATTTCCCACCCCATCCTCCATTATCTATTTCCTTCCCTTCCTCCTCTACTCAGCCTGAGGAGATGAGGCCTTGCTTGCTGCTAACTTTATGCATCACACTGATACCTTTTTGATTGAACAAGAAAGGGATCCTGAGGTCCACGGTGCAGCTAGTCCTCAACTTACGACCACAACTGAGCCCAACTTTTCTGTTGTTAAGTGAGACATTTGTTGTGAGTTTTGCCCCATTTCACGACCCTTCTTGCCACAGTTGTTAAGTGAATCACTGCGGTTGTGAAGTTAGTGACACGGCTGTGAAGTGATTCCGGCTTCCCCTGTTGACTTTGCTGGTCAGACGGTCGCAAAAGGGGATCCCCATGACCCTGGGATGCTGCGACCGTCATAAATGTGAGTCTGTTGCCAAGCCTCTGAATTTTGATCGCGTGGCCACGGGGGAGGCTGCAAAAGTCGCAAGTGTGAAAGACGGTCCTAACTCGCTTTTTTCAGTGCCGTTGCAAGTTTGAACGGTCACTAAATGAACTGTTGTAAATAGAGGACTGCCAGATGTGTGCATGGCAGGTTGCAGGGAGTTAGTTTCAAGGTAAAAACCAAAGGAAGAGATCATATTTATTGACCTGGCTGATTTCCAAGCCTTAATCAACTTTAATGGTACAAACCACAGTCTCTGGTTTGAGTGGAAAGCTAAAAAGCCTAAATCGGAAACGGAAGCAGGAATAGCTAGCTTGACACACTGGCCAGAGCTGAATCCCAGCCTCATCACTGCTTAATGGTGGACTTTCCCAACCTGCACAACTTCTGAGTGGGTCTGCCTCAACCCCCCAAATTCTGGAACTGGACGTCCACGCACCGGAAAGTTGAAACGCTGAAGTGCAATTGTGTGAAGGTGTGCAGTTGTTATTTGATCAGAACACGGGAAGCCGTCCAGCCCAGCAAAAAGCTCGTCTTTTTTCGCTCTTGGTTTTGCAAGCTTTGGCGTCAGAAGGGACCTTGGAGATCTTCTAGTCCGACCACCTGCTCAACCGTACCATTTCGGTGGTGTTAAGTGTGGTAAGAGCAGAAGCAAGTCGGGATCCCAATTAAGGGATGGGACAAAAGCGTTGGGAAAATCCTGCCGTGAAAACGAAGCCAGAAGCAGAGAAAATTCACTGTCTTTAAGTGGGTCAGAATAGCAGGATTGTGGTTTGGGTCTGATCAGTCAACCTGGCCTATTGCTTTAGAGCAGGGGTCTTCAAACGTGGCCCTTTGATGACTTGTGGACTTCAACTCCCAGAATTCCTCAGCCAGGCACGCGTGCCTGGCTGAGGAATTCTGGGAGTTGAAGTCCACAAGTCATCAAAGGGCCACGTTTGAAGACCCCTGCTTTAGAGAGGCGACTTACTCTCGGGTAATTGCAATTAGTTTGCGGCTCTTCTGAAAAATGCTTGCAAAATGGAGAAAAATCGCAGCTTATCTCTGGCTCTGTTTAAAAGGAATCTTCTTGGGAACGATGGCACGTAAATGGACCATCCTTTTGAATTTTATTGAATGGCTAAACGACAGGACGGTCCATTCAGCACGAGAAGAGATGCTTTTTATAGAACCTTTTAAGTTTGCATTCGCTTAGATAACACACGTGGCCATTGTATAAAAATGCACGTGTTTTCTACTGTGCAATTGCCATTTTGAACCATTCCCCCTGGTTCAAGCAGTCTCTTTTATCAGTGGGATGAGGTAGCGTGGCACCTCGGTCCTTATCTCCCAGCATGAATAAAGTAATAAACATAACTCTTAAATAAAAGGGGAAGAAAGCACCGTCTCTTTATTAGCAGAAACAGTTGCCACAATAAAACAGTTTTCCTAAAGTCAGTTTTTATGCTCAAAGGACCAACTGCTAATACGAAAGTCTTTTATTGTTATTATTATTTCATTTTGCTTATCACTAGAAGAATATGAAAACCGATTCGATTTTCCTAGATGGGCTGAATTTCCATTGGTGGATAAAAGTAACATTTTGTGCTCTCTCTCGCTCGCTGTCTCTCTCTCTCACACACACACAGGCATGGTTTGGTGGTTTTATTAATATTCCCCTGCAATTCCCTTCACCCAAAAACCAGAACTGTCCCAGTTAAGTCCAGCTACAAGCAGACCGATGCCAATCAGCGGAGTCCACAAGGCACTTGAAAGTTCCCCAAACAAGATAAACCCACCAGGCAAAATAAAATCCACAGCCAAGAGGCAAGAAAAGTCCAGAGTTCACAAGGCACCATCCAAGTCAAGGCACAATGTGAATCCAAAGCGAGGCAGGAATCAACAATGACCAAAAAACGCACAGCTAGGAAACAAACACCTTGTTCCCAGCATGGCCTCCATCTGTCTGCTGTGCTAAACAGCCAGCTTCTGGTGCAGCCAGAAGGGCGAGGCTGCCTCCTTATGAGTAATCTGGCTGACCACCTCTGCGCCTGCCTTTTCTCCTACGTGTCCTTGGATCAGGCACGGAAGGCGGTTCCTCTTCCTCATCTCAGCTGTGTGTTTTCCCCATCTGAAGCCTCGGGGCTGTCCTGCTACAGCTGCGCTTCAGCCAAATCCCTGCTCAGAGCTATTGACCAACTCCCCTTCAGACGTGCCTGGGATTGGCTCATCCTCCTCCGAGCTGACATCTGGAGAGGTATCTGGGGAAGCGTCCGGGGAGTCACCACACATTTAAACGAGAACTTTCCTGGACTCTAATGGCCAAATGTCCTGCATAAAGAACTATGCAAATCGTACCATAATGTATGAGACAGTTTTTCAAGAAAACCTTTTATTAAGGCCCGAACAGGTCCTGAAGATGACACGGGATTTGCAAGCCTTTTCCATAGCTTGAAGGGTCTCGCCATGCATTACAGGCCCCATGTGGCTTTCCTTCAGGAGCATTTCTCTCTCTCTTCGGTCCATTAGCTGCACAGCCACAAGCCAGCTGTTGGGCTAGCAACTAAATGCGTCCATTAGCAGATCATCGGCATGCCAGAAGCACAGTTCTTTTTCCTTCAATTGCCAGCCATGCTGTCGCTGTTTGTGAAGTATTGGAAAGCTAACGCGGTGCCTCCGTTTTGGAACGACAACTGATTCTCCAAAAGCTACGATTTCCTTGATTATAGCTCTTAGGAGCACCTGGGCTAGAAAAGCCAAATTTAAAAAATGATTAGAAGCAAAAGGGTGAAGGAGGCCCATTGATACTTTCTCCCTTCTCCGTCAAGTACAAAACTGGATTTTCATCTAGATCTGGAAATCAAAATCCATCCACCCACCCACCCATCCATCCATCCATCCACTCACCCATCCATCCATCCACACCCATCCATCCATCCACTCACCCATCCACCCATTCATCCATCCATCCACTCACCCATCCATCCATCTACTCACCCACCCACCCATCCATTCATCCACCCACCATCCATCCATCCCATCCATCCACCCTCCATCCCCTCACTCCCCCATCCATCCACATCCATCCACTCACCCATCCATCCATTACCCCCACCCACCATCCCATCATCCACCCACCCACACACCCACCCACCCATCCATCATCCATATCCAATCACATCCAGCATTCACTCACCCACCCACACATCATCCATTCATCCATCCATCATCCATCCACCATCCCTCCCTCCCTCCCTCCCTCCCTCCATCCATCCATCCATCCACCACCCACCCACCACCATCCACCATCCATCCATCCACACCCATCCTCCATCCATCTACTCATCCATCCATCCATCCATCCATCTACTCGTCCATCCATTCCATCCATCACCCATCCATCCATCACCCATCCATCCCACTCCATCATCCATCCACTCACCCATCCATCCATCATCCACTCACCCACCCACCCATTCATCCACCCACCCACCCATCTACTCATCCATCCACCCATCCATCCACCCACCCATCCATCCACTCACTCACCCATCCATCCATCCATCCATCCATCCATCCAGTCACCCATCCATCCACTCACCCATCAAGAGTTGAACTTGGCCCTTAATCCTTAATATTCTAATTCCTGGGCTGTGACTGAAAACACTTTTTCTGAGATGTCCAATTTACAGGATGCAGGATTTTAAGATTGGGTTCGTTAGCAAGCTTTAAGAGTAGAATTCCTCCTGCCTTCATAAGTGTTAATCTTGGGGGAAGCGAGTCAGGTTTCAAAGTACTACTTTCCTTTGATCGTGGCTTACGTACTGCACTCGCATTGTGCAAAATTTCATCGCAGGGTTTAAGACGGAAGATCCTTGAATTTGGATTCTTGCCCTTGTACCTGGATGCTCTTCTCTGGAATATGATGAAACAGCCGCTTGTTTAACCTCGTGTCTTCTGGACAGCTTCTCTCTTAGATGTCTATTTAATTTAGGCTTCATAAAACGTTATTGCGTGTTAATTAATTTCCATGCAAATTAAATAAATACCAACTCCACATATTTGCAGTACATTAAAAGCTACTGCATCTGTTGATATGCACTTTCAGTAATAGCTGTATTAAAATTCTTAATCATAAGATGCTTAGTAGATCTACTAATAGTTACTATCCAAATAAAGACATGAACTATCCTTTTAAATCAAGATAAACTGGGAATAGAGAATACTATTTTCCTATAATAATGCTATTTCCCCGGAGAACTGATCTTTCTCTTGTGTGCCTTTGTACACAAAATTAGTGTTAGCTTCAATAAATGTGGTTTGTGTGTCTTTTAGAATGAATATGGTACATAACCCATGCTGAGTCCTAGAAGAGGGGAAAAAATCACATTTGAGCAATAGAGCTAGTTCCACCTACTGTCATCTAATATTAGCAAATGTTACCTTTGGCAGTAATCTTACGAAGTACTTCGTAAACACGACTCAAGTATTTACATTGATCTGTTCGTTTGTATCTTTTAATGATGTTTGTAGGAAAAATCCAGTAATATAAAATATATTAAAATATTTTGGTTCTATCACTGGCGTTTCTAGATTGAGAGATAATGGGAAGGAAGGAAGGAAGGAAGGAAGGAAAAATCAATAGAGAAAGGGAGAGGAAGGAAGGAAGGAAAAATCAATAAATAGAGAGAGGAAGGAAGGAAGGAAAAATCAAATAGAGAAAGGGAGAGAGAGGAAGGGAAGGAAGGATGGATAGATGAGGAAGGAAGTACTTTTTATTATTTTAACAAGTGGTATATAAGGGGTCTTTAAATGGAGTTGATGGGTATAACACATGAAACTGTTCCAAGAATCAAGGGACTGTTTGACTTTTATGTTCAATAACAGAATCCCCCCCCCCTCCATTGTTTATAACAGAATAACACAGTCTTCTAGTCCAACCCCCTTCTCAAGCAGGAGACCCTCTGCCATAATTCCTCTTTAGTTCTAGGTTGCTTCTCTCCTTGATTAGTTTCCATCCATTGCTGCTTCTTCAGGTGCTGTGGAGAATAGGTGGACCCCTTCATTGTGTCAGCCCCTCAAATATTGAAGCCCTGCCATCACGTCACCCCTGGTCCTTCTCTTCATTAAACTAGACAGACCCAATTCCTGCAACTGTTCTTTGTATGTTTTAGCTTCTTCATATGTTTTAGCTTTATAATTAGGGCAACTTCCAAACCGAGACCAACTTTTCTTGTTTATAAGAATTGACAATGCCACCTTCTGGATGCTTTGTTAATAAATCACACTGGCTAAGTACGGCTGTTGCAGTTTGATCCTGCTTTGACCTCTTAGACCCCCTGCTACTATAATGCCCTACTTCTCTCTCTGTTCATTAGCTGATGACAGCTAAATCCACAGGGCTATTATTATTATTATTATTATTATCATCATCATCATCATCATCATCATCATCATTATTATTATTATTATTGATCATCGCACAGTCAGCCAGATGTTCAGACTGGATTTGGCGTTTTTGTCTACCTATCGAGTCCTTACCAAGGACCTGGGATAGGCAGATGTGGATGTTTGATGGTATTACAGATCTCGTCGCAGGATGGAAGCAGTTCCTAGTAAGGCCGCCTTTTGCAATTGACTAATGGCGAATTTGTCAATGCCGATGATGGTGTTCCAAGTGGTGCTCCAGTTGTTTTGGGATTGCACCCAAGGCGCCTATTACTATTGGTGCTACCCTTGCTTGCCTTTGCCACAGTCTTTCTATTTCTATTTGTAGGGCTTTCTATTTTGTTATCTTCTCCAGTTCTTCCTCATTTATTATTATTATTATAATAATAATAATAATAATAATAATAATAATAATAATAATAATAATAATAATAATAATATAATAATAATAATAAAGTTAATAATAATAAAGTTGGAAGGGACCTTGGAGTTCATCTAGTCCAACCCCCTGCTCAGGCAGGAAACCCTACACCATTTCAGACAAATGGCTGTCCAGTCTCTTCTTAAAAACTTCCAGTGTTGCATTCACTGCTTCTAGAGGCAGGTTGTTCCACTGGTTAATTGTTCGCACTGTCAGGAAGTTTCTCCTTAGTTCCAGGTTGCTTCTCTCCTTGATCTGTTGCTTCTTGTCCTGTCCTCAGGCACTTTGGAGAATAGCTTGACTCCCTCTTCTTTGGGGCAACCCCTGAGTTACTGGAAGACTGCTATCATGTCCCCCCTCGTCCTTCTCTTCATTAAACAAGACATACCCAATTCCAGCAGCCGTTCCTTATATGTTTCAGCCTCCAGTCCCCTGATCATCTTTGTTGCTCTTCTCTGTACTCTCAACATCTTTTTTACATCGTGGTGAATTATCGGCCACGTGTCTGAATTTTGGTGACGTGGCCCTGGGGCTGCTGCAGCGGTCGTAAGTGCGAAAAACTATCATAAGTCACGTTTTTGAACGCCGTGGTAACTTCGAACCGTCGCTAAATGATCTGTTGTAAGTTGAGCACTGCCTGCAGCATAATCGCTGTCCCCGTTTCTCTCTGCCGAGCGAGGCTACAATTAAGGCACCCCTTTTTCGGTGAGAACCATTTTGTGTCTGTCCGTGTTCCGATCTGTAAACCCACTGTGGCTCTCCGTGGATTCACACGCACACCCGGGGACTTGATTTATGTGCCTGTAACATGGGAGGCTAAATTGAATTGAGAGCCACATTTTTCATTTTGAAAACGCCGCGGCTCAAGAAAGAGGTCTGTCCAACTTGCTTCAAGGCAAGTGAAAAGTTTACAAAAAAGGAGCATCGGTTAAAGAGCATCAGAAGTCAGCTGTTCGTGGCTTGCTGGCTCCCATCAATCTTACATTTTCCTTAGGGAAAGTTCTGCAGAGGGCGTTACCCCAACGCTATTAAACAAACAAAGTAGTCATTATTTTGTGTCTGAGCTTCTGTCCTTTCAGGGTGAGATCAGTTTACATTTTGCTCTAAGCCTTGGTTATTGTTCCAGCTGGCTGGGTTCACACGTAATGTTAAACAATAATTCATGGCTTGCGGGAACAGGGAACAGCAGCGTGCTTTGAGCCGGTCCCATACAGCCAGGTTACAATTTAATTTAATAGGTGGAGGAAGCGATACCTTTCGCTGCATTGCGCCCAACAGACTGGCCTTAATTCGTTTCAAGGAAGAGTCAAAGGAATTCAATCAGGTGCCAAAAAAAACCCCACAAAGGTGACAGGCCACGTACCTCGTTCTTGTGTGTACTTCAAATTAGATGTTCGAATGTTCCCTGCTGTTTTTACTGCTTTTATTGCTTTAAATATTTTTTAGAACTTTTTAACAGTAACACACGTTTTGAATTGTAAGCTGCCCAGGGTCATTCGTTGAGATGGACAGCTCTGGAAGTCAATCAGTCAGTCAATCAAACAAATAAATAAAATAGGAAGACAGCTTTCGATTCTTGCTGGGCCTCCGAATGGTCAGGTTACAATTTGGTGAGAATGTGTTAACTTCATGCTTGATTCAGTGTTAGAATAAATATATCCCAAGAGTTGATTCTTCCTTTAAATAAAAACGCACCAGAAAAAAACACGCAGAAAACCCCATATTGAAAGCATTCCGAAATGTTTGAATGAAAAAAAAAAAATCCCTCTTACTCAAGTTGATCATTTTGTGTTTCACTTATTCCCCAAGACGTTTTAAAGGAGAACAAATAATTTTTCTAACTGATCCCCGAAGGGGAGTTTAATTTGGCGCTTTACGATATTTGAGTAGTCAATCAGAAAATTATCGAATGGCAACGAAGCAAAACTCTTCTGAAATGGCCCGTCTCAAGGATTTTCCCTTTCTCTCTTCAAGCCGTTTCTTTCCCAATTAAGGGCGTTAGGTAGGCTCCCTGTTAAGATAAATTTACTTTATTAAAAGTGCCTTCGATCTCTCTCTAAAAGGAAAGCCCAGCACGAAAGGCCTAGGTTAAGTTAAAGCTAAAGTTAGCCATGCTGATTAAATGGATTTTTCATAAGACGGCCGTTAATCCCTCGTATTGGTTTGGTTTTTTGCTTTGAAAATCCTAAAAGACACCCATAAGGACAGGTGACTGAATGAGTCACACAGCCTGAGAGCTATTTTGGTAAGAGCAAATCTGCTGAATGGCCATTAATCTTGATGGGATCCTCCGGTGAGGAGGGCAAAGCCACCGCCTGACAGCTTCTTGGCCCAAGTTGTAGATTCCAGTTAGCAAATAGCGTTGTGTGTAAAAAGCGCATGGGATTTAAAACCATTTTTTAATAGCAAAGCGGTTCTCAAAAGCAGCTAAACTGGCACTTTGGGGTGAACTCATTGGACTTAAAAAAAAACCCAAGCGACATTTCATCTTGAGGGTACTGAGAAAAATCAGTAAGCTCGGATGTGAGGTTTTAAAAAATATAACACGACAAACCCCTTCCACGAAAATGCCGTAGAGGTGGCTATAAAGACCTCAGCAATGAATCTCAACTTGAAGGAGATATTTCTTTTTAACACCTGAGAGAGAGAGAAATTGACTATTTTAACTTGGTATTTTTTGTTATCCTTAGGAAGCAGTTAGATGTCTTCTCTATGGACCCTCCCAGGAGGAGATCCCAAAGGTGCTTTTTCTCAAGAGGCAGCTGGACCTTCTTTGTTTTTCCTTGAAGATGTTTTGCTTCTCATCCAAGAACTGAAGAAGCTTCTTGGATGGGAAACGAAATGTCTTCAAGGAAAAACAAAAAAAGTCCAGTCAGAACTGAAGAAGCTTCTTGGATGGGAAGCAAAACATCTTCAAGGAAAAACAAAAAAAGTCCAGTCAGAACTGAAGAAGCTTCTTGGATGGGAAGCAAAACGCCTTTAAGGAAAAACCAAGGAAGTCCAGTCAGAACTGAAGAAGCTTCTTGGGTGGGAAACGAAACGTCTTCAAGGAAAAACAAAAAAAGTCCAGTCAGAACTGAAGAAGCTTCTTGGATGAGAAGCGAAACGTCTTCAAGGAAAAACAAAGAAAGTCCAGTCAGAACTGAAGAAGCTTCTTGGATGGGAAACGAAACGTCTTCAAGGAAAAACAAAAAGTCCAGTCAGAACTGAAGAAGCTTCTTGGATGAGAAGCGAAACGTCTTCAAGGAAAAACAAAGAAAGTCCAGTCAGAACTGAAGAAGCTTCTTGGATGAGAAGCGAAACGTCTTCAAGGAAAAACAAAGAAAGTCCAGTCAGAACTGAAGAAGCTTCTTGGATGGGAAGCGAAACGTCTTCAAGGAAAAACAAAGAAAGTCCAGTCAGAACTGAAGAAGCTTCTTGGATGGGAAGCGAAACGCCTTTGAGGAAAAACAAAGAAAGTCCAGTCAGAACTGAAGAAGCTTCTTGGGTGGGAAACGAAACGTCTTCAAGGAAAAACAAAAAGTCCAGTCAGAACTGAAGAAGCTCCTTGGATGGGAAGCGAAACGCCTTCAAGGAAAAACAAAGAAAGTCCAGTCAGAACTGAAGAAGCTTCTTGGGTGGGAAACGAAACGTCTTCAAGGAAAAACAAAAAGTCCAGTCAGAACTGAAGAAGTTTTTGGGATGAGAAGTGAAACGTCTTCAAGGAAAAACAAAGAAAGTCCAGTCAGAACTGAAGAAGCTTCTTGGATGGGAAGCGAAACGCCTTCGAGGAAAAACAAAGAAAGTCCAGTCAGAACTGAAGAAGCTTCTTGGATGGGAAGCGAAACGCCTTCGAGGAAAAACAAAGAAAGTCCAGTCAGAACTGAAGAAGCTTCTTGGATGGGAAGCGAAACGCCTTCAAGGAAAAACAAAAAGTCCAGTCAGAACTGAAGAAGCTTCTTGGATGAGAAGCGAAACGTCTTCAAGGAAAAATAAAGAAAGTCCAGTTGCCTCTTGAAAAAACGCCTTTGGGACAGCCATGACCTTGGATGACGGAGAATCTCCATAGATATTCACAAGAGGAAGAACGCCGTGAAATTGAGGAAGTTGAATCAGGCTGTGCTTAGTCCCCAACTGAATTGTGAATATGTTCCAATTAAACTCAAATTTAGTGTAGAATAAGAAAATCGTTTCTGTACATTCTCATCCAAGACTGGAGACGGGAGGGACACCCAGCCTGCTAGTGGCAGATCTGGATGCTACTTAGGCAAGAGGGCATGATCAAATCCCAATTTAAATTGAAGAAGAAAAAAAATACCCTAAAAGGAAGAAGGTGGTGGGAAAGAGGCTAGAGTCTCAAGAAGGGAGATATCACCCAGCAAACCAGCATTTTGGGACGAGTGATAATTTGGAAAGAACAGAAAGGGCACACGAACAGTTTTGGCTCCTCTTTCCAATGTCTTGTTGCCGATTGAAAAATTAAGGCTGGTAGCCAAATCCAAGTCATTTCATTCCACGTCATCCATATTATGTTTTGGTTTTCCTTGCTTCTATTTTGACTGCAGCATAAAGCACACAACGTTGAAATCATTTAAAAAAAAGAAATAGAAGTGGAAGAAGTCAGATATCCCATTAGTAAGGTAAAAATAGGGGTAACCTGAGTTTAAAATGATAAAATATCAGGGGAGGAGTCAATAGAATTATAATCTGTGGTCTAACATCCAAAAGTAGTTAAGCTAGATAACTGCAGATAATTATATAAGAAATACTAGGATCTACAAGTCCCTATAGCAGTTTAAAAGCACCTTATGGATTTCTTTACATCTAATTCCAGTAAGTACCTCTTGCAAATCTGAAGATTTTCTGAACCGATTTGCAAGGCTGGGGTCTTCCCCTCCTCTGTCACCTACATTGCCTATTTCTTAAAAGTATCCGAAACCTAATAGTTCAAACAATATACTGAGGATGCTTTTTCCTATTTACCCAACATCGCTTCAAAGATAGAAATGGGTGGGAAGAACTAAGCGGGCCATGGCTTCCTTTTAGAAAAGTGTCAAAATGCCAAACTGTTGTAGAAAGACGATTACGATAAATCCTAACCATTTGTGGAAACCAACTTGTAAGGAAGACGGATTAATGAATTGAGCCCTTTAGTGTTACGACTTTTTAAAATATCAATTAGCACATTTGCCCACTGTCTTCAAAGAATTACCTCATTAACTGTTTTTACATCACTTTTATCAGCCATGAATTCCAATGAGCGGACAGTTTTTGTACACACCTCCACACACACACAAACACACACACATAACTGATCAATACATCTTGCTGGAATCCTCCAGCAGGATCGATCGTGTCATGTTTTGCTGAATAATTGGCCGGTAAAATTGGGTTTTTAGAACGTAATGATTCAATAGGTTACGGGTCATTTCAGTAAGAGATTGAACGTTAAGGATTTTCTTAATTTTTCCACTTTTTTTCCCCCAGGGGTAGACTTGAGAACGTTGCATTTCCGGCTGAAATATTTCCCCATTACCGAATGCCGGGTCATCTCTGCCTGCGATCTTTAAAGCTTCAGACAGTAGCTCCGAATATAGAATGAATGCTTTGTTGGTGTAATTTTATACTGTCTTGCTCAAAGCTTACAAAGGAGTCGTTTTTTTTCCCAAGGAGGAAAGGCTTTGTCTGGTATCGGCTAAGCTGACTCAGTATCTTAGCAATGAAGAACGCAAGATAAGGTTTGCAGCTACCATTGCTCTCCATCTGAAGGTTTACAGAAGACCAAATAAGACCTAAGAATTAAAGAGAGGAGTAGAGATTACAATGAACCAGGAAAGACTACAGTAGAAGGGAAGATTTGGGAGAAAAGTTTATTGGAAGGGAACCTTGGGCTGCGGAATTTTAAGTATTTGTCGGGTGTGTGTTTTTTTAAAGAAACTACTAGCATGATCAGTAAAGTCACAGTAGATAGTCAAGAAATGAAAGTGGTAGATCACAAAAAAAGCCGACACAGTGCTAGGCTGCATTAACAGAGGGAGAGAATCGAGATCACGTGAAGGGTTAATACCACTTTACAACGCCTTTGTAAGGCCACACTTGGAATACTGCATCCAGTTTTGGTCACCACGATGTAAAAAAGATGTTGACAGTACAGAGAAGAGCAACAAAGATGATCAGGGGACTGGAGGCTGAAACATATAAGGAACGGTTGCTGGAATTGGGTATGTCCAGTTTAATGAAGAAAAGGACGAGGGGGGACAGGATAGCAAATGTTCCAATATCTCAGGGGCTGCCCCAAAGAAGAGGGAGTCAAGCTATTCTCCAAAGCCCCTGAAGGCAGGACAAGAAGCAACGGGTGGAAACTAATCAAGGAGAGAAGCAACCTGGAACTAAGGAGAAACTTCCTGACAGAGAACAATTAACCAGTGGAACTGCTTGCCTTTGGAAAATGTAGGTGTGCTCCAACACTGGAGGGTTTTTAAGAAGAGACCGGACAGCCATTTGTCTGAAACGGTATAGGGTTTCCTGCCTGAGCAGGGGGTTGAACTAGATGACTTCCAAGGTCCCTTCCATCTCATTTGTTTGTTTGTTTAAATATTTTCAGCTAAGTGGGATGGTGGACTCCCGACCCATTCCTCTTTTTGCCACGGTGATCTTTCTCTGTGCCGTCATTTATCACTTCCCAAGGTGATTGGCTCTGTTAAATCCTTCCTGGGTTTGCTAATTTTTCCACACACACACACACCCACCCTTCATAGCTGCAGATCTAATTAATCTGGCTGTTCCTCCTCCTTTAATGAAGGTGCTAAGTAGGTGCCATCTTCTCCGCCACGGCTTAATGATTCCTGCACCCGCCCCAAATCTGTTGTTTTTCTTCACCTTGATCTCAAGTCAGCAAACCCGTTTACGAACCATTGAATGCAATTTTAGGAAGACATCCTAATCAGCGTGTTCATTAAAACCGTGCTGTTGGTACCCCACTGTTTTTGCTGTTTCCAGTTCTCTGTTTAATATTTGCATAAGAAAATGTAACGCCCTAGACTCAATTATTTTGTTTCAGTGAAGTCTGGGGGGGGGGGCTCAATTTTTACCTTCACATAAATCAACAATGGTGGGTGTAAATTGACAATAAAAACTACACTGATTTTTCTGGCTGACTTTTGCAAAATTCCCTTGGTTACTGCTTGGTTAACCAAAATTCCCTTGGTTACTGCTGCAAACTATTGGAAACACGATTCCCTGATTAGATATGAAAACTATCCGAGGTATTTTTTTCCCCCACTGCGAACTAAAATCTAGTTTCCAAGGCCGATAGGCTTAACTTAAGCTCATGTGTTGACTTAAGAGTTGGGTCGAGGAGATTTCTGCTCACGTTCTGCCTCTGCTTTGACCTTCCCAGTGGCAATAAGTCACAACAACAACTTGCAAAAGGAGTAACATATAAACGTAATGAATAGACCTGACGCAGAGTTGAGTCAAAGTTGCTCCATACAGATCTGGTGGTTTTAACATTCCTACGCAGCCATTCTTGGAAGTCTTTGGTTTTAATCTTTTGGAAGTAGCTACCTAAACTTATCTATGCATTAAGCTCTGGCCCAAATCAAACTTAATGCCATTTTAAAGCAGCTTTCTGGGAAGACACATTTTTAGGCTTCCGTGAAAGGAAAGCAAGAAGAGCCCACGTCCAGAGTGCATGGAAGAGTTTGCTCTCCTCTCTACTCACTTTTAGATGTTTCTTAACCTTTAGTTCTCACATCTGTTTGCAGAGAACAAAACAGAGGATAAACTGTTGGATGAGAAAGGAAGGAAGAAAAAAAAGGAAGGAAGGAAGGGAGAGAAAAAGAAGGAGAGAAAGAAAGGAAGGAAGGAGAGAAAGAAAAAGGGAGGAAGGAAGAGAAAAAGAGGGAGAAAGAAAAAGAAGGAGAAAGAAAGAAAGGAAAGAGAAAGAGAAAGAAAGAGAAAGAAAAAGAAATTCATTAAGCCATGGGAGATAGATAGATAGATAGATAGATAGATAGATAGATAGATAGATAGATAGATAGATAGATAGATAGATAGATAGATAGATATAGATATAGATATAGATATAGACACACACACACACAGTGGCTTAATGAATATGAATAATGACCTGAGCATAAATCTATAGGGGTGTGTTTTTATACTAACAGAAGAGGCATAATATTTTCAGTATCCAAACAATACAATTGCAAGAGTGCCATCTGCTGCGTACTTTAAAAACATCTCGGCTTTTGAAGGCCTTTGAGAGTTTCGACTCGAATGAGGAAACATTTCTCTCTCCTTGGAGGCCAGGACTGACCCTTCCACCCAGCAGTTTATCCTCTCTTTTCTTCGCTGCAAACAGATGTGTTAGAACTAAAGGCAGGAAATGCGGTGCCTTTTCGGGGTGACACAATAATGCTGCTTGACTGCAGAGGATTCCCACGATTGGCAGATATTCTCCTGAGATATTACTCACCGCTTCATTTATTTACTTGCTCCACTTATACAGCCACCCGTCTCAAATACACGACCCTCGATGTACAACCGTTCATTTAGTGACCGTTCAAAGTTACAGCAGCGCTGAAAAGAGTGACTCGTGACCGTTTTTCACACTTAACGACCGTTGCAGCCTCCCCGTGGTCACGTGATCAAAACCCGGACGCTTGTCAACTGACTCACATTTATGACAGTTGCAGCGTCCCCCGGGGTCACGCGATTCCCCTTTTGCAACCTTTTTACAATTACGTCAATGGGGAAAGCCAGATTCACTTAACAGCCGTGTTACTCGTTTAACAACGGCAGTCTTCCACTTGACAATTGTGGCAAGAAAGGTGATAAAGTGGGGCAAAACTCACTTAACAGACATCTCACTTTACAACAGAAACGTTGGATTTCATTGTGATCGTAAGTTGAGAGCCACCCTGCACGTGTTCCCCTTTCAGCCACAAAATATTTGCTAGCCAAGCTGTTGCTAGACTTTGGGCTGTGCAGTAACACATTCAAGCTAATATTCTTGAGTTATCCCTAGAAAGTAGGAAAGTGATAACCATATTAACTTGGATTCCTGAGGCAAAGCTGATCCCCATGGACATTTCTGGGACCAGCTTCCACTCTACTCTTGCTTTTACTATATAATGAGCCTTTTCTTGGTGGTGCTTAATTATCTGCAAGTCAGGAAAGTTTATTTTCTATCACTCTAAGCATCCAATATTCTATGTGGGTTGAATTCTACTATGAATAGAATTTGTCGGTGTCACAGCCCACTACATAAAGTCTACACATCAAAGGGAAGACCTACACAAGCAAATTTTTCAAAAAACTTCCCTGGAGAAACCAATTGTGGTTTCTCTGGATTGTGGACCCAGATTTAAGCCCACCTTCAACAACGTCTGTGGAGATTCTCCGTCATCCAGGTCAGGGTTGTCCCAAAGGTGCTTTTTCAAAAGGCGACTGGACTTCCTTTGTTTTTCCTTGAAGACGTTTCGCTTCTCATCCCAGAAGCTTCTTCAGTTCTGACTGAACGGTGGTCCTCCATTCAGTCAGAACTGAAGAAGCTTTTTGGATGAGATGGGAAATGTCTTCACGGGAAAACAAAGTCCAGCGGCCTTTTGAAAAAGCACATTTGGGACACCTTCAACAATGCAACCTCTCTGGGGGATTTTGGCCCACTCATGTTTTAGCTGCAATAACCCACTTGGTGCCTCTTCATTCTGTTCTGTTGGCAAACTGCCTACGGGTTTGTGACTAAAAGGGGTAGCCTTCATTTTTAAAAATGCTTGTCTTCTGGGAAAATCCAGTACTTTTATTTTTGAGATTCTCTAGAACTGCTGTGTGGCGTTTCCTTCATTCGATACTTGGACATCTTTAAAAGAACAGATCCTGTTCTGTGTTGGACAGGACTCGTAGCATAGCATAGATAAGAAATGTTGGATTGAGGTGTTCCTTGAACACAAAACCCAAGGACCTTGGATAGCTCTTGAGGGACCAT
The DNA here is from genome assembly GCA_023970755.1 of Azemiops feae. Taxonomy (NCBI): domain Eukaryota; kingdom Metazoa; phylum Chordata; class Lepidosauria; order Squamata; family Viperidae; genus Azemiops; species Azemiops feae. Next base: position 1,089,166 of record JALGBA010000597.1, read on the forward strand.
CCTACAGTCTGAATGTTAGGACCTTCGGATTATCGGTGAAGCAAGATCAGTTCCTAATGGCTAAAACTCTCCTTGCACTTCTTATCATCCTTTAATTCCAGGTATTGTTTTGGGGATGAAAAAGTAGAAGTAACCTTATTGATGGACACGACAGCCAGCCTTCCCATGGATTCTGCTCCTTCTCCAGTTTCTGCTGACGTTGTCTCCTCTCCAAATGATGACATCTGCAATCTGGAAAGTATGACTTTCCCAGAAAAATTTGCGTGGGGCTCAGCTACAGCAGCATATCAGATTGAAGGTAAATGATTTTTTTAAAACAGAAAAAAATAATAACTTTTTTTATTTGGTGTTCTCTCTCGTTTTCGCTTCCAGTTATTACAATAGAGAAAAGCATACGCTGCACGGTGTAAGATACGTTTGTGTTTCTTGTAAACAATTCATTTTGTGCTCGTTGTATTTAAAATACTTGTTTCTGGTACCTATAGACATATTGTTAATCTTTGGATCTGTTAACCTGAGACTATTCTGTTAGACTTAATGAATTATTTTGAATAGCCTTTTAGTGTTACAATTCATGTCTTTTTGCAACACTGTTTTAAAAAAAATGCTTTTAAGTATCTTTCAGTAAGGAACATTTTTCTGAAATGTGCTGGGCTGAATAAATACTATTTTACTGGAACTTGGAATTCCTCGTTCTCTCCCTCCTGCCAAACATTGACTTCCCCATGATATCTTATAAAAAAACATGGAAGCATTGGCTGCTAAAGTAAAATAAATCCCAAGAATTATATTTCTAAAATATGCCAAATAGTCCTGCTTTAATCTTTTTTTTTTTAATTTTTAATTTAGTTGATCGCAGGTAAGTAAAAATTTGAAGCATCAAATAGCTAAACACTTTGTCTGGGAAGAAATTGAATTGATATCAAACTTGATATGTTAGGAAACTTTTCCACTGATAAAACAGGCTCGCCGAGAATGATTGAATTAAAAGAAAATGCCAAATTTGAGGGGTGCTCAAAGAATATTGATGTGATTAATTGACATCCTTTAACTTCCTGTGAGGATGATCCTACATTAAAGTTCAATATGTGAGATAAACCTGGATAGATATACCAGGGCACCTGGGTGATAACACATTGCTGGAGGCACATGGGACATGGCTCAATATCTTCTTTTCTTTTTTTTTTACAGTAATTGTGTTAAAAGATTAGTGTTACCACAACAAAAACAAGTGCAAACTGGAAAAATACAGAAGAATAACAAAGAAAGTGTAGAAGGTGCAGGAAAGAAAAGGGAAATAAAATAGAGAAGGAGAAAAGAATGAAAAGAAAAAGGAAAGGGTTAGGGTTAGGTTATAAATAAGTGACTTTCAACCTCCATCACAAGTATAAAGTTTTTCAGTCAGCTATGACCTCCTCTTAAAATACAACAAAAACATACTTTTCCTTATCTATAAACTAATCCATAAAGCACCATCACTTCAATCCCGGTGCCAGAAAAAGCCCACCAAGGGTTACATACAAATACACACATGTTTTTAACCTTGTTCAAATAAAACGACTTTATATTTCTTCCTTTTATTTTTAACTCAATCTTTAATCGAATAATATTGTAAAACTTGGTTTCTTTTTTCTTAGTTCCTTCTCACGAGACTTTGCAAAAAAATCAATAATTGTCTTTAGTAAATCCAACGTCAAGAAGATTGCCATGGTTGTTCTCTTAGTTTACTGTTTGTGTATCCCTTTTAATTGTTAAGACAACATCCGGTTTCTTTTATCCGTCCAGTGTAACACACATTTTGTGACATATATTTCCCTGTCATCCTTATAGTCTGTCATTTGTAATTCTACTTGCAACTCAGTCTCAATTTTATCAAGTAAAACTTGTTCCATAATATCTTCTAGACACCGTTTTTCCAGAAGCAGATGTTTCTGTCACTAGTGACAAAGGGCTCTGACACTATTAAAATTCATTTCTGAGTCCTTTGTTCAAAATTATCCTTGCATATGTCCAATGTTAGAGTATCTTGCTTCGTCCTGTAAGCCCAGTTTAAATGTTATTCTCTTTTAATTGCAATATTTGGTTCCTTCTAGTATCCTCTGGTATCCAATATTTAAAGTCTTATTATATTTTTTTGTAAGAAGGATTCAAAACTAAAGCATTTTCCCCCAGGAAGGATTCTTGCAATTCCAAAATCTTATTTCAAATTTATCTGGACCCCTTAGTCCATTGGTAACTTTTTTTTTTTAAATCAAAGTTTTAAAGCTTTTACAATTTATTTAAAAAATCATTTATTTATTAAAAAATAAACTCAAGTCATTAAACTTGGATTTTAAAACTTCTTTTAGTAAAGATTGGGGGGAAAAGCTCACCCAGTGCTTTAAAAATGGTCATTCCAAAGCTTCCTAGTAGTTGAAAGGCTTTTAAGAAGCAATTTCTGAAAGTGGTTAGAAAGTATGTGAACCCAGTGTCCTTTTAAAGACACTGACCATGGTTTGAATAAGATAACCATCCTATCTTACTGTCTTGCGATCTTCTCACGAAGAGCAACTGTCTGGAACGCTTATGGGTAATCTCAAGTTTTTTCCTTGTCCAGAGAGGAATTACGAAGAGCCGGTCTCCTGGCTGATTCTTCATTCCCCCACCGTTGTTCTCTCCTCTCTTTGTGGAGATGTCTTCAATCCACCATTTCTTCCTCTGGAAGCCCAGGCGTGCCTCAATATCCGTGAGGAAGAGAGAAACCTCAGATTCTAGGAAAACTTGAGCCGTTTCCGATATAGTTAACCTTCCATTAAACTTAGTCTTCAGATGAATGTATTCCAAAAAGCAATTTGGCCCCTGCAAGGGCTAGGCTGGATCTTTCCCTAATATATCTTTTCCATCTTTAATCTTCGTAATAGTGATTGATTATTAAAAATGCATTTTTATTGAGGTCTGATGTAAAAGTGTTACATAGATATTCATCTTGGAGATTAGCTGATATTTAATTTATAAATGATTCTAAGCCATAAAGTCCCTCTAGCTTTTCAGACGAGGAGCATTGAACAGCATTGCTTTCTATAAAATATGAGCAGAATTTTAGCTCAGGTTCCCCCCCCCCCTTTGTTCTTTGCTCTATACTCAATGCTAGGAAATAGCCAGAGTTGGCTTCACGACAAGCACACGTCCGGACATCATTATACCAAAGGTTTTCTACCACCTTAAAGTATTCCTATTACACTTATATGGTTTACTTTGAGGAAAAGTCTGAAGAAGGTAGTTCTTGTTTTCTCGTTTCATCAATCATTTGGTCATAGGGCCAATAATTAGATTCTTTATATGTTCTTTCGGGGTCATTGTTTGAATACACCAAATTTAGAATGCAGCTAAGCATCTTGCATGGGAAAAATAACTATGTGCGTGGATACATTTCCACAAACAGTTTTATCTTAGGACTAGAATTGCTAAGCCTACATGTTAAGCTCAACTGATGCATACAGCTAACTCCATGTAGTTTTCTTGAGCGTAATGCCAAGGCAATTTGCCAGTATTTATTTTAGGATGTTTTAGAGTAGCGGTACAGTCTGGTATTCTGGTATATTTGACTCCCGATTAACTTCCAAGTCTGGATTAAAATCAATATGGTCATCTTCTCTGCTGAGAATCAATGGAGCCTTGGATTTACTTAGCCACTTTACAAAGATTTCTCCTTAGTTTTAAGTTGGTTCTCTCCTTGACTGGTGTCCATCCATTGTTTCTTGTCCTGCCTTCTGGTGCTTTGGAAAATAAATTGACCCCCTCTTCTTTGCGGCAGCCCCTCGAATATTAGAAGATGCTATCTCATCTCACCCCTAGTCCTTCTTTTTTCTAGACTGGCCAAACCCAAATCTTGCAAACATTCTTCATATGTTTTAGCCTCCAGACCTCTAATCATCTTAGTTGCTCTTCTCTGCACTCTTTCCAGAGTCTCAACATCTTTTTTACATCGTGGTGACCAAAACTGGATGCCGTATTCCAACTGTGGCCTTGCCAAGGCCTTGTAAAGCGATATTAACACTTCACGTGATCTCGATTCTCTCCCTCTGTTAATGCAGCCTAGAACTGTGTTGGCTTTTTTTGGCTGCTGCCACACACTGCTGGCTCCTATTCAAGTGATTGTCCACTAGGACTCCCAAGATCCCCCTCGCAGTTGCTACCTATTCTATAGCTGTGCATTCTGCTGCCACATTCTGCACCAGTTGAAGTCCTCAAAGGCACCCCGCGTAAAAGACATTGCAGTCCTCCATACGGAAGGTCACGAGAGCACGGGTGATGTTGAGTAGGGTCTCCTGGTCCAGGAGGGTTCAACCGGTGCAGGAGAAGGCCTCCTAGTCAAGGCTGCCCCCTGCTCTTCCTCTTCTTCACATGCCTCCTCCTCCAACCCAGCCTTCCCCAGCAGCTGAGCCCAAGTGCCCAAAAGGACCGTCGGTTCCCCCCACATATCCTTCCAGCCTCTTCCAAGGACCCTTCAGTGGGATCCTCTCCAGGCCGCAGAGCAACCCGCAGCAAAGAAACCTACAAGGTCCTCAAGGACTAGCTCACCAGCTCATGCAACAGCCAAGGTCCTGGACTGCAGCTCCTTCTGCCGCGTTATGCTGGCAATACTCTTTAAGAGAATCGGGGGGGGGAAGGGAAGGGAAAAAAAGTGTGGTATGCATCATTGCAGCCCATAATGACATTTTAAACAGTGACCTCTACCAAAGACGTTGAAATCACTAGGAAACATCTTTAAACTCTTGGGATGCAAAAAAAAAAAAAAGAAAAAGAAATTATGCGGAGGTTGCAGAAAGCTAGTGTAAAATTTAATTTGTGGAAACCTCTGCTGTTTCCCCAAACACCCACCCCCCCCACCCCTCTCCTTGCAGACACTCTTCTAACTGAAAAACAGACATTTTGCAGGGATGCTGTTAGATTAATTCCCACCTCCTATACATGCCTGAGGCCATGGTTTACAATGGCACTCAGGACTTTCAAAGGACAAGCCAAGATGTTTTCCGGAGGAATCCATCTTGTCTGAATGACTGTCTTTTTTTAAAAAAAACAACAACAACAACACAACATTGAACCTATTCTACACTTTTGGAAATCACTTTAGTGATCTGCAGCTGGATTCAGAGAGAACACACACCCCTAATTAATACATGGACTTTTTAAACAAAACAAAAAAAATAACTCCAATTCCATGTTTTTCTATCAAGACTTTTCATCTTTATAAATTCTGCCATTACATGGGGGAAAGGAACTATGAGTCGTGGTGATCCTAAATGATCAATCCTTTCAGGCCTTGTAGGGTTGTTGCTGTTTTTTTCCCCCTCCTCCACATTTATTTGGACATTTCTTCCCTTCCAGTTTACAACCATCTGAATTCGTGTGAATGAGGAAAATAAGGGCCATTGATATATTTTGTTATCTGAGGACAGATCTGCCCCTTCTGGGAAACCTGGAGCTGCCCCCAATAAATATCAGCCTTGTGTCAAAATCCCCCATTTTTCCTTTCTTTGCTCTCTGCAAAATATATTACAGCTTCTCAATCCCTCCCATCCTTGTGCTCTGCTGTTATTTATCCCAACAGATGGGGAGAAAATAAGTGATGTCTAACAACATCATGGATGACCCGTAGAGACACAATTTGGAAGATAACTTGACGTGAATCAGATCTTTTATTTATTGTGTCTTATTGTGCATAATGTCGCCTTCGCCGATACGTAAAGTCTTGCAGTGGCTCTTCAGGTCCTTGCAGGCTGTGCATAAGGTCCCCCTGGTCTTATTTTTTAAGCTCTTTTTTCATGCAAAACATCCCCCTCCAAGAACAGCACCACCAGCCAACTAGGGTTAAAACAGAATTTAGCCATCAACCACGTCACACGTCTCAATTTGAAACAAGCACGGTTAAAAGAGATTTTTCTACAAAGCTTAACAAAGAAAAACAACTTTCAGGCAGTCCTCAGCTTATGATCACAAGTGAGCCAAAATTGTTGTTAAATGAGTTTTGCCCCATTTTACGGCCTTTCTTTCCACAGTTATTAAGTAAATCACTGCAGTTGTTCAGATAGTAACACGGCCGTTAAGCGAAGGCAGCTTCCCCCGTTGACTTTGCTTGTCAGAATTTCACCAAAAGGGGGATCACGTGACACACACACCCCCCAGGACCCTGCAAACCATCATAAAGTTAGTAACCCGGTTATTAAGTGAATCTGGCTTCTGTACAAAGTTGCAACGGCACTGAAAAACATGACTTAGGACCCTTTTTTTCACACTTACGACCATTGCAGCGTCCCCCGTGGTCACTCGGACGCTTGGCAACTGTCCCGTATTTATGACGGCTATGGGTGTCCCGGGGGCCACGTGATCCCCTTTTGCGACTTCCTGAAAAGCCAAGTCAACGGGGAAGCCAGATCCACTTACCAACTTACCAACTTCAGTCAAGAAAGGTCATCAAAGGGGGCTGTTTTGCTTAGCCACATAAATTTTGGGCTCAGCTGTGGTCCAGGGTTACCTATACTTGGCGTAGTCCTTTGTGTGACTTTTTACTACAAATGTAGGGAAGACTTAAGTACAGAATGGAAAGGAAATACCCAGGACACCTATTAGCTCTCTTACATAGAAGTATTTTTGAGGGGGGCCTGTTGAGGGGGTTTGTGATGTCTCCTTTGGGCGAACTCCCCAGATGTCACCTCGGGGGAGGACATGTCAGGAACGGAGTTGATTGATGGCTCTGAACGGCCATCCGAAAGACTTGGAGCAGGCTTCAGCTGGGCAAAGCAGGCAGTTGCAGACTGCCGCCTGCGCCTGATCCGAAAACACCAGGGCAGAGAAAAGGCCGGAGCAGCGGAGGCCAGTCAGACTACTCCAGAGGAGAAAGCCTCGCCCTTCCCGAGGGTCTGCACTGGAGAGCTGGCTGTTTATCCCAACGGACAGAGGGAGGCGTTGCTGGGAGCAACGTGTTGGTTTTCCAGATGTTTTGTTTGGCCGCGGTGTTCCCTGCTTCGCTCTGGAAGGACCCCGTGTTTGGAATTGTGCCTTGGAGCCTCCCAACTTTACTTGCCCCTTGAGCTCTCTTGGGGCTGGCTTTACGTTTTGCCCGGTGGAGTTATTTTGCTTGAGTAACTTTCAAGTGCCTTGTCTACTACTACTACTACTACTACTACTAATAAAGTTGGAAGGAACCTTGGAGGTCATCTAGTCCAACCCCCTGCTCAGGCAGGAAACCCTATACCATTTCAGACAAACAGCTGTCCAGTCTTTTCTTAAAAACTTCCAGTGTTTGGGGCATTCACAGCTTCTGGAGGCAGGTTGTTCCGCTGGTTAATTGTTCTAACTGTCAGGAAGTTTCTCCTTAGTTCTAGGTTACTAGCAGGCCGTTGCTCTGTGGACTAACCTTGGCTCGCTCGTGGCCGGACTTAATTGGGGCAGTTCTGAGTTCTGGGTGAAGGGAATTGCTGGGGAATATTAATAAAACTCACCAAACCACACAGATACGTGGGTGTGAGCAAGCGAGCGAGTGAGTGGGGCAGCACATTGTCTGAACTAGCGACGCGAAGTATTAATAATAATAATAATAATAATAATAATAATAATAATAATAATAGTAATAGTAATAGTAATAATAATAATAATAATAATAATAATAATAATAATAATAATAATAATAATAATAATAAAGTTGGAAGGGACCTTGGAGGTCATCAGGTCCAACCCCCTGCTCAGGCAGGTAACCCTATACCATTTCGGACAAATGGCTGTCCAGTTTCTTCTTAAAAACTTCCAGTGTTGGAGCATTCACCGCTTCTGGAGGCAGGTTGTTCCACTGGTTAATTGTTCTAACAGTCAGGAAATTTCTCCTTAGTTCTAGGTTGTTTCTCTCCTTGATGAGTTTCCACCCGTTGCTTCTCGTCCTGCCTTCAGGTGCTTTGGAGAATAGCTTGACTCCCTCTTCTCTGTGGCAGCCCCTGAGATACTGGAAGACTGCTATCATGTCCCCCCTCGTCCTTCTCTTCATTAAACTCGACATACCCAATTCCAGCAACCGTTCCTTATATGTTTTAGCCTCCAGTCCCCTAATCATCTCTGTTGCTCTTCTCTGCACTCTTTCTAGAGTCTCAACTTCTTTTTTACATCGTGGTGACCAAAACTGGATGCAGTATTCCAAGTGTGGCCTTATCAAGGCATTGTAAAGTGGTATTAATTCTATCCGTCTGATTCTATCCCTCTGTTAATGCAGCCTAGAATCGTGTGGCTTTTTTGGCAGCTGCAGCACACGGCTGGCTTCTATTTAAGGGATCGTCCACTAGGACTCCCAGATCCCTCTCACAGTTACTACTATTGAGCAAGGTACCCCCTATACTATACCTGTACATACGGTTTTTCTTGCCTAAATGTAGAACCTTACTTTTTTCACCATTGGATTTCATTTTGTTAGATAGCGCCCAGTGTTCAAGTCTCATATTTCACTTGTATGTATTCACTGCGTGTCTTCTCCGCACGTCAAAAGTGTAACGATCGTTTTGTTTTTAACCAGGAGGCTGGGATGCAGATGAGAAAGGCCCCAGTGTCTGGGACACCTTCACCCACCAGGGAGGAGATCGAGTTTTCAAGAACCAGACCGGCGACGTAGCTTGTGGCAGCTACTCTCTGTGGGAGGAAGATTTGAAATGTATCAAGCAGCTTGGGTTGACTCATTATCGTTTTTCTCTTTCCTGGTCACGTCTGCTACCTGATGGGACGACAGGTTTCATCAACCAGAAAGGCAATTGTTCCTTTAAAATAGAAACTTGTGCTGCCTTAATTCAAGGTTATTGCCGCAGTCTGGCACAATTAAGCCGGTGTTCGAGTCTGCAGTGCAGATTTGAAATGGCAACTCCGTTTGCAGCAATTATGGGATTTATATGTTAAAAAAATAATAATAACAATAATCTCGGCCTAATTAATATTCCAGCGTACTTCTGGTGATGTGATCTTTAGAGATGAGGTTAGAGTTAGGATATTATTACTTTTACTGTTTGCTTTGGGGTTTTTTTTTAATACCGGCCGTCAATAGATATCATTTCTACAATATCAAAGTACGATGTTTGGTTGGATCTGCTAGGTTCTACAAACACGATTGCCAATCCTTCACTGAAAAGGTTTCCAGAGCTAGTCTAGACAAAAGGAAGAACTAGGGGGGACATGATACCAGCCTTCCAATATCTGAGGGGCTGCCACAAAGAAGAGGAGGGGGTCAAGCTATTTCCCAAAGCACCAGAAGGCAGGACAAGAAGCAACGGAGGGAAACTAGTCAAGGAGAGAAGCAAATTAGACATAAGGAGAAACTCGGTGACAGTGAGAACAATCAACCAGTGGAACGGCTTGCCACCAGACGTTCTGGGTGCTCCGTCACTGGAGGTTTTTTAAGAAGAGACTGGACAACCATTTGCCCGAAAGGGTATACTGTAGGTTTTCCTGCTTGAGCAGGGGGTTGGACTAGAAGACTTCCAAGGTCCCTCCCAACTCTGTTATTCTGTTAAGCAGTGGAAGGACTTGCCTCCAGAAGTTGTGGGTGCTCCATCACTGGAGGCTTTTAAGAAGAGACCAGATTGTCAGAAATAGTGTAGGTCTCCTGTGAGACCTCACACTCTTATTTCTGTGCTGTTTCGGGTCCTTCCCGTAGCAATACTTATTGCTATGGCTTCAGCAAGAGTTAGCACGTGTGAAATAACATTTCGACCCCAGCTTCCTCTCCAAAGAACATCGGAAGAGCCCTAGAGCTGGATCAAGTCCCAGGTTTATCACAGCTAGCATTCGGAGTCACCCTGTGGCCCGCTGGATCCATCTGGAAGCCCACCAGCCTGGACTAGAGATCTTGTTGTTTTCTAGCAGCCAGTTGTAAGGCCTGACTCAAGAAGGAGTCAGCAGCCATGAGAATTAGGCGTCGTAGCTAGCTGGACTTTCCACCAACTTGAGTCGCCCCCCTTGAAAGGTTTATCAATCCTGTTTCAAAGATCTTTTTTCTAGAAAGATCTGCTCTTTAGTTCCTAAAAGGCTTTGCGGGATGGGGAGCAGGGAAGGCAGGAAGAACAAACAAGGCATTGTGTCCCTGGGGTGTGTGTGTGTGAGAGAGAGAGACATTTCAACGGTGGGGCCAAAGAGACCCTCCTTCCCTCCCTCTTTTGACCCTCTTCGTGTAGGAGACGGAAGAGCGCTTGCCATCCGTGAAGCTCTCCAGTTAGGGAGCTTTTTGCCAGAAAACCCAGCGATTTTTATTTATTTTTTTAATCAGTAGAAAACCTCAATAAATGGCAGCGCTTTGCAGATAGAAATCAAGGTAGCCTTTGCCGGTTGGCAGCACTTCAATCCAGAAGAGGCGATACGGGGTGGTTGTTTTTTTTTTGATGCCGGAGCAACGGGACACGTTTAATAGACATATTTCTAAGACCAACCACCGTCAGCCACATCGTCCTGTTTACCAATCCGGTCGTCACCTTTTTTGGAGCAAAAACAGAAAAAGAAGGAAAAAAAATCTCCTCCTGCTTTTGGCTTCTCACGGTAAACATTCTGATTAATATTATGAACTTTAAATTTATCGAAAGGGCGCCGGGGACTCTTCTAGGAGGTTGGTTTTCATTACCCAGGATCTCGCTTCTCCTGAGCAGTGATCTGTTGAAACAATTGCAGCCGCCACGTTTGGAAAGGCCACGCTCCCATCTACATTCGGTGGGGTTGTTTTTTTTTTTTTTTTGCAAAGAGCAGGAAGAGAATTAAAAAAAATCTCAGCGCAGTGTCCTTTTTAAGCATCACATGAGCTGATTCATTACCTGTCTGGCATCTAAAATAAAAGACATCTCGCTGGGGTTTTGTTTTTTTTCCCCCCCCAGTCGTCTTCCAGCACTTTATTAAAAGTGTCGTGTTTATTTTGAAACGTCACTGAAAGTATTTTAAATTAAAACTTTAATTGAGCCAAGTTTAACCTATCTTTTGCAAAAATGGAAAAAAAATGCCGGAGATGTCATTATCCCTGATGGCCATCATCTTTAGCACTTAGCAATAGCCCTTAGACTTATATACCGCTTCACGGTACTTTACAGCCCTCTCTGAGCGGTTTGCAGAGTCGGCATATTTGCCCCTAACAATCTGGGTCCTCATTTTACCCGACCTGGGAAGGACGGAAGGCTGAGTCGATCTTGAGCTGGTCAGCATCAAACTTCTGGCTGTGGGTAGAGTCAGCCTGCAATACTGAATTTTAACCATTGCACCATCGAGGGAGGGAGGGAGGGAGGGAGGGAGGAAGGAAGGAAGGAAGGAAGGAAGGAAAGGAAAGGAAGGAAGGAAGATAGCCATAGCACTTAGACTTATATACTGCTTTACAATGCTTTACAGCCTTCTCTAAGCTGTTTACAGAGTCAGCATATCACCCGCAACAATCTGGGTCCTAATTTTACCAACCTGGGAAGGATGGAAGGCTGAGTCAATCTTGAGCCATTAGGACCGAACTCCAGACTGTGGGCAGAGTCAGCCTGCAATACTGAATTCTGACCATTGCACCATCAAGGAAGGAAGGAAAGGAAGGAAGATAGCAATAGCCCTTAGACTTATATACTGCTTCATGGTGCATTTACAGCCCTCTCTAAGTGGTTTACAGAGTCAGCCTGTTGCCCCCAACAATCTGGGTCCTCGTTGTACCAACCTGGGAAGGATGGAAGGCTGACTCAACCTTGAGCCGGTCAAGATCGAACTCCAGACTGTGGGCAGAGTTAGCCTGCAATACTGCACATTCCAGCCACTGTGCCACCACGACCTCTTTAATAACTTTGGTACTTTAGTCCCCCTGCATTCTAGTAGACAGGGGGCATGCTGTAAATACAGTATATCTTCATTCCAGCAAAGCTAGTGATGAAGTTTCTCAAGCTATCCTTGTGACAAGTTGACAAATCCACATGGGTTGGATTTTAGCAATAGTAATAGCAATCGCACTTAGACTTATATACCGCTTCACGATGCTGCTTTACAGCCCTCTCTAAGCGGTTTAGAGAGTCAACAGGTGGCTGCGGGCCGTGTTTCTGCCAATATTGAGGTTTTGTGGGAAAGTGAGTTTGGCAAAGTGAGGGACAATAGCAAGGGGTCCGTAAGGAACTCAACCGATCGGTTGCAAAGTAGTAGAAAGGCGTGCCTCTGGAAGGCTTCTCTGGAAGCCCGTGCAACATCTGGTGGCATCTTGTTGCATCCGAAGGTAGATTAAAAACAGGACGGCTGGCATGCTTGAAGTAAGGCCAGCCATATGGTGCAGCTGTGAGAGCAGAATTACCTAAATACCCAACACTGCCTGGATAAAGATAATGCAGAACAAGACATCTGGCCCTTGTGTGGTTGTGTCTGTGTGCGCATGTGTGTGTTTAAATGTTTAATGCGGGTGAACAGAAAGCTGGAAAAATTAAAAAAAATAGTTCTGTGTTAATTGGTGTTAATCACCAGGTGCTTTCACACATTGCTTGGAAATAGGCCAATAATTAAATAAAACAAGACTTGGGCTGGGTGAGGTTTTGGCTTTGATTCCCCAAAAAAGGAATCGGGGATGAATAAAGCAACAGAGCGCAACCCTTTAAAGCGGCTATGTCTTCCTGGGATCATATGGCTGTCCTTGCAGTAGCCCCATGTCCCTAGGGAATGAGGGAGCCGCTTTAAAGCACTGTGGACACTTTTTATGCTTAGAGTACCATCTTTTGGGAATCAAAGCCAAAACAGCTCTAAATGCTGTAGAGATGAGTCCCGAAGGTGCTTTTTCAAGAGGCAACTGGACTTTCTTGTTTTTCCTTTGAAGACATTTCGTTCCTTATCCCAGAAGCTTCTTCAGCTCTGGATGGTGGGGAATGGAAGGATTTATACTCCTTGCAGACAGCTGGTCATTTGCCTCCTTTTAGAGAGTCATTGAGGCCACCTGGACCCTGAGGACACAGACAAACCTCCAAGTGGCCTCAAGGACTCTCTAAAAGAAGGCAAAGGACCAGCAGTCTGCAAGGAGTATAAATCCTTCCATTCCCCACCAATTCAGTCAGAACTGAAGAAGCTTCTGGGATGGGAAGCGAAAGGTCTTCAAAGAAAAACAAGAAAGTCCAGTTGCCTCTTGAAAAAGCACCGTTGGGACAACCATGATCTGGATGACTGAGAATCTCCATAGAGTTAAGTCTTTTTCTATATTATGTCCATTACGTGGCGTTCTCATAGGCTGGTGGACCAGCTATTATAGAATATGATAAACTCTTGACCTAATCCTTCAGGGCTCGTCACTGCAAGTCTCTGTGCGCTCACGTTAAGCACATCGCTGGCTCTATTTCCACCCTCCTAATAGGTCAGTAATAAGGTTGGCCTGCCTGTTTTTAAATGGCTCAATTTGGGAAAGGGAGCGAGGCCGAAGGAATGATGGCTCAGCGCGAGAGAGAACAGTGAGGACGAGCGACGTGAAAGGAACAAATGCCGATCTCACCAACCTTTTGGCCTTCTCTTCCTCAGGAGTTCATTATTACGACCAAGTGATCGATGGGCTGCTCTACATCGGCGTCACCCCGGTGGTGACGCTGTATCACTTTGACTTACCTCAACGCTTAGAAGACCAAGGTGGCTGGAGATCCGAGGCCACAGTGGAGGCGTTTAACGTGTACGCCCAGTTCTGCTTCCAAACCTTCGGGGACCGGGTGAAGCTGTGGATCACCATTAATGAACCGCACGTCGTTGCCGTGTACGGCTATGAAAAGGGAATTATAGCGCCGGGGGTCTCCATGCCCGGTGTCGGTGCCTATCTGGCAGCCCACCACATGATCAAGGCTCATGCCGAAGCTTGGCACACTTACCACCAACTCTTTCGGGAACAACAGGGTGGACTTGTGTCCGTAGCCCTCGACTCCGATTGGGCCGAACCCTTCGATCCGACTTCCCTCGCTGACCGGGAAGCTGCCAAGAGGCACATCGCGTTTTCCTTGGACTGGTTCGCCACCCCAATCTTCCTCCACGGCGACTATCCGGCTGCGATGAAATCGAGGATTTCCGCCGCGCGTACGGAGCCAGGCTCTCCGTCCTCACGGCTTCCCCAATTTACCGAACGGGAGAAGGCGAGGATCAAAGGCACGGCCGATTTCTTTGCCCTCAACTATTACACCGCCCGCAAAGTTAAGCACCCGGATCGCAAGCCCGGCCAGCCGAGTTTGTCTGCGGACAAAGAAGCCGAACAAGTCATAGATCCATCCTGGCCTGTGGCAACCGGGAACTCTTGGCTGGCGGTTGTTCCCTGGGGTTTACGGCGGCTGTTGACGTACATCAAGGTGACGAATTCTACTCTGGCTTTTCTCTTGCTAACCATTTCCCTTTGCGTGGAGAAACAGACTCAGAGGGAATTCAGGAGACCTCCACTTATGACCTAAGCTGGCCTCCAAATTGCTGCTGCTAAACACGACGGTTAAGTGAGTTTTGCCCCATTTAACACCCCTCCCTTGGACCGTTGTTAAGTGAATCACTGCACTTGTTAAGCGAGTAACACGGTCGTTAAGTGGATCTGGCTTCCCCATTGACTTTGCTTGTCAGAAGGCTGCCAAAGGGTCAGGGTTAATGTGTACACGCCAATCACCAAGCAGCCAAATCTGAATTTTGATCAGGTGACCGTGGGGATGAAAAACAGTCATACGACATCACTTTTCTCAGTGCTGTTGTAACTTCAGACGGTCACTAAACAAACTGTTATAAGTCGAGGACTACCTGTAGTAAGAAAGGCAGCTGAACCCCGAAATTTCCTTCATGAAAATCAATCCGAATAGAGCTGGACGGGACCTTGGAGGTCTTCTAGTCCAGCCCCCTGTTCAAGCAGGAGACCTTATACCATTTCAGACAGGGCGCTGTCCAGTCTCTTCTTAAAAACCTCCAGTGATGAAGGACCCACAACTTCTGGAGGCAAGGAGTTCCACTGTCCTCACTGTCAGGAAGTTTCTCCTTAGTTCTAGGTTGCTTCTCTCCTTGATTAGTTTCCATCCGTTGCTTCTTGTCCTGCCTTCTCCTGCTTTGGAAAATAAGTTGACCCCCTCTATTAATATATGTAAACCATAAGGCAAATATCTACTTCTGGCTCCAAATTCATCTTGTGGTCAGCCTCGCTCACTCTTAGCAGTTGACCAGGGGGACTTAGATAGTCAAGAAGACGCAATTCCTCCCTGACATGTTTTCAGTCACGTATGAAAAGTCCTGTGAACGTCCCGTGTGTGTGTTTACGCGATCCTAGGATCCCCCTCCTAGCTCTGAACCGCTTCTCCATAAGCACAGCCATTTGTGCTCAAATCCCCAGGAAGTTACACAGCACAGGAAGGCCGTGTGTCTGTCCGAGGGGCTGCGGGGTGTTTGTTGTGCCATGCGAGGATGGGGGGGGGGTTAAAACACGATGCCAGCGAGGCAGATGCTAATGCAGGAAGAAGAAAAAAAGAAAGATATTTCAGTATTCTCATTAAAGTAAGTAATTTCTCCTCCTTCATGGATGTTTGCACAGTTTTGCTTTTCCGCTGTTAATCATAAAAGGTCAGCTTGTGGAAAATTAAGTTAATAGGGTCAGTGCAATTTGATGGAAAGTACTTTGCAGTGGTAGCTTAAAGTAGATGGAGGGTGAGGCACCTGGTTTTATGGGCTTTTCTTGGCATCTGCTCTGAACGAAATGTCTGCTCCCTTATTCCAGGATACCTATAATCACCCCGTAATTTACATCACCGAGAATGGCTTCTCCCAAAGTCACCCGGCTCCCCTGGATGACGGCCGTCGCTGGGAGTATTTTAGGCTGACCTTACAGGAGATTTTAAAAGGTAACAGTTTAAGAACGACGGAAGATCAATTGTGCGAGCTTAATACAACTTTCCTACGGGCCTGTTTGCATTGAAGCAAATGGCAAGTGGTTCGTCAAGTTAATGGACATCCGGAGAGCGGCCTGGCAATTAGGAAGGGAAAGTTTGAGAAGGAGATAGGAAAGAGAACTAGCTCAGATGTTGGGGGATGCAAAGGAGAGCATCCTTTTCACGAATTCACGATGCTCAAAAGCCGTATTAATTGGAAGAATTTACCCGAGGGAAGAAAAGAGAGTTGAGCACTGCAATATTGATTTCACAAATATTGACTTCCCGGGAGAAGCGGAGATAAGGCTCTGCCGGAAATTAAAGGGATTTAGGAGTTTCCCATAGCTAGGAAGTTGAAAGTTCAGCAGACAATTCAAGGGGTAGGGGCAAAATTCCGAGTTTTCCCGCCTCATTTTGATCATCCTTAATTGGACTGGTTTGGTTTTAAAGGCGATCCCGTTGTGAAAGAACCTTTGGAATTTTTCTTTCCCCCCCCCCCCCCCAAATGCCTTTGCTTCTTGGAAAATAGCTTGTCCCTGAAATACTTAACACAGAATATTATTATTATTATTTTATTATTATTATAAATCTTTTATTCATTAGACATGAACCTCAGTCAACTGAACATTCAAATTGGCTGGCGCTGATGGTTGACACGGGTTGCTACCAGCATCCTAGGTGTACACCAGGCACCTCCTTAAAATGCAAGATGTTCTGAGTAGCGCAGTTTTTTGTAACATTGCTGGAGTTATTGCAGGAAGCTGCAGTTTCTTGATGTGTTTTGCAAAGTTTTTGGACATAGTTCCCAGTGCCCCGATGACAATGGGTACCACTCTTACACGTTTTTTAAAAAAATGCCTTTGCTTCTTGGAAAATAGCTTGTCCCTGAAATACTTAACACAGATTATTATTATTATTATTATTATTATTATTATTATTATTATTATTATTATTATTATTATTATTATTATTATTATTATTATTATTATTATTATTATCTTTTATTCATTAAACATGAACCTCAGTCAACTGAACATTCAAATTGGCTGGCGCTGATGGGTTGCTACCAGCATCCTATTATTATTATTATTATTATTATTATTATTATTATTATTATTATTATTATTATTATTATTATTATTATTATTATTATTATTATTATTATTATTACTATTACGCTGGGATATAAATAAGTAAATATTAATTGCAGGCAAACAATTACATTTATTCTGCCTCCATCCCTTTATTTTACAATTGACAATAAAGCAGAGAAGCACCGTGAAGACCAAAAGGCCCTTGTTTTTAAAATGTCAAGAGGGCTGAAATGGGAAATGAATACTTTTCTCTCTATTGAAACTCCAGCTGCAGTGATTATAAGGTATAAAGCTCTTACTTATTGAGGCATAAAACTAAAATTCCTATGACGAATGCTCTTAAGCAGTATTACCGTTTTATAATTTAGTCCTTAATATCCAGCAGCAGGCCTCTTAAATCTTACCTGGGAATTTGCTCACCGGCCACAACGTTCAATCTTTTTTTCACCGAAACCTTAAACGGTGTCCTTGTTGCTAAAGTAATAATGCCCATGTCTTTCAGGATGCCTGGTTTTAAATCTGCGAAAGTTCGAACCGCTGTCAAGATTATTATTATTATTTTTTCCTATTACCCATTCAGATGTTAAAAAACGCTCAGCGGCCGTGTCTGTGGGAATAACATCAAAATCAAGCTGTGTAAAGACAGATCCATTGATTTTTTTTTTCACACACACACCCCTCTCCATCAATTTAGGAGTGAGCAAGGTTTTAAGTCACAGTTTAACCAATTTTCCTAACAAAATCCAACTTTTTAGACGCAGAATTATGCCTGAGTTAGCACAGCGGTCCCAAAGTGCTGAGATGGGCAGCGCTGGGTTCTTAATGACCCCTGGTCATTAATGTCCATGGCAAGGCGCCATGATATTTATTGAAGACTTCAGTAAAAAATTGTCAAGGTGTGTGCAGAGGGGCAGGAGTTCAAAGTTGGAAGTGACCCCCTCCCCAAATCTAGACAAAAAAAACTTATGCTGAAAAGGACACAATGGGGGAAGCGAAGCAATTGCACAAATCCCATTAACTCTGCGCTTCGTTAAAGGGAGCCTCTACATTTAAAAAATGGGGAGGAGAGTCCAAGCTATTTGCAAAGGCCAAACACACAAAACACAGTCTAACTTCTGTAGTTCACTCTTTAAATTCCTTTAATCAAGTGACAGGTTAAAAGGATAGGTTATTTTATTTTTTTTAATCTTCCATCGCAATTCCTAAATCCAGTGTTGTGATGTTCATTCTAAAGAGATAACTTGTTCTCTCATCTAGGTGGATTCAAAATCTTGGCCACTCCTGAATGTTTCAAAGAGAAAAAAAAACATTAGGAACCACATTTAAATATTACAGGCTGTATTGTTTTTAAAAGGGGGAAAGGATGAAACAACCAGTCACTAATTTATGAATCTTAATTTCTGCAGCTAACATATAACGGAACAAATATTTTCAGGGAGAATTGATGAAGACCTAAATAACAAAGAGATTTAGTCAAGAAATTTGTGTCAGGCCTTTTGAATTGTGGTGATGAAGATTATTTCACAAACTATAAGCCTGAAATCTTATTTAATGTAACTCCTTATACTGACCTGTGTTTCCTGAATTATTATTTTACAGTGGAAAGTTTTCCCACAACTTCTTGGATATATCTGTTCCTTCGCTTAGCTCTTATTCAGCTCCTTATGTGTGTCTACTTAAATTGCTTAGGGTGTATTTATATATTTACCAAGCGTACGTTGTTCAGCTTTTATTGGAAATGGCCTAACTTTAAAGATAGAACGTGTAGCAAGTAGAGAGTAACCCCAACCATACATCTCTACTAAAATCCGATAGTCCTGGATATCAGTATGTGCCTTTGCTTGCTTTGATATATGTTTCATATAATTCTGTCAGCCTTTGATAGATAGGATAAAATGAATGAAGTCAACCCAAAGATGCTTTTTCTAGCTGGATTTTCTTTGTTTTTCTTTGAAGACGTTTCGCTTCTCATCCAAGAACCGAAGAAGTTTTTTGGATGAGAAGCGAAACCTCTTCAAGGAAAAACGAAGAAAGTCCAGTCAGAACCGAAGAAGCTTCTTGAATGAGAAGCGAAATGTCTTCAAGGAAAAACCAAAAACCATGGGATTAACCACGACCTGGATGGCTGAGCATCTCCATCGGTGTTTGCTTGAAGTCATGCCCTGTGAAGTCATTGTTGGAGATAGGCTCACTGTTAGATGATCCTTTATCTATTTGAATGATACTTTTTTTTTTTTTTTTAGCATATTGAGCTATCATCCATTTCTAAAAGAAGAGTCCGCTGTCGTGTTCCTGGTTTAAAGTAAAACGTTAATTAGCGTCTTTTGTGGAGGCGAAGAAAGGGCAAATTCGCACAAATAACCAATTTTACTTGGAAAGGACTAGCTCTTTTGCTCTCTTCCCCCCCCCCTCCATTTGTTATTATTTCGCACAGCCAGCCAGATGTTTAGACTGGATCTGGCATTGTTTTCCACCTATTGAGTTCTTCCCAAGAACCTGGGATGAGCAGATGTTGTTCGATGCCATTAAAGGCCTTGATTCTCGTAGGTTTTAAGTTAATAATAATTCATTATTATTATTTTGAGCTCCTTAGGTTTTTGTCTCCGTAAAGAGGTATCTTGTCCTTCCCAATCATTTCCACATAATGCAAATGTAGTTCTAGAGAAAACCTATTACAATATTTGGTGTGCAACTGCCTTTGAACGGTCAGAAAGCAAAAATACTGATTAATAGAATGCAGCACAGGAGGAGACCAGATAAAATACAGGCATAGCTTTTGGGCTGCTGATGGCAAATAATTTTGCAGAATAGTTCTCAACTTACCAGCACAATTGAGCCTAAACTTTCTGTTGTTAAGCAAGACATGTGTTTGCCCCATTTTATTCTATTTCTATTCTATTCTATTCTATTCTATTCTATTCTATTCTATTCTATTCTATTCTATTCTATTCTATTCTATTCTATTCTATTCTATTCTAATTCTAATTCTAATTCTAATTCTATTCTGTTCCATTATTCTATTCTATTCTATTCTATTCTATTCTATTCTATTCTATTCTATTCTATTCTATTCTATTCTATTCTATTCTATTCCATTCCATTCCATTCCATTCCATTCCATTCCATTCCATTATTCGATTCGATTCTGTTGTTCTTCCAGACCTCACCGGTATTCAATTAACCTTGCAACATCTCCGAATTCATTTGGGTTTTATATGCCTTCTATATTTTTCAATAGTGGGGAGTCTTGTGTTGTAGAGATTGTAAACTGTGCCTTCTGTGTAACTGGAGGTGGCAGTGTTTTGCTACGTCCCGTTTTCGTATTCTCTTTCAGATACAGAAAAAATCTCCTTCAATTCTTTCATCTCTAATCTGTTGGTGTTAAATAAGCTTGGGATATGCACCTGTTGCTGGCTTGTAACAGGAAAGGAAGGTTTAATGTGATATGAAAAATGTCTTTTATTTAAACCAAAAAAAAAAGCTTTTGCACAGCTACAGTTTCACTGTGCAGCCAGATGTATAGATTGGGTTTAAAAAAAAAAAAATGCACACAGAAAGTTTTTTTTTTTTTTAAAGCTACACAAAATCCAGCATGACATTGTGATTGTGTGTATATTGAAGCCTAGGAAGACTCAAACTCGATATAAGGAAGCATCTCTTGACCATGAGGAAAAGGGACCAGCCTGCCTCGTAGATGCTCCCATCACTGAAAATTTTCAAGCAGCCAATTATTTGGAAAGATACAATATTTCTTCCCTCGGTTAAGGGTCCCATCCCGTTCACGTTGGGAGCACTGAGACACCTCTGGGTTGAAAAGATTAAGTCAGAGCTCGCGCAGATTATTGCGCGAGATAACCCAAAAGTAAACACAGTAAACAGTGGTCTATATTAAATGGTGGTTTATCTTACACTATCTACAATATCATACACCAGGAACAATATACATACACGTGCTAATACAGCAGGATCAAACAAACCACAATTACAGCAGGAAGCGGAAGAGAGAGAACACATCAGCAGAGCCTTCCCTTTATACAAAGGCTCTTAAAGAGACCCAGACCCTGCTGAGTCATTCCCATCATTACATCTTATATTTTCCATTACATAAGCTGGTTAGCTGTTAAATCATTACCTTGACAGATTAGCTGGTGATATCCCCGTTCCCTGGGGGGGGGCACCTGGTTGGGGTCTCCTTTCATGTCCCCATTAATGTGCCCACTGAAGTGGTACCTATTTATCTACTTGCAAATGCACGCTTGCGAACTGCTAGGTGGGCAGGAGCTGGAGCGAATGGCCGGAGCTCACCCGCCACACAGCAGGACTCAGGTCTTGAACGCAAACTTGCTGATTGGATTAGGCTAGAAGACCTTCAAGGTCCCTTCCAACCTTATGATTTTACAATTCAACCAAAGTCTTTTTTCATCAGAAGGCAGCAAAGAGACAGGAAGAGATTGGTCCTTCAGTGGCAGCTTTAGCCATGGGCCTGTCTAAGCATCTGCCCGTTTTAAATAGCAATAGCCCTCTCTAAGCGGTTTACAGAGTCAGCTTGTTGCCCCCCAACAATCTGGGTCCTCATTTTACCAACCTCAGAAGGAAGGACGGAAGGCTGAGTCGACCTGGAGCTGGTGGGAATCGAACTGCCAAATTGCTGGCAATTGGGAGTCAGCAGGAGAAGAGGAAGGAGGAGGAGGAGAGGAGAGAGCAGGAGAAGTAGGGAAGAAGAGGAAGGAAGGAAGGAAGGAAAGGAAGGAAGGAAGGACCAGTAAAAAGGAAGTTCTGGATGAATAAACGTGGCATAGAGACATCATGTATTATAATGTCCAAAACCAAAAAAAAAAAAGGTATGAATATGTGAACTTGAGAAAATACCTCCACACAACTGAAAAGGAAAGTTATTTCAATGAAGGGACCAAAGGAGCCGTCAAAGGGATGTGAAGACCCATAAATTGTTGTCACAACTCTCCCAGGATGAAAAGTCCTTGCCGAGCAGGAGTTTCCTCAGGGGTAGAGCTAATACAGAGACCAAGGAGAGAAGAAAGCATGGAAGGAAGAGCCACAAGGAGGAGATGGCTGATGTGTAGGACAAGACAAATGACGTGCTTTGCTGTACCTGAAATGGTTCTTTGGGCTGTTGTGACCACCTATGGTGGTTAATTAATTAGACAACCTTCCTGATAGGGTGATTAATGGGCAGGCTGGATGTAAACAGATCTACGCTAATTAATAATATAACTGTCACCAGAGAACCTGGCCACAGGAGTAGGGAGTGAGAACTACAGTAACTAACTTTCTATGCAACAGTTCCTGGGAGACACATTACGTAGGGTGATCACATGGGTGATAGAGCACGTCCTCCTCCTCCCATGGCAGTTAAATTTGCATAACAAATGATTGGTTGCATCTCTCTCTCCTTCTCTCTCCCTTCTCTCCTTCTCCTCTCTCTCTCTCCTCTCCTCTCTCTCTCCCTCTTCTCCCTCCTCTCTCTCCCTTGTCTCCCTCTCCTCCCTCTTTCCCTCTCTCCCTCCTCTCCCTTCTCTCTCTCTTCTCTCCCTCTCCTCTCTCTCTCCCTCTTCTCCCTCCTCTCTCTCCCTTGTCTCCCTCTCCTCCCTCTTTCCCTCTCTCCCTCCTCTCCCTTCTCTCTCTCTTCTCTCCCTCTCCTCTCTCTCTCCCTCCCTCCTCTCTTTCTCTCTCCCCCTTCTCTCCTTCTCTCCTCTCCCTCTTCTCCCTTCTCTCTCTCTTCTTTCCCTCTCCTCTCTCTCCCTCCCTCCTCTCTTTCCCTTCTCTCCCTCTCCTCTCTCTTCCTCTTCTCCCTCCTCTCTCTCTCTCCCTTCCCTCTCTCCCCTGTTTCCTCTCTCCTTCCCTCCTCTCTCTCCTCTCCCTCTCCGTTGTCTCCCTCTCCTCACTCTCTCTCCCTTCTCTCCTCCTCTCTCTCTCCCTCTTCTCCCTCCTCTCTCTCCCTTGTCTCCCTCTCCTCCCTCTTTCCCTCTCTCCCTCCTCTTCCTTTCCTGTCTCTCTCTCCCTCTCCTCTCCCCTCTCTCACTTTTCTCCCTCTCCCCTCCTCTCTCTCTCCTCTCCCTCCCCCCCTCTCAGTTAGTGCCTGCACAAGCACTTTTCATGAAGCTGGTTTTTCATTCCTATCAGGAGAGAGTAGGGTTTACAAGGAACTGCTGTTGAAGACAACTCAAAAAATGAGATAATCCTAGAATGCAGGTGACCGAATTCCAACGGGGACTAATCACCGAGAACAGGTGTTGGAAGGAGCTCCATTACCTTCCCAGCTCATTGCGAAATGCTGGTACTTGTCTATAAAATTCCGTACCAGGGATCTGAGGCAACATCTGCTGGCCCCGGAGCCGTTAACCTGCGTAGGGGCTTCATCGGTGCTTTTCCTCAAGAACAGCTGAGCCAGGTGGCAAGCAGAAGGAGCCATTGGTGGAACTTGCTCTCCCAGGAAGATCACTCGGCATTGGCTTCTGCTAATTGCTTCAGCGCTGGGCAATCTTTGTAATCTCCTAGGCCTTTTAGACATCGGAAGCATAGATTTCAGATTTAAATCTTAAGACATTCTTATCTAGGTATATCCAGCTGAACATAACAAGATACGGCCTGCTAAGGAACATGGTCAATTAATGTTGGTTTGTGCTGATGGTGGGCCATTGCTGATTTTAAGCAGTATTGCTTCCAGGTGGTTTTCTACTGATTGTTCAGTCTGGGTTTCATCCCAATGATTAGATTCAATTTTGATTCAGAGTAGAGCTGGAAGGGACCTTGGAGGTCTTCTAGTCCAACTCCCTGCTCAAGCAGGAGACCATTTCAGACAAGTGACTGTCCAGTCTCTCTTCTTGAAAACACTGGGTTAATTGTCCTCACTGTTAGGAAATTTCTCCTTAATTCCAGGTTGCTTTTCTCCTTAATTAGTTTCCATCCATTGTTTTTTGTCCTGCCTTCTGGTGCTTTGGAAAATAAGTAAGGCAAATAAGATGCTGTAGATTCCATCTTCTTCTTGATTGCTCTTCTCCCTTTTAACACCGGGAGCCTGTAACATAATTGAGAGCAACAGCCAGGAAGAACTAAAAGTATAATCTGAACTCTTCTAGACTATTTCTCCTTAGACCATTTCACCTCATAGGAATCTCATTCAGCCATCTGATTCGTGTGTGTCTACGTGTGTGTGTGTTTGTCCTAACACACCTGCTTCAACAAACCCGTACGTTCAACGGAGCCGTGTGCTACAGGCCTGAGAAGACTTGAGTCACTCCACTTCTCCAAAGAGGAGAAATCTTTGTATTTCTAAATTAAGACAGTCTGCTTCCAGGGCAAAATGTAGTTAAAGAGTCTTCTACTTGCCCTGAAAAAAAGAAAGAAAAAAAAGGATAGGAGAAAATGAGTTCGAATAACCGATGCACTACGGCAGCCATCTGCAAATTAAACCCAGGATGTTGGGGGAATCATGCCTTTGGCTGAGAAATAATGAGCTCCCGACGCGTTTTTCTCATCAACGTATCGGCGTGAAGCCCCTCTGCTTAGCCAAAGTCCTATCATCAAGGAAGCAGTCCATCAAAAGTTCACCGTGGGGTATTATTTTGCGCCTCACCTTTCTCTTTCCATTTTGGCTTCCTTGGACCCCCTTCCCACTTGCGATGGCTTGAAAGGAGAAGAATTGTAGGAACACGGATTCTTATCACGTCTGTTCCAGCTCCGGCAGGCCCAGAGCCGTCCCTGTCCTCCTCAATTATCTTTCTACACAGCACCGTTTTGAGCAGAGGTTTAATACACAAAAGATTGTTTCCCTCAAGATTTAGGTACCTCATAAATCAACCTGACAAGTCACGTGGCCAGTTCCTCTCTCGGCTGCTTTGTCTGGGGTGTGCGCACGGACAAGACGGTGGCGTTCTCCGCGGCTTATTGTCTAATAATGTCAGAGGGTTGTGTTCTTCTCACGCTGTATTAGACTCAACCTAGACAATTCTTTCTGTGAGTGTTCAGGTGGTGCCCGTGTAGCGTGTGAGAAAAGGGAGACGGATCTCCGAGGACTACATTTCTCCACATATAAATCTGCTACAAGGTGAAAGATCAACATATAACTGATGTTTCCCGGAATGTCGTAACTTAAATTGTTCTTCTTTAAAAAAAAAAAAAAAAAAAAAAAACTCATGTTAGTGTGTTTATGATGAATCCATCCATCCATCTTTTCCCCCTCCCTTTACTTGTGAGACCCTTCCTCTGTGCAGGGGGAAAGACCTAGACCAAAATTTCCAGTGTTGAAGCATTCACCGCTTCTGGAGGCAGGTTGTTCCACTGGTTAATTGTTCTAACTGTCAGGAAGTTTCTCCTTAGTTCCAGGTTGCTTCTCTCCTTGATTACTTTCCATCCGTTGCTTCTTGTCCTGCCTTCGGGTGCTTTGGAGAGTAGCTTGACTCCCTCTTCTTTGAGGCAGCCCCTGAGATATTGGAAGACTGCTATCATGTCACCCCTCGTCCTTCTCTTCATTAAACTAGACATACCCAAATCCTGCAACAGTTCTTCATATGTTTTAGTCTCCAGACCTTTAATCATCTTTGTTGCTCTTCTCTGCACTCTTTCTAGAGTCTCAACATCTTTTTTACATCGTGGTGACCAAAACCTGTAGCATTTTTGAACTCTATCCTAGTTCCTGATTTCACACTAGTGTGAATTTAGCCTCCCCCCCCCCCATTTTGTTATCACAATGTTACCAAAATGTCCCTTTATTCTGGAAGCCCAGTTACGTTTCCGTTGAGATGGATTGTTTAAGTATGTCATCACATGACCTGCACTTGGATAAACTCTTACAGGCTCATCCTGTAGGCCTCTAAGCATGATATGCAGAACGTGAAGGCCCAACTCAATCTGATGATAAGCAACTTCCATTCAAGGAAAATAGTAAGCGCCCGGTGCAAACCAATAGCAGCAACTGGGAGGTTGCGTTGGGTAGCTTGGATCCATCTTCCAGTTTGAACCGAGAAAGAAGCTCTTGGCTCAAGATTGTGTAGGAAGCCACGTTTAGAGGCCTGTATTAAGCCTCAATCCAAATATTACCACTGACCCTAATTCCTGATGACGGTTCAATTCTGGGTGATGCTTAGTAGCATAACTGATCGACATGAACCAGGATTTTTTTTTATGGGTAAATTATATGGGGGAAAAAATTCTGTTGGCAATTTTACAATGGACACACACCTCTCTGAATATAAATGTATGACTCAACATCTCTTAAGAAGTTTTAGCCATTGGATTAGCCTTTAAATCCACGAAAAGTGGAATGTCAGCTAGGATTTTAGTCTCTGGATTATCTTTGATAATTTTATCTAGAAACCAGTGTCCCATTACTGTAGGATGACTGGCTCATTTGTGTTGTGAGAAAAGAGCCCTGTGAGGATGTTGTAGCAGTGACTCGGCAAACCCACACCAAAATTGCCCACTCTTACATCTTTCTCTGTTTTGTTTTGTTTTTTGTGTTGGACCTAAAATTATATTTTGCTGAAACTCTTAAATTCCCTAATGTGTCACCCCTTTTTTCCTACGCAGATCTCCAGAACATATACAGGTAATCCTTGAATTAGGACCACAACTGACCCCCAAAAGTTGTGTTGCTAAGTGAGACATTTGTTAAGTGGCTTTTGCCCCATTTTATGACTTCCTTTCTTGCTACATTTGTTAAGTGAATCACTGCAGTTGCTCAGTTAATAACACGGTTGTTAAGTGAATCCGGCTTCCCCCACTGACTTTGCTGGTCAGAAGGTCGCAAAAGGGGATCACGTGACCCCGGGACACTGCAACCGACATAAGTACAAGTCAGTTGCCGAGCATCTTAATTTTGATCACGTGATCCTGCGACGGTCGTAAGTGTGAAAAACAGTCATAAGTCACTTTTCCCAGCGCCGTTGTAACTTTGAACGGTCACTAAGCGAACTGTTGCAGATTACCTGTACTTCAGCCCCTTTTTTCAGAGGAAAATGTGGCTAATTTTTTTTTTTTAAAAAAAGAAAGGATAGAATGATGATTGTGTTGATGAATAAGGAGGAGGAAGAGACGATAACTAGAAAATTTCCCAGGGCGGGTATACTGAAAATGTAAATAATCAACCGCTATTTTGCACAGACCACGAGAAGCATAAAGCTGAGTTTCCATTAAGCCACGAAAAAAACGGAAAGGAGAAATAGCGAGGTTAAAATTCAAGAATTGTAACTTTTGGAGGTCCAGTCCTTGCGTACAAAGTTCACGGTTTACGTCGTGTTGAGTTTCTTGAACTTTCCACCAAGTTGTAGCCATCCAAGAAGAGCTTGACCAGGGTGTCTTTGCAGGAGACCAAGCTTGTCTTCTACTCCTCTGCTTGGTGAGCTTCTCAACTTTGGTGAAGGGGATTAACTGAACTGCAATTACTTTTCTCTCCTTTCATTTGCTAAATTGGGAGCTCACGTCTTCCTCTTAAATCAAGGAGGTCAACACCAGGGATGAGGTTGGAGGAAGTGGGTGGTGGAGCTAGCTACGCCTCTTCCCTTCCAGAAGTTCAAGATAACTTCCACGAGGGTCTTAATTTCAGTTCATCCATACTTGTGAGCAGGCTGAGAAGATTGACGAGGGCACGGTTGCCTACTTTCACCCATGATTAAGAGTCTGTGGAGATTCTCAGTCATCCAGGTCATGGTTGTGAAACCATGAAAAAGCACCTTTGGGACAACCATGATTGAGTGGAGACTTGACCCTGGAAGCTCGGAATAAAGTAGAATAACTAATGTTCTCAGTTTAGGTGTAAGGGATCTATGGTGCAGCAGTCTATAAAACTCGACTAGGAGTTTTAATTAAAGGTCCGGTCAATGTTTAAATGGGGAAACTCTTTCAGGTTTTGTTCTGCGTAACAAAAGGGAGATGTATAAATGTAATTAAAACCAAGTGGTTCCTTTCCTTTTTCTTTTTAGCGATTTACTCTGACGGCGTCCAAGTGAAAGGCTACTTCGTCTGGTCCCTTCTGGACAACTTTGAATGGATTTGTGGATACAGCTCTCGGTTTGGCCTCTTCCACGTAGATTTTGAAAACTCAGCATTGCCCCGAGTTCCTTATAAATCTGCCATTGAATATGCAAAAGTCATCGCCAACAACGGGCTGGTGAAATCACCTAGATAACAGATGGACATCAACGGACTGGACGGGACGGTCTTTTTAAAACGGAATGTGGGTTTTTAATAAATGTCCGTCAAAAGCATGATCAGCAAAATGCGGGTATTAGAACAATAACTACACAAGATAAATAAAGATAAATAACCTTTATTGTCATTTTTATATTGTGGGCACAATGGCACACATAAAAAATGAAATTTAGTTGCCCGCTCTCAAAGTGAAACATATACATGACACACACCTAAACATACTATGTACAACATATATATAGACCCACATCCCTACATATACATAGCAAATAAATATTAAATACTGTCCATCTTGAATATATAACGCAAGGAGGAAGTTTGAGAGTTCGCAAGGTTAATGCTGTATGGAATGAAACTATGGCTGAATCTGGATGTTCTGCTACGGATACCACGAAGCCTCCTCCGAGAAGGTAACAGGGAAAACAGGTTGTGAAGAGGATGTGTAGTGTCCCAGAAAATCTTGCGGGCCCTGCTCAAGCAACGCTTCTGTGCTATGTCCTGGATGGTAGGGAGGGAACTGCCAATGATCTTTTCGGCCATCCTCACCACACTCTGCACCGCCTTCCTGTCTGAAGCAGTGATGCCTCCAAACCAGACTGTGATGCTGTATGACAGGATGCTCTCGATTGTCCCCCTGTAGAAAGTGGTCAGGACAGGGGAAGGAAGATGTGCTTTTCTCATGCGGCGCAGAAAATGCAGGCGCTGCTGTGCCCGCTTCACCAGTTTCTCGCTGTTTAGCGACCAAGTCAGCCTACTCGTTAGCTGCACACCCAGGAATTTGATGCTGGTAACCATCTCCACAGGTGAATCATTAATGCACAAGGGGTGCAAAACCTACATGCTGCAAGATGTGGCTTTTAAAAAAAAAAATAAACTCGAAATGCTGGGTCGCTATTATGTACTTCCACAATGTTTATTATTGGACTGGGCAGAAATTCATTAGATAAAACATAAGTAATTTTAACCCACCTCGATTAAATAGGTAGTCGTACATCGATGGTTTGGTACTCTTTTATTTTTACTTTTTTAAAAAACAACAACTGCGTAGGGGTCGTTCAAATTCTGTGCCCTGCACTAATTAGACCAATGTGCCGTATTTTTTCCATTGTACGTAGTTTGTCCTGCAAAGCTAGTTAGAACTGAAAGGAGCGCTAAATGTGCTTGCCGATAAAGATTGAAGCAGAGGAGAGAAACAAACTAGTCCTCAGGGAGGCATTTTTGAAGCTTTGCCTGTCTAAAGGGCTCTTTTTCTGTGACAAAGTGGAGGCTTTGGCTAAGTGGCCCATTGTGGGGCAGGAACAAGGAAAAGCATGTATGTGCAGCCTTCGCCAAATGTCCTCCGGGTGGCTTTTTCACTCATAGCAATTGCAGAATAACACCTGTAGGGACATGGGTGGATGGATGCCTGTTGGATTAGGGAAAAAGAGCCACTCTTCTGGGTGCAAAAAGTAGGAAGATTAGCAAAGGGCAACATGCTTCCAAAGTTTGGACAGGTATTGTTCCGGAATTGGAATTGGAATTGGAATTGGAATTGGAATTGGAATTGGAAATGAGAAGAGAAGAGAAGAGATGGGATGGGATGGGAAGAGGAAGAAGAGAAGAGGAGAAGTGAAGAGAAGAGAAGAGATAGGATGGGAAGAGGAAGAGAAGAAGAGAAGAGATGGGATGGGAAGAGGAAGAGAAGAGGAGAAGAGATGGGATGGGAAGAGGAAGAGGAGAAGAGATGGGATGGGAAGAGGAAGAGAAGAGATGGGAAGAGGAAGAGGAGATGGGATGGGAAGAGGAAGAAGAGAAGAGGGGATGGGATGGGAAGAGGAAGAGAAGAAGAGAAGGGATGGGATGGGAAGAGGAAGAGAAGAAGAGATGGGATGGGAAGAGGAAGAGGAGAAGAGATGGGATGGGAAGAGGAAGAGGAGAAGAGAAGGGATGGGATGGGAAGAGGAAGAGAAGAAGAGATGGGATGGGATGGGAAGAGGAAGAGGAGAAGAGATGGGATGGGAAGAGGAAGAGAAGAAGAGAAGAGATGGGAAGAGGAAGAGAAGAGGAGAAGAGATGGGATGGGAAGAGGAAGAGAAGAGAGATGGGATGGGAAGAGGAAGAGAAGAAGAGAAGAGAAGAAGATGGGATGGGATGGGAAGGGAAAAGGAGAAAGGAAGGGATGGGAAGAGAAGAGAAAGAAGGGAAGGGAAGGGAAGAGAACGTTAAGTGACCGAATTCTCAAATTAGTCATCAAAGTTGCTTTACATTTACTTTCTCCTTTTTTTATTTCGTTTTTAGGAGAAAGAGCAGCGGCGCTCTTGAAAAGATTAACCACAGTTAGAAGAAGAAAAATACACACCCCCACACACAAAATAAAACCTGAGGGGTGTGTTTTCACTCTGGCTTGAGAAAAAAAAGCAAGTCCTAAAATTAAGGCAGGTGGGCAAACTCACCCATAAGATCTCCAAAGACACTGCAAGATAGGGCAGTGTTTATTACGAAATCTGACTTTCCAAGGACCATATTGGGGCGTCACGTTTTCAAATAGCAGAATCTAATTAGAAAAATGTCTCTCTGTGTACAGATAATCCTCGACTTAACGGCCACAACGAGGCTCCAAATTTCTGTTCTTAAGCGAGACGTTTGTTGAGGGAGTTTTGCCCCATTTTACAACTTTTCATGCCACAGTTGTTAAGCGAATCACTGCAGGTGTTAAGTTAGCAACCCGGTTGTTAAGTGAATCTGGCTTCCCCCACTGACTTTGCTTGTCCGAAAGTCGCAAAAGGGGATCGCGTGACCCCCCCCCTCCCCGGGACACTGCGACCGTCGTAAATGTGAGTCAGTTGCCAAGCGTCCGAATTTGGATCACGTGACCCCCTGGGTGATGCTACAAAGGCGGTAACTATGAAACAACGGTCGTAAGTCACTTTTTTTCAGTGCCGTTGCAACTTTGAACAGTCACTAAACAATCAGTTGTAAGTGGAGGACTATCTTGTACACTATTATAAGTAAAATTCTATGTAGATCCAAGCGCTGCAAAGCTACGTCTAAGTTGGTGAAAACACACACACAAACACACACGTAGACCAAACTTTTTGATCATTTTTGTTGATTTGCTTGAAAAGGGAGTCGTGGTCTGTTCTTTTAATTTCAAAAAAAACCAAAAGAAAAAAACCGTGACGGTCTTCAAAAGCATCTCCTTCCCTGTGCCTTTTTACCAAGCGTTCAGTAGGCTCTTTCAAAATCGGCCCCTTTAATCTTCCAAGCCCAAATTTAATGAGCGTAATCAATCCATAAAGAGAGATAGATGAGATTATTATCCTGGTCTTGCAGAAAATTATGCACGCCAACATTTAGCTGTCTATTATAATTCTCTTGGGCTTCCAGGTGGAGGTGAAGACCTCCCAGGACTCCATCCAAAATGAAGGAAATTCTTCTTTCCTGGTCCCAGCCAGGCTAATCGTCCCTGGAGGTTTTTAAGAAGAGACTGGACAGTCACTTGCCTGAGATGGTCTAGGTCATGGGTCGGCCAGCCGAAGCATCCAACGAGCCGCACGGACCCGTTTCCCTAAAAAAAAAAACCCCTGGGAGCCGCGCCGCCCGCGCATGCCCGTTCGCGCATGCGCGCCTGTTCGCGCCTGTTCGCGCACGCGCACCCGTTCGCGCATGCGCACGCGCACCCGCCCGCGCATGCGCACCCGCCCGCGCATGCGCCCGCGCACCTGTTCGCGCATGCGCACCCGCCCGCGCACGTGCGCATGCGCTGCCCAAAATGGCGGCGGAGGCTCTGGAGCCGCAGGTGATCCCTCAAAGAGCCGCATGCGGCTCCGGAGCCGCGGGTTGCCGACCCGTGGTCTAGGTTCTCCTGCTCAAGCAGGGGGCTGGACTAGAAGACCTCCAAGGTCCCTTCCAGCTTCTATTCTATTCTATTCTATTCTATTCTATTTCTATTCTACTCTACTCTACTCTACTCTATTCTATTTTTCATTATTCTATTCTATTCTATTCCATTCCATGTTCTGTTCTGTTCTGTTCTGTTCTGTTCTATTCTGTTCTACTCTACTCTACTCTACTCTACTCTGTCCTATTCTGTTCTATTCTATTCTGTTCTATTCTATTCTGTTCCATTCCATTCCATTCCATTCCATTCTATTCTATATTTTTATTTTATTCTATTTTATTACTATTCTACTCTAATCTATTTTTCATTATTCTATTCTATTCCATTCCATGTTCTGTTCTGTTCTACTCTACTCTACTCTACTCCTATTCCGTTCCGTTCCGTTCCGTTCCGTTCCGTTCCGTTCCATTCCATTCCATTCCATTCCATTCCATTCCATTCCATTCCATTCTATTCTATTCTATTCTATTCTATTCTATTCTATTCTATTCTATTCTATTCTATTCTATTCTATTCTATTCTATTCTATTCTATTCTATTCTATTCTATTCTATTCTATTCTATTCCATCCCATCCCATTCCATTCCATTCCATGTTCTGTTCTATTCTACTCTACTCTACTCCTATTCTGTTCCGTTCCATTCCATTCCATTCTGCCAGACTAAAGCCTCACTGACTATTGTTGCTGGTTTAATTTTTTAGAAGATAAGGCATCCGTTTTTTCTTCTTATTTCTTCCAAGCAGAACGCGCTTTAAATCGCAATGTTTTTGAATGTGTTGAGGTTGTACTCGTGAACCTGACTTTCAAAATGGTTTAAAGTCAGACCAAACTGGCATCTTTAAATGGGGAATATCTTCTAAATAAAATCAGATGGACATCATCAACCTGCCCAGCTGCCAGGCCACACTGGCTTAGAGTAATATTCTGTCCTCTTTGTACTGTGTTCCATTCGTGGTTTTAAATACTCCCGTGCCTCGGATTTTACAAGTGGTTCTATTTTATATTCTCTTCAGATTTTATGTTATTATTCAAGAAAGAAGAGCTCTCTTTAATTAGGACACCAGGTAGAAATTTATCCTGATGGATATATTTATACATTCTATTTTGGAATACATGGACGATAGATTTTGTTTTCCACAGAAAAGGGGTATTGTTTCTGCATTAGTAAATTACATCTTCCAGCTCACTTGCTTTATCGGCTGAAATAAATATGCCAGATACTGAAATTCAAACTCACTGAAAGTGCTGCATCTCTCTGAAGTTCTGTATTGGGTTTGAAAAGACCTCTCTCTCTCTCTCTCTCTCTCTCTCTCTCTTTCTCTCTCTCTCTCTCTCTCTCTCTCTCTCTCCCTCCCTCCCTCTCCCTCTCCTCTCTCCCTCCCCATCTCTCTCCTCTCCTCTCTCCCTCTCTCTCTTCTCACTCTTCTCTCCTGTCTCTGTCTCTCCCTCTCCTCCCTCCCTCCCTCCCTCCCTGTCTCTCTCTCTCCCCTCCTCCCCTCTCTCCTCTCTCTCCCCCTCCCCATCTCTCTCTCTCTCCCTCTCTCTTTCACTCTCTCTCTCTCCTCTGTCTCCCTCCTCTCTCCTCCCTCCCTCCCTCCCTCCCTCTCCCCTCTCCCTCTCTCCTCTCTCCCTCCCATCCTCTCCTCTCTCTCTCCCTCTATCCCTCTCTCTCCTCCCTCTCTCTCTCTCCCTCCTCCCTCCTCCCTCCCTCTCTCCCTCCCCATCTCCTCCTCTCTCCCTCCCTCTCCTTCTCTCTCTTCTCCTGTCTCTCTCTCCCTCTCCCTCTCTCCCTCTCTCTCTTCTCTCCTCTCTCTCTTCTCTCTCCCTCCCTCTCCTCTTTCCTCTCTCTCCTGTCTCTGTCTCTCCCTCTCTCCTCTCCCTCCTCTCTCTCTTTCAAAGTTTTATAAGACAAAGGGCAATTCACTAATTACTCCTGAAAATTAGTATTGCTGCGCGGTTATGTAGAAGGGGAAAAAAAAAAACAAGAGACCAAATCCCTGCAGTATTTCAATTAATGTTATTTTTTTAATTGCTTGTATTAGCATTTAAGATCAAGATTGATTAGCTTTGGACCATCAAACAAAGGGTTGAAGTCGTGGGCTGGAAGTTCTTAATTATATTTAGAATCTTGTCAATATGATACATGCCCAGCTGAAAGGTCAACAAAATAATAACTGCAACGTTTCGCTTCTATTGGACGTTGAGGACAGGAGGAGTCCCCTTCTCCTCTCTTATCTGATCATCCCATTTGCCACCCTCAAAAAGGCACAACCAATTCTGCCCTCGTTGATGGGAGATGCTTCCGGGCAAGTCTTTTTATCGTGCAATTATCCTGCCACGTTCAGGACATTTTGGAGAGCGGGCAACCAATGTCATATCCTACACCTGACCTTTCCTAGCTGCAGTGCCCATTAAGAGACTAATAGAGAGTTGTAGTAAGTGCCCGGTGACGTGGGAGTGAGCCCACGAATTGGCTTGGGGTCTACTCTTAATTGCATTTCAGAAGCTAGTTGGTCTGAACAATTGGTTTCTCTTAAAAACTGTGATTAAAACAGCAATGGTGGATAGAATCCCCAAGACCAATTCACATAGGAAGCTGCTTAGATTATCCACCTTCCAGGTGGGTAGAAGGGAACAGCTTAACCAGGTCAATTGGTCTCTCTCTAAATAAACCAGAGACATCCCAACTACTTGCTCCTCCACTCTGTATCTTAAGTCCACCATGATACATTCTGTAGCAGCGACAGAAGCTCTGAAATCTTGGGATGTCTTTGTTCTTCTTCTTCTTCTTTTTTTTTTTTACTGCGGTAAAATTATTCAGGTCTGTCCAGAAGGTGAAGAAGTGGGCAGATGGAGGCCCACAGAGAAAAAGATGGAATTGGGCTCTCCAGCTGAGTCCTTAAACCAACAGGTAGAGTCTTCTGACGGTGGGAAATGTCCTCTTAGGCCTGTGGAGTGAAGGAAGCCTAAGGCCATCAGCATTCGGATTTTTGAAGGGCGGCCAAACCTTTGCTCAGGTAAGCAAAAAAGCCACTTTATCCCTGATTATTTACTTGGGCCAAGTTTTAACTTTGTTTGGAAGACTTGGAAGCCTTCTAAGGAAGCCGTGCTGTGTCTACGACAACTACAGAAACACAGGATGTCCATCTGCCTTGAGGAAGAAGTTCAGGAAGCTTCGTGGTTGAGAAATAACGTCTACCTCTGCTCTCTCGTCACCGTTCCTTGCCTTTCAGTGATGTGTACGTCACCTTCTCTATGGATCTCTCCATTTATGGACGAAGTGTCTCCATCATATTATTTCCGCTAAACTCTGCTGAAGATGTTACCTAGCCTGGTAACAAAACGTTCGGAAACCAGCTTGGAAAACGAACCCAGTTATTCCAGTATTTGAGGGGCTGCCACAAAGAAGAGGGGGTCAAACCATTCTCCAAAGCACCAGAGGGCAGAACAAGAAACAACGGTTGGAAACTGACCAAGGAGAGAAGCAACCTGGAATTAAGGAAAAACGTCCTAACAGTGAGGACAATTAACCAGTGGAACAGCTTGCCTCCAGAAGTTGTGGGTGCTCCATCTCTGGAGATTTTTAATGCCATTTTATTTTAAAATCTCTTCAATTGATACATTTGAGCTCTGAAGATGCTTGCCAATCAATAGCCTTCTTCTCAACTTGAAGATGTCTCTGTTTCCAGATCTGGGGAATTTCCAGATTGTCCTGTCTGAAAATGGTCATTTACTAAGAATTTGGGGACCTGAAAGTAGCTCCCCACATGGATGCACTTTTAACTTCCAGACTTTCCTGGCTGATATTGACATATACCTGTGGAACTGAAACATGTTATAAATCTTATTAATTCCTTGTGAAATGAAATACCACATACTGTAGGTATATTTTTCCACTCAATCGGTCTTCAATTTAGTGTCAAATAAAAAAAAAAAATGGAATGCCTGTAGGAAGCAGCTTTTTTCAGAAACTCTGTTTATTTTTATACAACGCTTTCTCTTTAATAGAAGGATTAGAACTGATGTTTACATATTGTTTTAATCCGCTGCCAAGTAGTAGATTTGTTCCATTTTTGAATTTTTAATGAAAAGTCTTGCATTAAAAGCGCCCCCTCTGCAAAACAGGGACAACAAATATCTTGGCAATATGCATCTTCTTCTCCCTGCCCCCCCTCCTGTAAAATATCAAATGAAACGTCGTCTTACTTACAATGTGCTTTTTTAAAATAAAATAAAATAAAATAAACTCCCTAAAGCACAGCCAGTTGAAGTCAAATCCCAAGTCTTGAATAATCGATGCTAAAGGAGACACGATTGGGAACAAAGCTTTTCTACGTTCCATATGTGCACGGACTGAAAATAAATCTGTTGTTTGTTTTACCTGCTGTCTCCCAGCCTAGCTTAGCAATAATGTACTTTTGATGGTGTATAAACATCACCTTGTGGCAATCCATACTGGACTCTCTCCAGCAGGCCTTGTGGGAAAATCAATTTGCACAGCTCCAGGTACATTCTGAGAAGGAAAATAGGCCCCCGTGAATGCAGGAGGGTCAGCAAGCCTGTTGACCCCTCTGCCAACTATAGATATCAACGTTTCTACTTTGGGTTACAGCCCCAGTGAGTTCGCTAGACCCCCTGAGTTTGAGGGCAAACGTTCTTGTGGGTTGTGGGTTGGTTTTCGAACATTTCATTACCAGATTAGATAACATCTTCAGCGGAGTTTAGGGCAGGGGTCCCCAACCACCGGTCCACGGACCAGTACCGGGCCACGACATGCCAGCAACCGGTCCGCACAAACAAGCAAAGCCCCATCCACAGGGATGCAGGCAGCACACAAAACCACGCACCCTCTGGTCCACGGAAAAACCTCTCTCCACGGAAGCGGTCCCTGGTGCCCGAAAGGTTGGGGACCTCTGTTTACGTGATGTCAGATATTTGGCACTATTGTATTCCTGAGTTTATAATATTCCTTGTAGAAGATCTTAAACCTGCAGATACGAGCACTTAAAACATCACTTCCCATATTGCAATTGGAACTGGCCACCAATTTCTCCGACCACAACATCTGCAGAAGTTCTTACTATCTTTCTCCAAGTTGTTTGGACTAGCCGGGTAGACCTCAATCACAACCGCCTTGCTTTAAAAAGCTTCCTTCCCCCCATCCCTCTTCTCCACCCCCCAGAAATGTCCTCTACATGCAAGCACGATCGTTTGTACATCTTCTTTACTTTTCTTGGAAAAAAATTTCACCTGGAGATGTAGATGGAATCAAGTTAGGGCTATCCACATCTGGGCTGGAAGAATCTGGAGAAGCATAACTAGAGCCACAGAGAGCATCAGCTCCGTAGAGCAGGGATGTCCAACCTTGATAACTTCAAGTCTTGTGGACGTATCTCTAGGAATTCCCTAGTCAGCATGGCTGGCTGGGGAATTCTGGGAGTTGATGTCCACAAGCCTTGAAGATGCCAAGATTGGACATCTTTTGTTAGACCAGGCTGGCTGGGGAATTCTGGGAATTGAAGTCCACAAGTCTTGAAGGTGCCAAGATTGGACATCCTTGTGGTACACCGGGCTGGCTGGGGAATTCTGGGAGTTGAAGTCCCCAAGCCTTGAAGATGCCAAGATTGGACATCTTTTGTTAGACCAGGCTGGCTGGGGAATTCTGGGAGTTGAAATCTCCAAGCCTTGAAGATGCCAAGATTGGACATCCTTGTGTTGGACCAGGCTGGCTGGGGAATTCTGGGAGTTGAAGTCCACAAGTCTTGAAGATGCTAAGATTGGACATCTTTTGTTAGACCAGGCTGCTGGGGAATTCTGGGAATTGAAGTCCACAAGTCTTGAAGATGCTAAGATTGGACATCCTTGTGTTGGACCAGGCTGGCTGGGGAATTCTGGGAGTTGAAGTCCACAAGTCTTGAAGATGGCAAGATTGGACATCCTTGTGGTACACCAGGCTGGCTGGGGAATTCTGGGAGTTGAAGTCCACAAGTCTTGAAGATGCTAAGATTGGACATCCTTGTGTTGGGCCAGGCTGGCTGGGGAATTCTGGGAGTTGAAGTCCACAAGCCTTGAAGATGCCAAGATTGGACATCCTTGTGGTACACCAGGCTGCTGGGGAATTCTGGGAGTTGAAGTCCCCAAGCCTTGAAGATGCCAAGATTGGACATCTTTTGTTAGACCAGGCTGGCTGGGGAATTCTGGGAATTGAAGTCCACAAGTCTTGAAGATGCTAAGATTGGACATCCTTGTGTTGGACCAGGCTGGCTGGGGAATTCTGGGAGTTGAAGTCCACAAGTCTTGAAGGTGCCAAGATTGGACATCCTTGTGGTACACCGGGCTGGCTGGGGAATTCTGGGAGTTGAAGTCCACAAGTCTTGAAGATGCTAAGATTGGACATCCTTGTGTTGGACCAGGCTGGCTGGGGAATTCTGGGAGTTGATGTCCACAAGCCTTGAAGATGCCAAGATTGGACATCTTTTGTTAGACCAGGCTGGCTGGGGAATTCTGGGAGTTGAAGTCCACAAGTCTTGAAGATGCCAAGGTTGGACATCCTTGTGTTTAGACCAGGCTGGCTGGGGAATTCTGGGAGTTGAAGTCCACAAGTCTTGAAGATGCCAAGGTTGGACATCCCTGCTCTAGACATTTGCAGCCCAGTTCTGATAGCCTTTAATCAAGTGCCAAGTGGACAAAATGCATCTAAGCTACCTCTGTTGCAGCGTTAAAATATGCTGGAAATATTTCCGCAGCCTTTTGTCTTCTTCTAAACACATATTTACTCATTAAATGTATTATAAGGTTCTTATTAATTTAATGGTCTGTGAAGGGAATTGCTTGTGCTTTAAAAACCATGGACGTTGGCTCTGCCTCTGCTTATATTTTATACGTTTCTTTTTTAAAAAAAGGAAAGAGGATAAAACCAGCCTTGTGGAAGCTTCCACAGCTTCCATGTTTTAATAAAGACTTTCTTACGCAGTCTCTATTCTTAGCTATTCCCCCATTTCCAATTGGATTGGATCTACTGGATCTAACCTTGGTAGGATTCTCTTTCCTAAAGCACAATGGATTCTTTACAGTAATGGCAGAAAGTTTCAAAACAGGAAAAAATGTTTAGCAGGGACAATAGCTTGTTAGTTGTTTGCTTGTTTGTTTATACGTTGAGGGACACTATCTTGGTCATGAAAATGGATGGCTTGGGAAACCAATGAGAGTATGATAAAAAGAGAGTCCCAACCAATGGTGGGAAGGAAAATGAGTCCCTCAGCTCTTCAGTTGTGCTTTTTTAAGGAAGGAATTGTAGGAGATGACCAGGCCGAGCCAAGCGAGGAGGAGTTAAATGCATCATCAGTTTTGAATCTTTATGTTCCCGTAAGAGACCTAAGTTCAGCTCCTCCCTTGAAGTCCGCTGACTCTTCTCTGGCGCCCATTTGCCTTGACCGTTAGTAGTTCAGATTCTTGCAGCGTGTAATAAACTTGTAGTACTTTCGAACTCTTTCCTGACTCCTTGCACCTGACAAGAATTCAATAATAGGCAAGAAACACAATTGGACATCTGGAGAAGGAAAAAGAATACGAAAAGATACATCTGAGCAGATTTTTCAACGCTCAACAGAGGACATTTATAAGCTGAGCTCTTGTGTTTTTTGAATTGTTAATCTGCTACCAGGGACCGGGGAACATGACGGGACCAGAGGAAGAAAAGCAACTTTGATTCGTGCATCTTTTTTGATATCATCTGCAGCTTTTCTACATTCATCCAAGACATTTCCTCAAAGAGCACTTGCAATAGGCATCGCACTTAGACTTATATATTGCTTCACTATGATTTACAGCCCTCTCTAAGCGGTTTGCAGAGTCAGCCTATTTGCCCCCAACAATCTGGGTCCTCATTTTACCCACCTCGGAAGGACGGAAGGCTGAGTCAACCTGGAGGCGGCCAGGATCGAACTTCCTGGCAGTGGGCAGAGTCAGCCTGCAATACTCATTCTAACCACTGCGCCACCACGGCTAAATGCAGAGAGTAAGTTTGGCAATTTGTAAAGAATCTACAGGGTAATCAAACCAAGTGGGAAATTGGAGAGGAGCACAATTTTTGAATAATGTTTTAGAGGGCCAGGAGGACCAGCGGGCCTGACTAGCTTCTCTTCTTGAATTGCTCCACATCCTTCTGAAGAGAGAGGCTGGACTCCTATCATCTCGTTATTATCGGGTAGCATTCAATTTCCCCAAAAAGCTGAAGGCCAAATCTCTTGCTGGACACCTGTGTTTATTATTATTATTATTAATGAAAACATCATGCAGGAGGGAACATTGCATTGCCAAAGCCAGGCTGCGTATTAAACAATATGGCTGAAGGAAAAATAGCTACCACGGAGAAGAGAATGCGTAATCATGATCTTGTCATATTCGGCATCTAGAGATGCGAAGATAAAGGAGCGTTTATTGCAGTTTACGGGCCCCACTTTCCTTAGCTATCGTATTAGCAATAAATCCTGGTTTGGATACTAATTTGATGCATTCGAAAACCAGGCCAACAAATACGTTTTGTTCCTGTCGTGGAAATATGGAGGGGAGAAAAAAAATGTACATATCATTTTTGTGGCACTTTTAACACCTTGCAAGATTTATGCTCTTTGAAACCCCCCCCCCCCCTGTTCTCGCTAAATGTACTGCATATGCAAGTTCCTTGTAATTTACTCGGGACTTGTGGCTTTCACAAATAATGTTAATATGACTGTTTTGATACAGCACATAAAATTTATTTAATCGTCTCCCTCATTTTGAAATATATCCATTAGATCAAAGCTGGGCGGGGAGGGGGCAAAGGCGAGGGCAACCCTGTCCTGTGCAAAGATCAGTTCATTTTGAGGGTGATGACATTTGCAAGTTGCAAGGGGTTGAACCCGTGGAATAGCTTTTGGTCAACTCTCACAGACATTATTCGGGCGCTAGGCTCCTCGTATTGATTGGACGCCGGTTGAAAATTTAGAGCTTATGCTACATTTCACTAACGCCGTGACAATGGAAAGCATGAGCAATGGTCTGTCAAATATGAGAAAATTGCATTCTTCTCCCAAGTAAATAAATGCACTGTTCATAACTCTATAAAAGAGTGACGGCAACATTTATTCTGGAATTAAGCAGTAATAAAAGAAAGGCCACGTTCTCTGCCCTGAAAGAAGGAGTTGAAGTTACAGCGTGAAAGCAATAGGCTCTTGGCTTGATATCTGCCAGATGACACGACTGGAATCCAGACAAGGAATGCGATACAAATATCTTTTTCTTTTTTTAAAAAATCTTCCCTTTTCCTCCTTTATCCTGTTGGGGCAAAAGGACACAAGGCAGAATTACTTACTTTTCCAGACATTTCCAACTCCATTGCCCGCAATGCGAGACTGAGTTGGTTGCATCCAGTTTTGATCACCACATTACAAAAAAAACGATGTTGAAGCTTTGGGGGAAAGTGCAGAGAAGAGCAAGTAAGAGGATTACAGGCCTGGAGACTAAAACATACGACGAATGGTTCCACTGCTCAAGCAGGAGACCCTATACCATTTCAGACAAGTGGTGGCCCAGTCTCTTCTTAAAAAACCTCCAGTGTTGGAGCACCCACAACTTCTGGAGGCAGGCCGTTCCACTGGTTGATTGTCCTCACTGTTAGGAAGTTTCTCCTTAATTCCAGGTCGCTTCTCTCCTTCGTTAGTTTCCATCTGTTACTTCTTGTCTTGCCTTCTGGTGCTTTGAAAAATAGCTTGGCTCCCCTCTTCTTTGTGGCAGCCCCTCAAATATTGGAAGACTGATATCGTGTCACCCCTTGTCCTTTTTTCTCTCTAGACTAGCCATCACCAATTCCTGCAACTGTTCTTCATAGATTTTAGTCTCCAGGCCCTTAATCATCTTAATTGCTCTTCTTTGCACTTTTCTCAAAATGCAAAAAAAAAAAAAACCTTTCCAAAAAACCTTCTGGTTTTTTTTTTTTTTTTGGCTTATTCAAAGCTTTGAAAAGAGGCAAGAAAGAAGTGTTTGCAAATGTTATAGTCAGTGTGTCCTGTGTTCCACATTTTTTTCTTTCTAAGGCAGTCTGATTACATGCTTGCACTAAGATACGAACGAAAGGCATAGAACTTAAGGAATCACATCCTTACCCTTGTTACTCTTTGCACCAAAAGGGCCTGCTAAGTTTGGAAAAGGCAAAGAAGTACCCCAGGGGTCTAGAAAGGCTTTATAAAGCTGTACTAATCCTTCACGTGATTTTGATTCTATGCCTCTGTTTTATACAAGCAAGGATTGTATCTACTGCACCTATGCACAAATGCGCCGTACAGCATTTGTACTGTACATTTATACATCCTAAGGATCTACTGTACACTTGTTAGAAGATTGTAACAGAAAGCTGCTGGAGCCAAGACTTAAATGTGCTTTTAAGAAGCACAGGAGCATAACAGGAAGGCATTGGGGCTGCGTTCCCGAGATACTTTTATTCTCTATGAGGTACTTAGCAACCTTATTTTTTGAGCAATCCAACCAAACGCTTGCTAAGGCTGAAACTGTGTGTGCACATTCAGCTCAAATGCTGACATAAAGCTGCATCTATCCCATCTCCCTTTCTGAGACTCAAAATATGAACGGTACAGAAAGATGCTTATAGAATTGTTGCCATACCTACTTTATCCCTGCTACCCTGCCTTCAAATATAGGCAGTGAACAAATTAGTTCTTCTGAGTTCTCCTCCTTTCCTGTGACATCAAACTGGGACCCTGCAGCCATTCGACTGCGACACTTCCTATCATCACTAGATGGCAGCACAGATCTATAGAAACTCAGTCTAACCCCTTGCTGCCATCTAGCAGTCCTATGAAACATTGCAATCCAGACCCAATAGCTCCAGCCGACACCTCTACTTTTCAGCAATGTTTCCCTGCAAATATTTCAAGGTTAGGCAATGAAAAAAAAAAAAAGAGAGAGAGAATCACTCCCCAAATTTTTGTGACATTAATCTTCACTTCATTGTCGTTTTGTAGCAGAGCAACTTTTAATATTTATCACTCAAGGACTTTCCTTTCTGTTTTGTCATTTCCAGTTCCAGCAGTTGAACCAAAGGCTAGGCTGTGTGTGTTGACGGGCTGACCACTTAATTTTACAGCTCAGCCATAGAGAGATGCTGACTTGGCAGTTTGAAGACAGCGTCCTCGTGAATCATACTGAAAGTATAATGCATTTTGCTACACATTTATGAAAAAGTCATATACATTTTGATATATATGGGTTTGGGTTTGGCTAGTCTAAAGAAAAGAAGAAATAGGGGTGACATGCTAGCAGTATTCCAGTATTTGAGGGGCTGCCACAGAGAAGAGGGGGTCAAGCTATTCTCCAAAGCACGAGAGGGAAGGATGAGAAACAATGGTTGGAAACTGACCAAGGAGAGAAGCAACCCGGAATTAAGGAGAAACTTCCTGACAGGGAGGACAATCAACCAGCGGAACAGAAGTTGCCACCAGAAATTGTGGGCGCTCCATCACTGGAGGTTTTTAAAAAGAGACTAGACAGTCACTTGTCTGAGATGGTATAGGTTCTCCTGCTTGAGCAGGGGGCTGGACTAGAAGACCTCCAAGGTCCCTTCCAGATTCTATTCTATTCTATTCTATTCTATTCTATTCTATAATATAATATAATATAATATAATATAATATAATATAATATAATATAATATAATATAATATAATATAATATAATATAATATAATATAATATAATATAATAGAATAGAATAGAATAAATAGAATAGAATAGAATAGAATAAATATAATATAATAATATAATATAATATAATTAATATAATATAATATAATATAATATAATATAATAAATAGAATAGAGTAGAATAGAATAAATATAATATAATATAATATAATATAATATAATATAATATAATATAATATAATATAATATAATATAATATAATATAATATAATATAATAAATAGAATAGAATAGAATAGAATAAATATAATATAATAATATAATATAATTAATATAATATAATTAATAATAATATAATATAATATAATATAATATAATATAATATAATATAATATAATATAATATAATATAATATAATACCTATGAAAGCAGCATCTGAGGACCAATCATATGCCTGGTAGCTTGAATTTAGCTTCCTGTCTATTTGAAAATCTTACCTGGCACATCTTTAATCTTCACCATGTTTCTTAGAACATAGAATAGTAGAGCTGGAAGGGGCCTTAGAGGTCTTCTGGTCCACCCCCCTGTTCGAGAGCAGGGGACCCTACATCACTTCAGGCAAATGGTTGTCCAGTCTCTTCTTGAAAGCCTTCCTTGATGGAGCACCCACAACTTCTGGAGGCAGGTTGTTCCACTGATTAATTGTTCTCACTGTCAGGAAATTCCTCCTTTGTTCTAGGTTGCTTCTCTCCTTAGTTATTTTCCAACCTTTGTTTCTGGTCTTGCCTATGAAAAGTCTTGTCTTTGTAGGAGCCCCTCAAAAAATACGTTTTCTTCAAAACTAGGTGCTTACAAGCTCCTTTTTTTCACCTGCTTCTCGGTCTTGACTGCTGCCCTAGGATTCCTGGCGTGATTCTGTTATGGGACTGGACTTTTAGTAAGTGCTTCTCCTGTAATTCACCTGCTGTTGTTTTCCTTGGAGACCGACCAGGTCTGGATTTAGGGATTTACATTTACCTCCTTCCCTGGCTCCC
Organism: Azemiops feae; assembly: GCA_023970755.1. Lineage (NCBI taxonomy): Eukaryota > Metazoa > Chordata > Lepidosauria > Squamata > Viperidae > Azemiops > Azemiops feae. The sequence goes on from JALGBA010000597.1 coordinate 1,133,881, forward strand.
ATCACAACAGTTAAACTACGGGGAAATAAAGGTATCCCCATTATATTTAAGATGATTTTAAAAAAAAGAATCCGGAAGGAAAGCAATGCCGGTGGGAGTTTTCTTCACTGAATAGGCTCTTAGGTGATTGCTACCATTGTTTTAAAACGTGATGCTCAGAAGACAGTTTGATAACGTTAAACAGATGGGCCTTTCTTGCTTCATTCACTAAGGTTTTGCTAGTAACTAATTAACAGGTTTACAGCTCAAATTAGCAATAAAAAGAGTTTAGGAGCCTTGGGTTAAGCTGTTCTCTTTCTGCAATGGTAACCATACAAAACAGTTTGCATGAAGCTGGGAGGCTAGATACAGTTCAGATGAAAGCTGCTCCCGCTGGTTTTCAAATAAATGTTGGCAAAACAGGAAGTTGGACCCTGCAGACGCCTTCCGTTGTTTCACACGTTAAAACTTCAGCCCTCGTTACTGTTTGTCGCGAAATATATATGCCATACTTGCGAGGGTTTTATCTTTCACATAGGTAGGTTGAACCTTTCTGGCAGTTTGTACTTCCTTCTCACAATGGCCTGAGATAATATCCACCAGATTTATTTATTTATTAATTAAATTGTTATCATTACTAGAAGATTTGATGTACCTTCAGGACAGATATGCTGTGTGTCAAGTTGTAAGCACAGTGGGTAAGGCAGCACAAGCAGCAATGCTAACAGAAAATAATTATGTTTGTGTGTTTTGCTAAATGAGTAAAACTGATGTGCCAACTAACTCTGGAATGAAGTCACCGTTGCGCGAAATTTCTAAAAGATTTTGCTGCTGAATTGATAAAAAAAAAAAGCAGGTAGCTACGGGGTGCTCATACTATTGAATGTTTCAATCAAGAGTAAAAATATATATTTTTGAAAGCAGCACAAACAACGCAACACAAATGCAATCTAAATAAGTGTGGAACTCTGAAGTATTGGATGTTGCTAGTGCTAATATGACAGCCTGTCGTATCGGAGGTACCCTCAGGAATTGTTAAAACTTGTTAAAAGGCAGCTGAGGGTGTGAGGCTGGAGATGGTTCAGAAGAAAAACGAAAAACAAAAGGAGCCGACCAAGCTGGAAATGGTGAGGAAAAATGAAGTGGAACTGAAAAGCAGAGGGGAAAATTGTCTTGGGTGGGGTGGATCTGTGAACGTGCACACACTGTGGAGGAATGGGGATACAACAATTCGTTTAGTGACCGTTCAAAGTTACAACAGCACAGAAAAAAGGGAGTTGTGCCACAAAGAAGAGGGGGGGTCCACCTATTCTCCAAAGCACCCGAGGGCAGGATGAGAAGCAACGGATGGAAACTCATCAAGGAGAGAAGCAACCTAGAACTAAGGAGGAATTTCCTGACAGTTAGAACAATTAATCACCGGAACAGTTTGAATAGAACAGAATATAGAATAGAACAGAATATGGAATAGAACAGAATATAGAATAGAACAGATAATAAAATAGAATAGAATAGAATAGAATAGAATAGAATAGAATAGAATAGAATAGAATAGAATAGAATAGAATAGAATAGAATAGAATAGAATATAGAATAGAATAGAATATAGAATAGAATAGAATAGAATATAGAATAGAATAGAATAGAATAGAATATAGAATAGAATAGAATAGAATAGAATAGAATAGAATAGAATATAGAATAGAATAGAATAGAATAGAAGCTGGAAGGGACCTTGGAGGTCATCTAGTCCAACCCCCTGCTCAGGCAGGAAACCCTATACCATTTCAGACAAATGGTTGTCCAGTGTCTTCTTAAAAGCCTCCAGTGTTGGAGCATTCACAGCTTCTGGAGGCAGGTTGTTCCACTGGTTAATTGTTCTATCAGGAAAGTTCTCCTTAGTTCTAGGTTGCTTCTCTCTTTGAATAGTATTCAAATTAGTAATCTGAACACTAATTAGTATTTAGTAATTTGAATTAGTAATTAGTATCAAATTAGTAATTTGATTGGTTTGCCTTCAGAAGTTGTGGATATTCCAACACTGGGAGTTTTTAAGAAGAGATTGGACAACCATTTATCTGAAATGGTCTAGGGCTTCCTGCCTGATTGGGGCTGGACTAGAAGACCTCCAAGATCCCTTCCAACTTTGTCATTCTGTTATTCCTATTTGTGGACCATTGTCGTCTCCAAGTACCCCCAAACTTAGACAATGCCCTATATTGGAAATAGAGCAATTAGCCCCTCAAAGGACAAAGCCATGGTATTCTCAAGCCGCTATCATTAAACTGCAACTTTATAATATTGGAATTAGGTGAACAGACTGTGTTCTGTTAGTGGCATCACTTGGAGACAATTTATTCTATTTTATACTTGCTAACAAGATCGGTGATCCATGAAGATGATTCTTCTCCTTGCCATTTTGGTGTCTTAGAGTTTAAATTAAAGGTTTGGGGGCCAAATAGCTAGCAATTGTTTCAATTCCATCTGTCCCCACCCAACGTGGCAAAGTTAGCAGACCCTCATGGACGCAATCACACACGTCTCGTTGTTGGGATTAAAAAGGGATGCTGGAAAAAGAGATTGCAAGATTTTGCTTCTGCTCAGCATCTCCCTGGAATTCATAGCCCCTGTCCGCGCGTGTCCCCTCCCTGCCATATAATGCCATGATATTACTATCTCTTCACCTATGAAATAAGCACATATATTAGTTTTCAGTCTGATTTCTTTTTTTGTAGTTGACCTTTAAAGAGAGGTAAAGGAGAAAGAGATGCAGTTGATCACATCCAAACCTTTAGGGACAATTTATGTTATCAGATGCCGCCGAGAACTTCCCCGTAATATAGTGTTTCTGGAGCATAATACAGATATTATGTCAGTGAAATAGCAATCATAGATGGATGATCTTCAGATCAGCAAGAAAAGTAATGCAATGACCTTGACGGGAGTTTAAGAATTCCTTACTAAGAGTTCATCTGAAACATAATTAAAGGCTTTTTGCCATCCTAAGCTTAGCAGAAGCATCCTTTCCGTGTATTGAACAGACAAAAGACTCATCTTTTATAGCTGTAGAGCTTATGGTCAGGAATGATATGAAATATTAGAAATGTGACAGTTTTATAATAATTTCATACTCATTGGAATCGTGTTCGCTGGTCGCTTTTCCCAGCTCAGGCTATTACAATAGTTTAAAGATTTCTTGCCGTTTAGCTGCCTTAGAAGTTGGCTCCGTCTACGTGTTTAATTTTAATGTTGCAGCGACTGAGCAGTTGCACGAAATATGCTAATGATGTTAATGAAGTTGAATATATTCAACCTCATGTCAAGAAGAAAACAAGAACTCTTACCGATATTTTGCGGCACAATTTTTATGCTAGGTTCCTATAGTATACGTTTCATGTTATCTTGTCAAACATGCCAGATGTGGGAAAGGCTGAGGTAGAATATAATGTGCCATATAATAATTTTGTATAATCATGAGCTTTTCTGCAAATATGTTGCCGCTAGCTAATAATCCAGACTGCAAACATCGGTAAGAACTTAACTCGTTCTGCTTTCCTTCCTTAGAAGGTTAATACAGATCACTATTTTTCCAGTGCTTCTTCCCCCCCCCCAAACTAATTGAAAAATTATTTCCATTGCTTTGCGGCTGTTCTCTTTGATGCCACTTATTTTGCCTACCCAGCCATTAATTCTAATAGTCCATTTGATGTTTATCAGTGACTTCTATTTTGATGTTTATCAATGACATGCTCAGAAACTAAATTATGGACAATGGAAGCTGAGGCAAGAACTACAATATGGTACCACAAGGACAAGCAGAGAGGGAAACAGACAAAGAGGCACCGCCCAGCATCAAATGTGAAATTGAAATGGGTAATTGAATGATTAAATGTGAAATTGAAATGGTTAATTTATTGGAGCAGCATCAGGTTTGCAACATGCCATGCCAATGCTGAAAGCAGATGGAAAGCACAGTATATACAGTATACTGTGTGTTGTTAAAAACATTTAATATAATATAATATTAATAAAGTTGGAAGGGACCTTGGAGATCATCTAGTCCAACCCCCTGCTCAGGCAGGAAACCCTATACCATTTCAGACAAATGGCTGTCCAGTCTCTTCTTAAAAACTTCCAGTGTTGGAGCATTCACAGCTTCTGGAGGCAGGTTGTTCCACTGGTTAATTGTTCTGACTGTCAGGAAGTTTCTCCTCAGTTCCAGGTTGCTTCTCTCCTTGATTAGTTTCCATCCGCTGCTTCCTGTCCTGCCTTCTTCTGGTGCTTTGGAGAATAGCTTGACTCCCTCTTCTTTGGGGCAGCCCCTGAGATATTGGAATATTGCTATCATGTCCCCCCTCATCCTTCTCTTCATTAAACTAGACATACCCAATTCCAGCAACCGTTCCTTATATGCTTTAGCCTCCAGTCCCCTGATCATCTTTGTTGCTCTTCTCTGTACTCTTTCTAGAGTCTCAACGTCTTTTTTACATCATGGTGACGAAAACTGGATGCAGTTGTATTGCAGTTGTATGCACATGTATTTTTGCTTGATACATTTACATTTTCCTTACCTCTTTTTCAGAATATACAGCACTGAGACTTCTAGGCAAAATATCTGATGTGTTGAAGATCACGTGAAGTGTTAGCTACCACTTTATAAGGCCTTGGTAAGACCACACTTGGAATATTTTGTCCAGTTTTGGCCACCATGATATAAAAAGACATTGAGAATCTAGTAAGAGTGCAAATAAGAGCAACAAAGATGATTAGGGGGCTGGAGGCTAAAACGTATGAAGAACGGTTGAAGGAATTGGGTATGTCTAGTTTAATGAAGAGAAGGACGAGGGGCGACATGATAGCCGTGTTCCAGTATTTGAGGGGCTGCCACAAAGACAAGGGAGTCAAGCTATTCTCCAAAGCACCTGAAGGCAGGACAAGAAGCAATGGATGGAAACTAATCAAGGATGAAGCAACCTGGAATTAAGGAGACATTTCCTAACAGTGAGAGCAATTAATCAGTGGAACAGCTTTCCTCCAGAAGTTGTGGATGCTCCATCACTGGAGGTTTTTAAGAAGAGACTGGACAGCCATTTGTCTGGAATGGTATAGGGTCTCCTGCCTGAGCAAGGGGATGGACTAGAAGACTCTGTTATTGTTTCATCGGAAATCAATAAGTAAGGAAGAGGGAGACCTTTGTGTATTTAAAAACAAGTGGAGATAGAGTTAACTGGGAGAATCCTAGAACAGCCCATATGAACATGGCTAAGTAGTCCAGTTCTATTTGCCTTTGGGTCATTCACCACCTGTGGACAATAAATGCATGAAGAAGCTTGGTCCCATTGCCACCTTATAGTTGTAGGACCTCACCTTCCAAAGGTGTTGACCTTTCCAGCTAGACTAAACTTGAAAACCAAAGTTATGAATTCTAAAAATTGTCACATGGTGTCATTTTGCTATGGCCTCCTGTCAAACTGAGGCTGGGGTGGAATACCCATGGAGGGTCAGCTTGGGGAGGTTGACATCAAACAGCAGACGTTCATGAACCTGAGCAGTTGGGAGCACCTGCTCTTGGGAGGTTGCCTTGCACAACAGCACACCGGAGCTAGCAAGAGTAAAGCAGAGGTGATCAGCTTATCTCTTTGAGAAGATGAGATGGCAGCTTTCCTGACTGGGCTCTTTAAGACTCTTGCTCGAATCTTCAGGTACCATCCTGGAGTGGACTCTGTGGGCCTCCAGTTAGGAGACATCTTGGATTTTCTGCTTTGATATGAGCTTGGTTCCTTCAGCAACGTGCTCCGGCTAAAAGGTAAGAATTCCTCTTTTCCAAAACTCCTGGCTTTTCATTTACAACCTCGGAACGCCTCTGCTTGGGAAGATGACTGTTTAAGAAACTCGCCATTAGACCAGCATTGCTGAACATTGTTTAGGATGTGAAGCCAAGGATGCTCACTTGTTGCTAAAACGGCACTTTGTAAACTAATTTGTGGTCCAGAACTAAAGATGTCAATGTTGAAAGATGAGGTCTCACAAAGAGTTTGAGATCTGCTAAACAACTAATTTCCCAAAAAAAATATCTTACGTCCTAGGATGTGAAACCATGTAGTAGGGCCGTATTACTATTCTTCTTCTCATCTTTCCTATTACTTTCTCCTATTGGTATCCTATGACTATTACTTTGTTGGTTGTATCTTATGGTTTATGTTGATTGCTTTTATTTAGTATCTTATGACTATCACTGAGTGTTGTATCTTATGATTTATGATGATTGTATTTTATGATTATGATTTATCACTTGTTGCTTGTATGTACACTGAGAGCTTCTGTACCGGAGACAAATTCCTTGTGTGTGTTCAATCATACTTGGCCAATAAAGTATTCTATTCTATTCTATTCTATTCTATTCTATTCTATTCTATTCTATTCTATTCTATTCTATTCTATTCTATTCTATTCTATTCTATTCTATTCTATTCTATTCTATTCTATTCCATTCCATTCCATTCCATTCCATATTCTATTCTATTCTATTCTATTCTATTCTATTCTATTCTATTCTATTCTATTCTATTCTATTCTATTCTATTCTATTCTATTCTATTCTATTCTATTCTATTCTATTCTATTCTATTCTATTCTATTCCATTCCATTCCATAAATTCTGTTCCATTCTGTTCTTTCCATTCTGTTCCATTCTGTTCTGTTCTGCTCCATTCCATTCTATATTGCGATATTCTATTCTATTCTGCTCTACTCTACTCTACTCTACTCTACTCTACTCTACTCTACTCTACTCTACTCTACTCTACTCTACTCTACTCTACTCTACTCTACTCTACCCTACCCCACCCCACCCCACCCCACCCCACTCCACTCCACTCTTAATTTTGTAAAGCACCCGAGCACAATGCTTTTTTGGAGAGAAAATTCAGACAAATTATACCTGAATAGATTTCGTGCATGTTGTAGGAAGATGTGGAATCTACACTTTACAGTAAAAATTTTTTAAAAAAGTTCTACCTCGGAGAACTTTCCTACTGTGCCCCTTTAGCTGTCTTGCCTGGCCACCTTTTAATCTGCACGGGGTTGGTCCACAGAGCAATATATATCTCTTGGTTCCCTAGCATTAAATAACTTGTAGATCATTGTGTTAACAGACTCCCCTGAGTAAAGCGGTAATGAAGGACGTGGGGACTGATTTGTTCACAATGAACAAGTCTCTGAGTGTAAGTTGGACATTTTCAAAGGGCAATTTCAAAGTTACCGGCAGTAACTGTAGTTAGAGCAGCTTTTACAGTGACTGAGACTTCTTATCAAACGGAATTTCCTTCCTACAATTTCAGCAGTTGAGAAGTTATCTCAATCCTGTTTAAACTGCTGGGTTATTACAGAGTCATTATTAATGGATGGGGAAAAAAATCAAATATTCAGTTCATATTTCTCAGCTTTCTTCGTAAGGATAATGTGGTTTAGATTGTTGGCTTAGACCAGGGCTCTTCAAACTTGGCCCTTTGATGACTTGTGGACTTCACCTCCCAGAATTCCTCAGCCAGGCACACGTGCCTGGCTGAGGAATTCTGGGAGCTGAAGTCCACAAGTCATCAAACGGCCAAGTTTGAAGAGCCCTGATTTAAAAGTCGCACGAAGTATTCCAAAGCGTTTGACGTAGCTGGAGAAATATCATTCTTGTCCGCGTGTTTCTGCTTACATAAGCAGAACGCTGTTTTCCAAAGTCAATACCTGGAAGGTACCGTTTCTCTTTTAAATGTTCCAGACAACAATCAATCAATGGATTCAGCTGCTTTTAACCTGTTTGTCTTTGAAGTATGTATTATCTGGGGCATGAATTGTATGGCATGAATTAAATCACCGTATTACTGTCCCTAACCCATCCTCCCAAATCTGCAATAAATTGCTTTTGATGCTTCTTGTTAAAGCAGGAGGAGGCAAAGTCCATGGCCCATCCTGTTATTCCCCAATAGGTTAGGTGTCCTTTATCTTGGTAAGGATCTGGCAAGATAAGTAAAAGATGCAACATCTTAAAAAGAGCCACAAAAGAGCTTTGGAGCCAACCCTAGTAGTTGTCTGGAAAGGAAGCAGAAACCCTCAGTTAAATTTCAGCAGCTCGCCAGTCTGTTATTACAATCAAAATAGAGCTGGAAGGGACCTTGGAGGTCTTCTAGTCCAGCCCCCTGCTCATATCATTTCAGACAGTCTCTTAAAAACCTCCAGTGATGGAGCACCCACAACTTCAAAAGGCAAAATTGTTCCACTGGTTAATTGTCCTCCCTGTTAGGAAGTTTCTCCTTAGTTCCATGTTGCTTCTCTTCTGGATTAGTTTCCATCCATTCCTTTTCTTGCCTTCTGGTGCTTTGGAGAATAATTTGACCCCCTCTTCTTTGTGGCACCCCTCAAATACTGGAAGACTGCTATCATGTCACCCCTAGTCCTCCTTTTCTCTGGACTGGCCATACCCATTTCCTGCAACCGCTCTTCATATGTTTTACTCTCCAGGCCTTTAATCATCCTAGTTGCTCTTCTTTGCACTTTTTCCAAAGTCTCAGCATCTTTTTTGTAATGGGGTGACCAAAAATGGATGCCGTATATTCCAGGTGTGGCCTTACTAAGGCTTTCTAAAGCGGTACTAAGACTTCACGTGATTTTGATTCTATGCCTCTGTTTATACAACCAAGGATTGTGTTAGCTTTTTTGTCTGTTGAGAATCTTTGAGGGTTGCTAATATAACACTGATCCACCTTTGCAATGTAGGTACCCTCCCCCATAATTTGTCTTCACTCTTGTGGGTGACAGGCATGTGCTAAATGGATCCCATGCTCAGGGTTACTTTAGATGATCAAATCCAGTGAATATAGAGGAGTCACCACCATGAATCCCCTCCCTCTTCAGTTGAACGCCGGCTTTAATAAATGACAGCTCCGGGAGGGTTGGGTTCTTTACAGGTTAAGGGATCTTTAATATTTATCAGCAGGAGACCCCCAACCTTTTGGGATGCTGGTCATGCTTGAAATGTTGAGAATAATATTCCCTGTTGGCTTAATGATTGCCAGTGAGAATTTGACCAGTGTCAAAACATTCAAGGCAAAAAAGAAAAATAAATTGCCCATGAACAACCAAAAGCGGTAATTCAAAACTGCATCCAGTTTTGGTCACCACGATGTAAAAAAGATGTTGAGACTCTAGAAAGAGTGCAGAGAAGAGCAACAAAGATGATTAGGGGACTGGAGGCTAAAGCATATAAGGAACGGCTGCTGGAATTGGGTATGTCTAGTTTAATGAAGAGAAGGACGAGGGGGGACAGGATAGCAGCGTTCCCATGTCTCAGGGGCTGCCCCAAAGAAGAGGGAGTCAAGCTATCCTCCAAAGCACCCGAAGGCAGGAGAAGAAGCAACGGATGGAGACTAATCAAGGAGAGAAGCAACTTAGAACTAAGGAGAAATTTCCTGACAGTGAGAACAATTAACCAGTGGAACAACCTGCCTCCAGAAGCGGTGAATGCTCCATCACTGGAGGTTTTTAAGAAGAGACTGGACAGCCATTTGTCCGAAATGGTGTAGGGTTTCCTGCCTGAGCAGGGGGTTGGACTAGATGACCTCCAAGGTCCCTCCCAACTTTATTATTATTATTAATTTATTGTTCAAATACCAATTCTGCAGAAGGCAAGATAGAAAAATTATTTGACTGAGAAATGGAGGAGAAGCTATAAGTCGGCTTTGGGCCCCAAATCTTCCCTTCCCTTCCCTTCTCTCTTCGTCTCTTCTTCCCTTCCCCCTTCCCCTTAACCAGAAAATGGCTTGCCTTCAGAAATTGTGGGTGCTCCATCATTGGAGGTTTTTAAGAACATACTGGACAGGCATTTGTCCAGAATGGTATAGGATCTCCTACTTGAGATGGGGGGTTGGACTAGAAGACCTTCAAGGTCCCTTACAACTCTCTTATTCTCTTCTGTTCTGGTCAGAAAGATCCTTTCAGCATAGGTCCTTTGGCTCTTGAGCAGCTGGTCATTGACTGCTAAAAGCAAGAACAGGTTTGGAGCTGCCCAGAAACCAACTTGACGTAAATATTACCAATGGCCCAGTTGCTCTGTCCCATCCTCCACTGTGGACTCTTAAGGCCTGCAGCCATATGAAGGTTTGACCTCCCCCAACAGGCCCCAGTTCCCTTCTGGAGAGGCGATCCGAGCGCCTCCCCCCCCCCCAAGTTAGCACGAGTTCTTGTAAAAATGACACAAAGAGCGAGTGGAAGGAAAAACAAAGAAAGGGAAAATGGCAAATTAGCGGGTGATTTGCTTCGGTTGTCCATGCACCAGTTCACTTCCCTTGCGCAAATGAAAATTTCTGATGATGGAACGAGAGCAGATCACCATACAAAATTATAGCAATTGTTTTTTCTGATGATAGGCTTTATTGTTGCGTCAGCCAATGCTTGGAAATCATTTCATTTTGCCTGGTTAGCTTCCTCCAAAATGCGAGAGCGGGCGCTTGTTTTGAACTCCAAAAATCATTGAAACTGTTTTTCTCCACAGCCTTCCTACTGCTTTAAGGGGGTGGCGTACTCCCTCCATCTCTCTCCTACAACTGCTAGTACCGTGGCTAAGGAGAAGCTGATTATTGCTGGTGAGTTAGCGATTTCTTTCAGATTGTGCTTTATAGGCTACGATGGAAAACAAGTTTCCTTTGGATGTGAAAGTTAATTACATATTTTTTTAAAAAAAATCATTGAAAGCCAGCTGAGTTATGTTGCTCCTAGCTGTCTCAGTTAATGCCTGTGAGTGATGCTGTATGTGTTTTTATAGCCATTAGGGAGTCTATGCCAGTTAGTGGATCAATTTTCCCCCCCTTAATTGTTCCCTTATTATGGAAAGAAGTATGGGATGAATAGGATGCAAAAAATTCAAATTCACTGCGTGGTTTTAAATCTTCTTCCCAAGGGTTCAGACAGCTTATCTGGAAAGGGGATCTTCTTGCTGTAGTAAATATCTCTATGACTATCTCCATCTCTCTATCACTTTCTATGTCCATCTCTCTATTCCTCTATCTAATAAGGGCATCAAAACCTGGATAAAGATCTCTAGGAGAAGTTTGATTCTGCAATAAAAGCAATAAACATGTGACCCCCATTGAAAATGCAGGAATATGGTGAGTTCAAGTCCTTTTTATAAGACAAATGAATCAATCAATCAGAATAGAGCAGGAAGGGACCTTGGAGGTCTTCCAGTCCAACCCCCTGCTCAAGCAGGAGACTCTACACCATTTCAGACAAATGGCTGTCCAGTCTCTTCTTAAAAACCTCCAGGAATGAAGCACCCACAACGTCTGAAGGCAAACTGTTCCACTGGTTGATTGTCTTCACTGTCAGGAAGTTTCTCCTTAATTCCAGGTTGCTTCTCTCCTTGATCAGTTTCCAACCGTTGTTTCTTGTCCTGCCCTCTGGTGCTTTGGAAAATAAGCTGACCTAATTTTCTTCATGGCAGCCCCTCAAATACCAGAATATTGCTATTCTGCACATTTGGCATCCTGCCTTGGGTCCTCAGATTGCTTGTTTTGGTATGAGGAAGAGATGCTTTGGAGCAGATAAAAAAAAACATGTAGTCCAGCATTCTGGTTTCCCTCTATGCTCAATCAAATGCCTATCCTGAATCTCCTATATACCATGGACCATTATCTTAGGGTCCTATGTTCTACAGCTGAGTTCCTAAAGGAACTCAACCCTGAGTGTCCTTTGGAAGGACAGATCCTGAAGGTGAAGCTCAAATACTTTGGCCACCAAAGGAGAAGAGAGGACTCATTGGAAAAGACCCAGATGTTGGGAAAGATGGAAGGCAAAAGGAGAAGGACACGGTAGAGGAGGAGATGTTGGATAGGGTCAACGACTCAACGAACATGAATTTGGGCAAACTCTGGGAGAAAGGGGAGGATAGGGGAGCCTGGCATGCTGTAGTCCATGGGTCATGAAGAATAACAGAGTTGGAAGGGACATTGAAGGTCTTCTGATCCAGCCCCCTGCTCAAGCCGGAGGCCCTATACCATTTTAAACACATCATTGTCCAGTCCCTTCTTAAAAATCTCCAGTATTGGAGCACCCACAAGTTCTGAAGGCAAGCAGTTCCACTGATTGATTGTTCTGACTGTCAGGAAATTCCTCCTTAGCTCTAGGCTGCTTCTCTCCTTGATGAGTCTCCATCCATTGCTTCTTGTCCTGCCTTCTGGTGCTTTGGAGAATAGCTTGACTCCCTCTTCTTTGTGGCAACCCCTGAGATATTGGAACATTGCTTATCATGTCCCCCCTCGTCCTTCTCTTCATTAAACTAGACTTACCCAATTCCAGCAACTGTTCTTTGTTTGTTTTAGCCTCCAGTCCCCTGATTATCTTTGTTGCTCTTCTCTGTATTCTTTCTAGAGGTTTCTAGAACTAAGGCTGTTAGGTTCTAGGTTGATAGAACTAAGGTTGCTAGATTGCAGTCGGACGCGACTTAGCAACTGAACAACAAATCAACAACGTGTTGCCTAAACAATTTGCTCTGAACTTCGCACGATTCATTTTCATTGGCCAATCCCTGTTATTGTAAAAGAGGAAGAAATAATTCTGTTCGTATTCTCTCTACACTTTTTGTTGCTTGTTACACCAACACCTCATTCCTGTTTCTTTGGCCCCCTCCTTTTTTTTAGCTCCAAGATCTTACGCTCCAACAATTCAAAAAGGGAACTATTAAAATTTAATCCAAATTTATGGTAGGCTGTGACTGTAATGTAGATTGATTTCATTTGATTTAATTCAAATGGCTTTTTAAAAAGCACTATTCCACTAATTATGAGGAATCCGCTGATATTAAAAATAGGCCTCCCCAGCTCCACTTCTTGCAACCGAATTTCTGCCCTCTGTAGAGTTTCCTCAGAGACCTCAGATTAGCTGTGAAAAACTCCACGTATTTAGCTACTTTTTGAAGGGTAATGTCTAACACCAGTGAATTCACACTGCTCACACGGATGCCAAATTGAACAGCTTTGTGCTAAGAGCACTTAGCCATTTCCCTACAAATTTCTGGGGGCTTTGCTGACAGGGGTGAGGCTTGATGGGTCTGTATGTCCTACATCCTGATGCTCACCAAGTGTGGAAGAGACAGCTTGAGATCTCAGTGACCACCCCCAGAATGTTTTCATCGGAAATGATACATCCAGCACCGGAGGGGGTTTGTCCTAAAGGCCCTATGTAAAAGATAGAATACAGAATAACAGAGTAGGAAGGGACCTTGGAAGTCTTCTAGTCCAACCCCCTGCTCAAGCAGGAGACCCTATACCACTTCAATCAATTGAAATAGAGCTGGAAGGGACCTTGGAGGTCTTCTAGTCCAACCCCCTGCTCAAGCAGGAGACCCTATTCCATTCCAGACAAATGGCTGTCGAGTCTCTTCTTAAAAACCTCCAGTGATGGAGCACCCACAACGTCTGAAGGCAAGCCCTTCCACTGACTTCCTGACAGTGAGGACAATTAACCAGAAGTTGTGGGGGCTCCATCACTGGAGATCTTTAAGAAGAAACTGGACAGCCACCTGTCTGAAATGGTCACCTGCATGCCCTCTAAATTAGATTACTTCAGGACAGACATTGAACGTGGGAGAAACCCAAAGATCCCCAGACACAAAAAGAGCTAAATAAAGGGAGCCAACCTGTCAATCTTGCTATTTGTTGGGTGGGAAAAAAAAACTCAGGAAAATCCAGAGCTGACAGCCAACGGGGTGGGCTTTTCCCCCTGAGGGAAGGACATTCTCCGTTGTGTCTTTGTCTTTATCCTCTTGGATAAAAGTTGGCCAGGATCCAGGTGAGAGAAAAGAGCTCAGCCAGCAGAAATAGCTGGACTTAGTAAATTGGAAGAGCAAACCAGGGTCAGGGAAGCTAGACACGGTATAGATTTTGCTTTATTTTATGGACGGAGATTTGGTCTGTGCGAAATTGTTCAGGGGTGTGCGCTTGTGTATGTGTACGGCGGGGCTGAGGGCGCCGCTGACAAAGATCAATGCTTTCAGAGGGCCCTTCTTTCTTTGCTTCTCCCACTCCCTTCCCTCTTCAGCTTTCTGCGAAGTCTCCATCCTCGTCTCTAATAAAGATTTACAATTCTTCCCTCGGAGGGGGGGATCCAGCCTTTAGCAGGCCGGTCTTGCTCCCAAAAGCAGTGGGAGGAAAGGAAGCTCCCACTTCCTTCCTTCCTTCCCGAGAAAGTAGGAGGGGGGGGCTAATGGCAGGAGGCCTTCTGATCTTCCCCCTGGAAGGCTGGCAAGAGGGCCAGAAAGATTGGGAGAAGAAGGTTTTGGTGGCCTCTCGTGGGAAGCGGGAAGGGCTCCTACCGTCACATCTTACGTGCTCAACACATAGCAGTAGAACTCAGACTTGTACACCGCCTTGCAGTGCTTCACAGCCCTCTCTGGGAGGTTTACAGAGTCAGCCTCTTGCCCCCCAATAATTTGGGCCCTCGTTTTACCCACCACGGAAGGACGGAAGGCAGAGTCAACCTTGAGCCGGTCAGGATCGAACTGCTGGCAGTGGGCAGAGTTTGCCTGCGATGCTGCATTCTAACCACTGCATTCTAACCATGGCTCTTAGATGTGATCTACAGTTTGACATGGGACCTCTACTTGATTGACTACTTGTATGGCTATTGGCTACTTGATTGACTATGGAAGACACGTGGACCATCGGATAACTAGGCCCCATAAAAGAACTTATAAGTAATAGCAGTAGCAATAGCTCTTAGCATTTAAGACTTATATACCGCTTCACAGGGCTTCACAGCCCTCTCTGGGAGGTTTACAGAGTCAGCCTGTTGCCCCCAACAATCTTGGGTCCTCATTTTACTGACCTCGGAAGGATGGAAGGCTGAATCAACCTTGAGCCGGTCAGGATCGAACTCCTGGCTGTGCAATGCACAATCAGCCTGCAATACTGAATTCCAACCGCTGCAGCCACCAGGGCTCAGATAGGATAGGATAGATTGGAAGGAGAAAGGAAGAGGAGAAGGGAGAAAGGAAGAGGAGAAAGGAGGGAGGGAGGGAGGGAGGGAGGAAGGAAGGAAGGAAGGAAGGAAGGAAGGAAGGAAGGAAGGAAGGAAGGAAGGAAGGAAGGAAGGAAGGAAGGAAGGAAGGAAGGAAGGATTAGCAATAGGTTCCTCATTTTACCGACCTTGGAAAGATGGAAGGCTGAGTCAACCTTGAGCTGGTCAGCATCGAACTCCTGGCAGTGGAATGCAGAGTCGGCCTGCAATACTGCATTCTGACCACTGCGCCACCAGGGCTCCTTTTAATTTTAATTTTAATTGCAAATACAGTTACAGAATTTTTAATGGAATGAAACCACCTTATAGTTACAGAAAGGAGTGCATAGAATTCCCGTGTCAAATTAATTCAGGTAATTCATGCTCCAAGTGTTTGCATGTACAGTTTTGAATATCAAGTTATGATAGTGGACAGTTGTTGTTGTTTTTTTAAAATGGAAGACCCTGCGGTGACAATATCAAATAAATTCGTATCCCAAAAGCAAAGCTTTCTAAAGGAAGCGTATGACAGCATTTCTGTGTTGCATATTCTGCAGCTGTCAACAGCCACTGGTTGGGTAATTTTGTATAATCTGTTTATGGCGAAATGCACCATTCACACTGCAAGCGCCTGTCGCATTTATTTAACTTCCCTCAGCCGGGTAATCAGAGCATTTAAAACTCAGATCACTGGATCTTGTCTTTAACTGGCCCATAACAGGTTCATCATGCAATTTCCCCCTGAATTCAGATATAGTTTATTCGAATTATGACATCCCAGGAAAGGAAGGATATTTCTTGAGATCTAGAAGGAGAAACGGTAAGCCTGTGTAATTAAGTAAGGCCACACTTGGTAAGGCCACACCTGGAATACTGCATCCAGTTTTGGTTACCACGATGTAAAAAAGATGTTGAGACTCTAGAAAGAGTGCAGAGAAGGGCAACAAAGATGATCAGGGGACTGGAGGTTAAAACATATAAGGAACGGTTGCTGGAATTGGGTATGTCCAGTTTAATGAAAAGAAGGACTAGGGGTGACATGATAGCAGTATTCCAATATCTCAGGGACTGCCCCAAAGAAGAGGGAGTCAAGCTATTCTCCAAAGCACCTGAGGGCAGGACAAGAAGCAACGGATGGAAACTGATCAAGGAGAGAAGCAACCTAGAACTAAGGAGGAAATTTGCCTGACAGTTAACATTAACCATGGAACACCCTGCCTCCAGAAGCGGTGAATGCTCCAACACTGGAAGTTTTTTAAGAAGAGACTGGACAGCCATTTTTGTCCGAAATGGTATAGGGTTTTCCCTGCCTGAGCAGGGGGTTGGACTCGATGACCTCCAAGTCCCTTCCAACTTTATTTATTATTATTATTATTATTTTATTATTATTTTATTATTTGATGATTATTATTATTATTATTATTATTATTATTATTATTATTATTATTATTATTATTATTATTATTATTATTATTATTATTATTATTATTATTATTATTATTATTATTTTGTTGTTGTTGTTGTTGTTGTTATGCTCCTCATTTGAGCCACAGCTCTTAGCTTTGACATCCCCAAATTCAGGTAAGAACAGCCTTCATAAAAGGGCAGCTATGGGGAGGGACCGATAGCTATTTGTAACTATTTGCTCAAACCTAACACCAGATGTTGACCAGATGTTGATCAGGGCTAAAAGTACCATTTGGGGAGATGTAGCAAGGACACAGACACACACCCCACCCCACCCCGTCGAAAGGTTGACTGGATTGCAAAACCAAGGAACACTAAACTCTTTGAACAGAAGTGAAAGCAGATAAAAATTTTACTTTGTTTTCATTGACAGCCCACTCTGTGAGAATGTTGGGACCAAGTCCAGCATTTAAAGAAGAAAAGGGGGAAAAAATGGTGCAACGTGTATATTGTTGAAGTCTCAGAAAAGAGAAATCTGGTAGTCACCCCAGGACTTAAAATAACGCTAAGGGTCATCTTGAAACAGCATCGTTTTGGCTGGTCCATGATATCCTGTCATGCTGTTCCTTGTGGGCAGATGGTTCTAGAGAAGGTGACTTAAGCTTCTCCAGAAATGGTGGGTACTGCAGGTTTTCAAGAAGAGATTGGACAACCATTTCTCCTGCATGACATAAGGTCTCCTGCTTAACGTCTACGGAGATTCTCAGTCATCCAGGTCATGGTTATCCCAAGGATGCTTTTTCGTGAGGCAACTGGACTTTCTTGTTTTTCTTTGAAGATGTTTCACTTCTCATCCCAGAAGCTTCTTCAGCTCTGACTGGATGGTGGGGAGTGGAAGGATTTATACTCCTTGCAGACAGCTGGTCATTTGCCTCCTTTTGGTGAGTTGTTAAGACCACCTGGAGGTTCACCTGTGTCCTCAGGATCACCTGAGTGGTGCAAATGGGTGTGGAGCCTTCTTGGGACTGCTGAAAGGACTGTGTTGTAGACTGGAGATAGAAGATGTCGTATCCCTCCCCCCTGTTGAGAGAGGGCCATTCAGTTTTGACCTAGATGGCCTCTTTGGCCCCTCTTTCAAACCAGCAGTCCTCTCTGTCCAAAATGTGGACTTTGTTGTCTTTGAAAGAGAGTGGCCTTTGTCTTTTACATGTAGATGGACTGCTGAATCTTGTCCTGATGGGTTTGTTGGGGAAACCTTTGGGGAAACAAAACAACCACTTCATAAACACAAGGTACAACACAGGAGAACAAACCCATCAGGACAAGATTCAGCTGTCTGCAAGAAGTATAAAAATCCTTCCATTCCCCACCATCCAGTCAGAGCTGAAGAAGCTTCTTGGATGAGAAGCGAGACGTCTTCAAAGAAAAACAAGGAACTCCAGTTGCCTCCTGAAAAAGCATCTTTGGCTCTCCTGCTTAAGTTGGGAATTGGACTAGAAGACCTCCAGATTCCCTTCCAACCCTGTTATTCTATCTTCTATGTTCATTGTTTTAAAGTCAACCAGAACTGAAAAGCTTCTTTGTTCCTAACAACTGGAGGGCCCAAGTAAAGCTTTCACACTCTTGCAGGGTAAGAAGGTTTCAGACTGACTATTTGTGTACAACACAAAATATTTCCTTCTTCCAATGGATTAGCAATGTGCTGATTGGCTACCTTCAGCTCCTTGAGGGCCCAGCTCAAGTCCATTCTATTAGGGAGACGTGGACACAGATGTTTTGAGGAGAATTCTCTGGGGTAAGCAAATTTTACAAGGAGTGTGTGGAAGAGCTCAAAGTTGGCTGCCCAAGTCTCAGTTTAATGACTTTGACTCTTCGTGCCGAAAGGAGCTGAAATGCTTTTTTTTCTTGCCCCAATCGGTGTCTCTAATTCAAGGTTTCCCTACCATGTCTACCCAAGGTGGGTTATTCAGAGGGGCTCCTGAATTGCTCTCCCAGAGTGTAAGTTCACAAATCTATACATAAGAATCTGGTCAACTAAAGTTCAACGCTAAATTGGCCCCAGATAAGAGTCAACAGAATTCAGCAAAGGCCGAACTTAGAACGCTTGTGGGAACACAGCAATTCTAAGCTAATGATGCATTTAACTCCACCTCCAGTTCTGCCTGCTCTTCTCCTACACCAGTGTCTCTACTCATCTGGTCAGATGACCCTCCCCTCAGCCCACCTGAGATACTACCAGATGGTCACTCACAATATCATTAGGATTGGGGTCCGGATGTGAGAACTTATAGTATGAGAAGCTTGATAACCCTCTCTGCTTGATAAGACATACACAGATCCCTCCTGTGGAAATCATTGTGTTTTATCTCCATTTTAAAACATCTTTTTCTCTCTCCTGCTCTTTCTCCAGTGACATATTCCTTTCATGAATCATGCTTCTTCTTCTTCTTCTTCTTCTTCTTCTTTTTTTTTTAATGCTAACCATTTTTCTTGGGAGAAATATTTTGTAATTACCGTCTCTTGAAACACTCCAGCATAAAGCAAGGAGAGAAACATCCCCAATTCTATCGCGGCTGGTGTTAATTATTTTAGGCAGGCTGTCATTTATGTTTTCTAAAGTGGATTTTGTTCGTGCAGCCAGGAACATTGCTTAGTGCAGAATTAATTAATCTTTCTAAATACAAAACCTGCAGTATCAGCGGCCACATTCAGGAAGGATTCAAGAGGCAAGGTTGAAAGAGTCAATAGGCTGCTGTGGGGAAGCATTTTTTTTCTCCCTCCCCTCCCCCATCAGATGCAAGGACAATTAAATTATGTACTTAATCTTTACAGGGATTTCAAGTATCATTGACAAAAAAATTGAAAAGCATGCTTCATTTGAAATAAATGTTTCTAGCAAAACACATACGAGGGGAGGAAAAAGCGATATTAAAGATGAGTGGCAGTGGAGCTACCGGGGGGGGGGGAGGGGGGAGGGGAAGTCAATGGACCAAAATCCTAGAAAAAGCAAATTAAAATAAATTCATCTGTAGCCTTGATCAGCAGTTTCCAACCATTTTGTCTGGATAACAAGTCAACCGATCACCTAGATACTATGAGACATTTATGCGAAATCCTTTAGCAAAGAAAAATCAGAGGTTCTATTCTAGCCTGTCTACTGTGCATAAATTTTAAAGAGTTTTCGTAACCGTAATTAAGAACTTTCTGCTCGTAGTTTCAGCTTGTGGTCAGGGATTCCTGACGGGCAAGGATTGGGAATTAAAGATGGACAGCCTGGTAATTGCCTCAATATTAGTTGCTGTGCCATGAAAACATGGGGAGAGCAGATATGAAATCTCATAGCATCACTGAGCAATAATAACAATAGAGCAAATAAAGGCAAGTAATAAAACATATCCAAGTGAAGATAGAACACTGAATCCTGGAATCATTAAGAGAGGCTCTCCTTTGCTAACTTATGGATCGACTGATTGATTATGCACCATCAAGTCATCTTTAACAAAAACCAGGTACTTACTATCATATCTGGTGGACATGTCCTAAAGCTAAAAGATTTTGGTCAAAAATACACACATGGTTAGAGAAAATCATTAAAAAACACATACACTTTAAGCCAGAATTGTTTTTGTTAGGCATAATAGTAGGAAACTATGAGAAAGAATGTATATATTTAATTTTGCATGTATTAACTGCAGCAAGAATAGTATTTGCTCAATATTGGGGAAAAAATGAAAATCTACCAACGGAGGAAGAATTAATTAAGAAAATTTTAGATGGTGCGGAAATGGACAGATTGACGTTGAAGATAAAAGAGAAAGAAGATTCAGTATACTTTAGAACATGGGACAATTTTTATCAATGGCTAGAAAAACGGGTTAGAGAGAAAGGAACATGATATGTACTATGTAACATCAAATATGTATTAGTAAGAAGAAGACTATCGGGTGAAGAGAAGATTTAAGAAATATATTATTAACTAACATATTGATTATGAAAATATAGAAACTAATTATTACTGATTGTTTTTAAATACATGAATCCAGACAATATGCTGTTTGCTAAATACTAAAGAATGTTATCTCATAAAAATGTATATAGATATAGATATAGATAGATAGATATATAGATAGAGATAGAGATAGATAGATAGATAGATAGATAGATAGATAGATAGATAGATAGATAGATAGATAGATAGATAGATAGATAGATAGATAGATAGATAGATAGATAGATAGATAGATAGATAGATAGATAGATAGATAGATAGATAGATAGATATAAAAAGTCATCCTTAACTCTACGTATTATAGACAGATATTTTCCATGACAATTCTGTCCCCAGTCTGGTCCTTCACATTGGGCAGTATCGGTCGTCCTTCATGTTGGACCACATTTGAGCCCCAGATTTCTTGTTGCTAAGCAAAGACACTTGTTAAATAAATTTTGCCCCATTTTACAACCTTTCTTGCCACAGTTAGCGAACCACTGCAGTTGTTACGTTCGTCACACGTTTGTTAAGGTGAAGGTGGCTTCTCCACTCATTTTGCTGGTCAGAAGGTTGCAAAAGGGGATCACATGATCCCGGGATACCGCCATCGTCATAAATGCATGCCCATTGCCAAAGGTCCGAATTTTGATCACGTAACCATTGCAGCGGTTGTAAGTCATAAGTGTGAAAAGCAGTCAAAAGTCACTTTTCCGTTGTGGCTTCAAACCATCACTAAACAAGTGGTTGTAAAAGTTGAGGGACTATCTGTGGTGCAATCGTAGCCACTGTAATCGAATCCATTCATCTCATCTTACAGGAGGACTTTGATAATATTGTTTTGGTTCCATTTTCGGCTAGCTATAGAGAAGCATCTCCTTACAGAGGCATAAATATGTAAGATAATAAATGACAACTTCGAACAGAGACTCCTTGCTCTTGAAGGGACCTCGGGGGTCTTTTAGTCCCGCCCCCTGTTCAAGGTAGGAGACAATCTATTCTTGAAAACCTCCAGTGATGGAGCGCACTCTGGGAGGCAAGCTATTCCACTGATTAATTGTTCTCACACTGTCAGGAAATTTCTCCTTACTTCTAGATCTATAGAGACCTTCAGGTCTCTCCATCTGGGAAGAAATTGAAATTCGTTGAAGTATTTTGGCTGTATTATAGATCCATCTCTCTGTATAGGGAACAAGGGCCACTTGAGAGATGGGATTGGACTAAATTCAGTATATTGAGAGAGAGAGAGAGCAGAGAGAGAGAGCAGAGAGAGAAAGAGAGAGCAAAGAGAGAGAGCAGAGAGAGAAAAAGAGTGAGAGAGAGGAGAAAGGAGAGAGAAAGGAGAGAGAAAAAGAGAGTGAGAGAGAGGAGAAAGAGAGAGAGGAGAAAGGAGAGAGAGAGAGAGGAGAGAGAGAAAAAGAGAGCGAGAGGAGAAAGGAGAGAGGGAGGGGGTGGGAGAGCAAAGTTACCCTGTTCCATAGCTCCAACTTATGTGAGATGTGAGGTGCCTCCACACAGTTTGGACCCCCTTAGCCCCCAGCTCCTGAATGCTAATCCCACCTTCCCAGAATTGTCGTAGGCCCTTGTAGTTTGGTCCTTGACATCTGACGCAAAGACTGTGGCAGTCTTTTGAGCCCATGGAAACCGTGTGTTGCTCCCGGCTTACAGCTTGGAAAGTTATTGAAACTTAGTTGACTCCGCCTCGTTCAACAAAACAATAAAAATTAGCTGCCTTAGCTGGCGATACAAGCGGCGCCTCTGACCTTTCTTTTTTAAATTCAAGTGGAGGTTCTCTCCTACAGGAGCCACGCGGTGTGTTTCGAAGGCTCCCTTGCGTGGAACGTCCACCGTGATATGAATCCTGGCAAAAGCTCTCTTCAAATTTTGGATCCGCCAACGTCTCAAGCGTGGAGATGTATGGGTTTGCTCGCGTAGCTTACATCATCAATTAGGTAAGCTTCCTTGGTTTTATAGCTTATAGTAAAAGAGATTATTTCATGATTTGTATGACTGAAATTATGTTTCTAATGGGGTTTTAATTGATTTTGAATCCAATTTTAAAAAAAATCCTTATTTTAAAGCACACCTTGGCTCATCGTGTAAGTATGCCAGATGGATGGGCTCCTAGCTGGTAATATCACCATTTCAGTCTGCTGGCTAGAAGGATTGGGAAGTGATCTGTGTTTCAGGTTTCAGGTTTTAGATTTGAAAGTGACCTGCCAACCTAGTATTATCAATCAGAATAGAGCTGGAAGGGACCTTGGAGGTCTTCTAGTCCAACCCCCTGCTCAAGCAGGAGACCCAATGCCACTTCAGACAAGTGGCTGTCCAATCTCTTCTTCAAGACCTCCAGTGATGGAGCACCCACAACTTCTGATGGCAAACTGTCCGGCTAGACCATTTCAAACAGGTGGCTGTCCAGTCTCTTCTTAAAAACCTCCAGTGATGGAGCACCCACAACTTCTGGAGGCAGGTTGTTCCACTGGTTAATTGTCCTCACTGTTAGGAAGCTTCTCCTTAATTCCAGGTTGCTTCTCTCCTTGATTAGTTTCCATTCATTGCTCCTTGCCTTGCCTTCTTCTGGTGCTTTGGAGAAGAGGTTGACCCTCCTTTTCCTCAAATACTGGAACGCTGCTATCATGTCGTTCCAAAGCATGCAATTGCAAGTAGATAAATAGGTACCACTTCGGCGGGAAGTTAACAGCATTCTGTGTGCTTTGGCATGTAGTCATGCTGGTCACATGAAGCATCTTCAGACAACGCTGGCTCCCTCAGCTAAGGGATGTAGATGAGCACCACCTGCTAGAGTCTGATTCGATTGGACAGGGGGAAACTTACCCCTTTCCCTTTTCTGTTTCAGGCATTCCCCCAATTGTCCTAATTAGCTGTTCTGACCCAGACCGCGTAGGCAGATGCAGGCACCAATGAAGTCTTTTATTGCACCGCTAAACCATGGCAGGTGACCCTCCATTTTCCCCACAAGCACCCCACAGTCAATGTAACCATTCCCACCAGCTGGGTCCACTAGGCACCAGAACCAAGCCCTCAACAGAGGAAGAAATCAAACTAGGTAACGTCCTCAGTGCTAGCACTGGCGACGTTACCTAGTGTGGTAATGAAACACCTGCAAGAAAACCCAGCTCAGCAAGCAGCAAAGACGCCTCACTTCCACCCTGGGCTGCAAACATTCTCCTTTATTGATAGTTTGGGCAGGTTTGGTTGAGAGGACAGCCCTTTCCCCCGGAATATTTTTTGGTCTACAAAGACAACAATCTTATCATCTCCAAACAGAGTACGACTTATTAGCTCTTTGGTTTAGCTCGGCCTTCTCTAATCCCAAAGCCAGATAAATTGGGACAACAGCTGGCTGTAAATCTAGGAGGTGCCGTCCCCCTCCTATCTGGAGGCCAGCAGATTGTGGCAAGCTCGTCCATCCCCTCTGCTGTAGAGTGTTCTTCTCTCCCGATTCTCCCAAAAAAGCGACACCGTTTTTACATTAGTGGAGTGATTTTGAAATATGACGGCGCTTCTCCAGCCCTTTTCAAATGCGTTTTGCAGCCATTCCTTAACAATCCGATGGATGGCTTGGATTTATTACCTGCCCCTAACTACATTTAATTGTGTGCAAGGTTGGGAAGCCACTGTGTCCGTATTTTGCTATTTATAGATCTATTGCCTTACAAATAGGTCTCTCGTTCAGGCAGTGCGGTCTGCATATGACTCAACCAGAAGCTGAATTACTGGCGTAACCTCTCATAATTTGAGGCACCATCCCTTCCCCTTCCCTTCTGTTTTGCCTCCCATTCATGTTTGATCTAAAATTAGGCTGTGAGTTATTTTCAGCCGGAGCTATTTATTTCCACATGCGCTGTGAAAAGAGCAGTTTGCCATTGGCTTCAGATTTCCACCAGCTCTGCACAACACTGCGTATTGCTCACCCAGCAGCTTGCCTCCCAGTAGCAGGTGCACGCTGGCATTCGGGAGGCTGTGACGTGCAAATCCATCTACCAAAATAAAGGCATGGACTCAACAATGAAGCGAGGTGTACATTCTCTCCCTATTCATAACGTCGTCGTGAGGTTTATTTCCAAATCTCCATCGCTTAAACTTTCTAGCAAGGGCAATGGATAAATTCTAGCTACTCCCATTTTTATCTCTGTCTTCTCTTTTTCTGGTATCTTCTACTTTTTCACAAAGAAGAGCAGCTACGATGATTAAAGGCCTGGAGACTAAAACATATGAAGAACGGTTGCAGGATTTGGGAATGGCCAGTCTAGAGAAAAGAAGGACCAGGGGTGACATGATACCAATATTCTAATATTTGAGGGCCTGCCACAAAGAAGAGGAGGGGGTCAACCTATTTTCCAAAGCACCAGAAGGCAGGACAAGAAGCAAAGATTGGACACTAATCAAGGAGAGAAGCAACCTGGAACTAAGGAGAAACTTCCTGACAGTGAAGACAATTAACCAATGGAACAAGCTTGCCTTCAGAAGTTGTGGGTGCTTCATCACTGGAAGTTTTTAAGAAGAGACTGGACAGTCAGTCACTTGTCTGAAATGGTGTAGGCCCTGTAGGGTCTCCTGCTTGAGTAGGGGGCTGGACTAGAAGACCTCCAAGGTCCCTTCCAGTCTGTTCTGATTCTGCTTGAAGGGTTTTTGTGTAAAATATGAGTGAAGTACACAAATATGTTCTAAAACAAGAAAACCCTCCTTTCCTCTCTCTCTCTCTCTCTCTCTCTCTCTCTCTCTCTCTCTCTCTCTCACACACACACACACACACACACACACACACACACACATCATTATTTCATATTCAGTGCAGAAAATATGCCGCCAGGTTAGTTGGAGAGAGCAGAAGTTCTTGAGTACACAGAGAAATAAAGTCAAAGCTGCCTTTTGGGACTATTAAAGCAGCTGTGACTTTTCCCATGTTTGAGTAGCTGCTTTGAAAGTGGTTCCTGGTTGTGTTTTTATGTGACGTACGAACAGCCATCTGGAGACCCAAGCTGGCTGTGTAAATATCTGTAGAGATGACTTCTGAAGAAGCCAAGTGAACTGGGAAAAATACAGCTGCTTTAAACAGATTAAGAGAGGGTGACTTGCATGAGTTTCCATGCATTATGAAGCACTTCCCCCCCCCCAAGGGTTTTAACCAACGTTTCTTAAGAACTAATTGGTTTGGTTAGTTCATGGGAAGCTGGTCCACAGTATTGCACCTCAAAATGGTGATACTTTTTTCATAGTCAAGCTTGATGTACCCGATGTATTAAAATAATTTATTTTTCCTGAGGCACAGTAAGAATTGTTATACAACAAAAGCGTTCCACTGAAATTCATCCTTCAGACCTAATTTGTCAACCACTTGGCCATGATCCATTGTTGTCTTTTTTTTTTTTTAAATCTCTAGGTTAGATTCTCCCCAATAATGCTGGGCTAAATCCAAGGAGACAAACGTGAAGGAATCTAGAAATTCCAAGTCAGCAATTTATTATGGAAAAGTTAAGAATCCACTATGAAAGAATTACGGAAGTTTCTGAATATTAAAATGTGAATTCTACTTTTAATACAGGTGATACAAGCACAATTATGCCCAACATGTCTGTTGTTCAGTTAAGTGGGTTTTATCCCATTTTACAACCTCTGTCACCACCGCTGTTAAGCGAACCGTTTTAGACTGCGTAGCAATGAAGGGCTTGGAAAAGTTACTCAGACCCTTTGACGTGTTCACACTTAACGAAGATTTGATTTGGGCAGACCAAAGATTTTCCTGGGATATTCTACGAAGTCAGCTGCCTCTTACGCCCGTTGATCAAATTCGTTGGAGGAGGTCTTCCTTATTTATGGAAAGAAAAGTTGAACTTTCAACAAGCAACATTAAAAAAAAAAAAGGGGGGGGGATTGACGCTTTCCAAGTTTGGCTTTGGAGAAGATCCTTGATAATATTATAAATATCAAACAAATAAACGAAACGAAACGAAACAAAAAACTGAATCAAAGAGTTTGCACGTGAGACAAAAAATAACCAGCCATAAATGACCATATTTTGGATGCATCATGCAAAGACGTGGGTCCTTTGGGAAACCCGTCGTTCTAAGAAGCGTAGAAGGAAAGAGAAGGTGAGGATGACCAGTGGCAAGATATTACTGCAATAGTGGGGACATTTGGGGGCAACTCATCCCTAGAAGATCCACCTTTGTGATGGTCAAGAGCAGGGGTCTTCAAACTTGGCCCTTTGGTTTGATAAAGAGCAAGAAAGCTGTAATTTTCCAGCAATAAAAATGCAGTTAGTCATCCCAGTCAGAGACAGATCCTCCACGGAGGGAGGGAGGTGATAGAAGGTGAATGTTCTGTTAAATGATGCAACGTAAACTAATACTATGGATGGCCTCACCAGAACCTTTTCATTATGATTATCACTGCAGGCTTGACTGACGGATTTGAAAAGCTTCCGGAATAGTTACAGTAATCTGGCAACTGAAATTCTTTTAGCAAAATTAATTCCTCAAATGAGGGCATTGGGTTGTTTAATGAGTGCTGTGGAGCTCTCCCCCTTGCAAGGGGCACGTTAGAAATTCACCAATTAAGGTATTTTACAAAGCTCTCCGTTACGCTCTTTTAGAGAATAGAATAGTCCTTTGCCCTAAGCGCAATTCCATTCTCTTTCTCCTAAAATGTTTCCTGCTCAGGATGAGGTTATCCATTCGGTCGTGTCCGACTCTGGGCGATTCTCTGGGCCAGCTGGTCTCTCCCCATCTCCCCATCTTGCACTTCTTCTTTGAGTTTTCCCTGCTCTGGCTGGTGTCAGCTTTGAGGGTGTCCACCCACACCGTGTTCTTTGGTGGCCTGGTTTCCTTTTACCGCTAACTCTTCCCAACAGAATTGCTTTCTCTGGTGAATTTCCCCACATGACCTGGCCAAAGTAAGTCAAATACAATTTTGTGATTTTTTTCTCCTTTCCAATAGCATGTTAGTCACCTAACAAGGAATACGCAGGAGCCTTCTCCAGCACCACAGATCAAACCAGTCAGTTTTCGTTCCTGTCTTGCTTTTTTAAGGTCCAACTTTCACAAACCTAGCCAGCTACTGTATGTGGAACATAGGAAGCTGTGTTCCCCATAGCTACACCTTGCCGTACAAATATACAAAATAAAATGCACAGTAGCCAAGGAAGGTACCGCAGTCGACAGTTGTCGGCACAGCCAGATTTACCAGTGACTTTTCCCAACCTAATTGCTTTCTCCAGTGAATTTCCCCGTATGACATGAGCAAAGTAAGTGAGATGCAGCTTTGTGATTTTTCCTTCCAATGGCATGTGTAGTGTTAGACACTGCAGGACTTGCTTGTTAGTGAACTTTGCTGTCTAAGGCAGGGGTAGACTTCACCCTCATTGATGGATGGATCCTGCTGCAAAGACCCAAAGTAAGTAAACCGTGACACTATGAGTAAGAACTATTTACTAAAGGGAAAAAGCACTTCACCAACCTTGGCCGATGTATGGAAGCTAAACAGGGTCAGTCCTGGTTAACATTCAGTTGGGAGACTATGTGGAAATTCAGGGAGGTAGCCAAGAGTGAAAAGTTAAAAAAAAAAATGAAAACCCAAAATCTAAAAAGAAAGTTATGCCAACCAGTTCAGTGTTGTTTCCAAACACTGTGTCAGGACTTCAATTCAGCTCAAGGGTGTCTTTATTTTTTCACCTTCCATCTGTTTCATGGCCACTAAAGAAACATTTCAGCTATTAGCAGTTCAGTACCAAGGACAGCTCCCTGCCATTTTTTGGTACAAAAAACGATAGTATTAACCCTGTTAGAAAGCCCACATTTTTGTAAACAAATCAGAATAGAATAGAGCAGGAAGGGACCTTGGAGGCCTTCTAGTCCAACCCCCTGCTCAAGCAGGAGACCCTACACCATTTCAGTCAAGTGTTTGTTCAGTCTCTTCTCAAAAGCCTCCAGTGATGGAGCACCTACAACTTCTGAAGGCAAGACATTCCACTGGTTAATTGTTTTTATTGTTAGGAAGTTTCTCTTTAATTCCAGGTTGCTTCTCCCCTTGGTCAGTTTCCAACCATTGTTTCTTGTCTTGCCTTCTGGTGCTTTGGAGAATAAGTTGACCCCCCCTCCTCCTTGTGGCAGCCCCTCAAATACTGGACTACTGCTATCATGTCACCCCTTGTCCTTCTTTGAACTAGCCAAACCCAAATCCTGCAACGTTCTTCGTATATTTTAGTCTCCAGGCCTTCAATCTTCTTAGTTGCTCTTCTCCACACTTTTCCCAAAGTCCCAACATCTTTTTTGTAACGTGGTGACCAAAACTGGATGCAGCATATTCCAGGTGTGGCCTTTCTAAGGCTTCATAAAGCGGTGCTAATACTCCACGTGATTTTGAAGAAAACCTCTACCATCATTTCAACTTTATCTACCAGATATCTCTGCTCTTTCTTGTAAGATACTTAAACAACTAAATCCTTAAAGGTTAGATTCCTAATTAATACTTGTCTTTTGATATTTGAAAGGGCCTTTAAAGCAGTAGAAAGTTTTGGAAACGAGGCATCCTCTTACAAGGATCTCCATGTACAATGGTTAAAATTTTCAAGAAGGTACCGTCAAAATTCTGCTTATATATTTTTTATACGTGCATCACACTTTAAAATAGGTGGAGTTTCAGCCACATCCTCATGACCACCACGTCACCTTTTTGAGAATATTCTTAGAACAATGTTCGCAATTTTTTATTGTTTGGTGTATTAAATCGCAGAGGCGTTTCCAAAAATGTTGGAACGCATTTTTGTTTTGGCAAGTTGTCCATCTTAAACTTAAAGCAGGATTTTTGGCACGTGAGGACGGGGACCCAGGGAGGGGTGAGAAGGGATAGAAAAAAGAAGAAAAAAAGATGTCTATAACAGGGTGATCCAATACGTCCCCTCTTTTTATGTGTCTCATATAAATAAATCTGGTAAAAGGGGGCAGCTGCCACCTTGATTATTCTAAAAGGCTTAATCATGGTCATTTGCCAGCGCAAAGGAAGGCAATATGCAAATTTCCAAAGCTGAACTAACAACATAAGAATAATTAGGAGAAATACGTAGGGAGAATTTCAACAAAAAAAGTATATTACCCAAAACACAGAATGCTAAGATACTTGCTTAGGTTACATACGTGACAAAAGAGAAAAGAGATTAAGATTGACAATTAGGATTGTGTAAACTTTAGGATAGTTGCATAAAATTCAAATTTAATATCAATAAATAAAGGCAGTCCTCAACTTACAACTGTTCATTTAGTGACAGTTCGAATGGCACTGAAAACTGTAACTTATGACCATTTTTTTCACATTTATGACCGTGGCAGCATCCCCCGGGGTCACGTGATCGAAATCCAGGCACTTGGCAACTGACTCGTATTTATGACCTTTGCGGGGTCCCCTGGGGGTCAACTGATCCCCTCTTGCGACCTTCGGACAAGCAAAGTCAACGGGGGAAGCCCGATTCGCTTAACAACCCTGTTACTAAATTAACGCCTGCAGTGATTCACTTAACAACTGTGGCAAGGGAGGTCGTAAAATGGAGCGCAGCTCGCTTAACAGCCGTCTCGCTTAGCAACAGAAACTTTGGGCTCAGCTGTGCAAGTTGTAAGTCAAGAACGACCTGTCAAAGCAGTATTGTTATTTTTCTAACCACCCCTCAAAATGAGCAGCTCTCCGACTAAGCAATGATTATTTCCTTCAGTTAATGGCTGCCTCCATTTTGCAGAGCGTGTTGAGAGACGAGGCGAAAAAGGGGTAATATTTAGTTTTACAGTCTACAAGAGTTGACCTGCATTTCGCCCACATTCTCGTATACGCTGTCTTTTGTTTTGCATAGGTCCAGAAGTCATGATTTCATTTTTCCAGCAGCTTGCTGCGATCTCAATTGGATAAAGGCGTTTGTACCGGCAAATGTTAATGCGCGCGTTTATCTATATGCACAAACACACACACACACACCACGTAATCCTGCTTCTAAGGCAAGAGGTGTGCGGGAAGACAATTGTTCGAGTCTTAACTCCTTGTCAACAGAGATTACTTTTTAAACCTGCAATTTTTATTTTTATTTTTCATTTCCCTCTCCCCCCCTCCCCTCAGGAGAAATAATGAGAAAAGAACGCTGCCTGTGATAAGAAAAGAGGCAGAGGAATTTTGGCTAGCTTATGAAGTTGAAACGAATGAAGATAAGAGAGCATATTTTTTTAAGAACACAATAGAGTTCCAAAGAATTTATCTCTAGATGACGGGATCAAAGGGAAGGAATTTAAATATTAACAACAAGCAACAGTTCTTTGGGAAGAAAATCATGGCTTGGCCAAACCAACATGAAAGTGAGGCAAACATCTCTTGGAACATCACAAGCTGAAGTAGAGAGAGTTAGGAAAACTTAGAAAACTCTTTCTAAGTTAACTGTGGTTTGAAAGCTGATGAAGATTTTTAGAATATAAATGTAACAATCAAGACTGAGAGATTGGAAGCCAGCATTCTCTGTCTCGAATCCTCATAATTATTTTGGCTGCTTAGGCTTGGATAGATTACTTAGAGAGAAACCGCACAGGAATAAAAAAGGTAAACAATTACTAATGTAGTTGTGAAAACATTCGGGGGAGAAAAAGTTTTCATCATTCAGGTTCACCTCGCTTCCATTTTTCCCCAACTGCTAACTAATATCTAAATATTTGTACCATGCTTTGAAAGTTAAACATTGGAGGTTATTGCTATTATCAGTTTAAGTCAGGGGTCTTCAAACTTGGCCCTTTTATGACTTGTGGACTTCAACTCCCAGAATTCCTCAGCCAGGCACGCGTGCCTGGCTGAGGAATTCTGGGAGTTGAAGTCCACAAGTCATAAAAGGGCCAGGTTTGAAGAGCCCTGGTTTAAGTCATTTCTTCTATTGCCCTGATGGATATCTTAACTCATTTTCTAGAAACTGTACTCCAGATCTCTCAACTGGCCTTGCTGGCTAATGCGTAGCATGCAAAAGGAATCATTTCCTGCTTGAATTTATTTCTATTTATTTCTATTTGATGGTTGCATATTCTCCAATTTTGGTCTTCCAATCCGGGACTATCATCCAAGTGTTTTTCCAACTTCATCCTCTTCACTATTGGAGAATATCTTAGTAGTCGTGATATTTCTCACATATACTTTCTGGAATTATTCCCAATAAAAATATTTACGGTTGCAGTTCAAATGTTATTTTTTTTTAAAGAATTCGGAATGGTTTGATGAATGTTCTGAATGATTTGATTTCCTTCCAATAAATCGGGAGTTTTCCCACCACACGCGGGGGGAAATGTTCCTTTGTTGTTGTTGCGCTTGCAACATTGGTGCGATACAATTTGTCTACCTTGGTGATCATTGACAGAGTTATATACCATCAGTAAAACATTTTATATTGATTTTCCCTCAAATTGTAGCTTGGAGTACATTTTATTAGGTTTTTTTTTTCCCCACAGCTCTCCCGTTTTTTTATAACGATTACTCGTTTGCAGATTTGCATCTAAGATTTTTTTTTTTCCTTTCGGTCTGGAAGAAACGTGTTCTGAGTAAAATTTTGTTTTAAATATGTACAGTATTGATGGCATGACCTTGTAGAACATATTTTTGAGGTGTTTTTTTTTTTTAAAAAAGATCGGCACATCTTTTTGATCTACAAGGGTTTGTGTTTCTAAGTAATTCTCACGTATTTGAGCTAACGTAAATAACTTGCGTGTTGCTGGATCACGGTTTTGCCCTACGCTTTGCTCTTTGGATATCATTCTCAGAATTTACAAGTAATACGACCAATGTTCATGTGATAGTTAACGGTTGCCTCAACATGTCTTAAAAGAATGAGGTGGGGAGGGTCCCCTTAGCTGTTAAGGTGTAAGAATCATTCTTTGTCATAATTGGAAATACTGTCAATGCAAAAATGGGCAACTGCAGACATGTTCCATTGGAGAAATGCTTATTTTGCGTGGCAAAATTACCTCACAACTCCCGGTTAAGATGGCTAGTTTAATGAAAAGAAGGACTAGGGGGGACATGATAGCGGTATTCCAATATCTCAGGGGCTGCCCCAAAGAAGAGGGAGTCAAGCTATTCTCCAAGGCACCAGAAGGCAGGACGAGAAGCAATGGATGGAAACTAATCAAGGCGAGAAGCAACCTAGAACTAAGGAGAAATTTCCTGACAGTGAGAACAATTAACCAGTGGAACAACCTGCCTCCAGAGGTTGTGAGTGCTCCAACACTGGAAGTTTTTAAGAAGAGACTGGACAGCCATTTGTCTGAAATGGTACAGGGGTTTCCTGCCTGAGCGGGGGTTGGACTAGAAGACCTCCAAGGTCCCTTCCAACTCTGTTATTCTGTTATTCTGTTCTGGCGATGTGATAATTTGAGTACAGATAATCTTCAACTTACAACAGTTCATTTAGTGACCGTTTGAAGTTACAATAGCACCGAAAAAGTGACTTACGATCATTTTTCACACTTACGACCATCGCATGCATCCCCATGGCCACGTGATCAAAAGAGAGCGCTTGGCAACTGACTCCTGTTTATGACAGTCGCAGTCTCCTGGGGTCATGTGATCCCTTTTGATGACCTTCTGACCAGCAAAGTCAATGGGGGAAGCCAGATTCACTTAACAACCGTGTCACTAACTTAACGACTGCCGTGATTCACTTAACAACTGTGGCAAATAGGTCGTAAAATGTTGGGCTCCATTTTCATCGTAATTTGAGGACTCTCTTTGTAGAACACAGTGTTTAATATCCTCTGCTTATCTGTGACCACAAAGGGAAAAACACTGGTCCAGCGGCCTATTGGTGACTCTTCTTGTAAGATTATCAGTTTATCTCATTGCTGTGTATTTTTAAGTTTCGGAGACACCTTCCCATTGGTTGCGAATGTTAAGTTTTCCAACCATGGCATCTGTATACAGATGGACTTGGCCCTTTTTGCTACAGTTCTGCCTGATTTGAGCTAATGGTTGCTTGCTTAGTCAATTGGCATTGCATCTTAGAGATAGGAAACAGATAGATTCCTACCATTAACTGGAACTGACGCTGTGGCAGCTTCCGTGATAGACGACGATCCACCAAATCCTTGGGACAAGTCACCCAAAGTGGACTTTTCAGCTTTAATATTTATAAAGTAACACTGTCAGCTCTTACAATCTGGCTATAGCCCGGAGCCCAAACGTGTTACATTTGACAAAAGGACAATGGTTGAAAATGACCTTTCTACAGATAATGTTCCATGCTTCATTAGGGCCATCATCTTGACTGCAGATATAAATGCGTCGGGGCTACGAAAGGTTATCATTTAGACGTGGTCCTTATAACATGCTAGGGCTATAATGTCACTTGCGTGATTTGGTTTAGCTCGCTGTGTCAACCTCGCCGCCATTCTGGAGCACAAAGAATGATTTATGGCTTATCACAGCGTGTGAAATTCAGGGTTGTTGCGGCTTATGTCATAAACTATTCTGGGTTGTTTCGTAACCCGTGGGCCAAATAGCGATGACCCGTGAAACTATCCTTAAATTAAGTAGCGATGTTGCAATCCCGCTCAACTAGTCTTTCCCCCTTCTCTGACATTATTCCGTATCGTGACACTTGCAAGAGTGGAATGGCACCAGCTCAGGGCCAGGAAATGGAAGTGGGTCACTTTTTTTCAAGCTGTCAGATGAAGGAGAGACGGACATCAGAAAATAAGGAAAGGGGATGAGGACGCTAAGAGAAGCAACGTTGGTCTTCCCATTGCTTGAAGATGGCTCTAATGACCTTCTGGAAAGCAGTTCAGGGGACATGGAAATGAAAATAATCCAGATTTTAAATGTCTGTGGAGATTCTCGGTCATCCAGGTCATGACTGCCCCAAAGATAATTCTCAGTACAACACAAGATTATTATATACTGCCACAAGCAATGGAGAATTATTTTTTTGGGGGGAAAAAGGTTATTCTTTCTTTAGCGCAAGAAGAAGGACGTCATAGTTTCACGGGCCTGAAAACACCCTTCTAAAGCTTTCGTGTTTTCCATGCTTAGCTGCATGTCTTTAAGCGGCTTGCTGGAATAGCACATCATAACTTAGCTTCCTAATAACCTGTTTTCCGAAAGATGCTTTATTTCCTTGACTGTTTAAAAAGAAGGTTTATTTCTTTTTAAGCTCTTTGATCAAGTAATTTAGTTATAAACTTCCCGGAGCCCTTGCCACGTTGCTTGCATTCCGATTAAAAGAAGCTCCCCACTTAATTTCTTTGTAAAGAATTTGGAAAGAGTGGCCCATTTTTCTTTTTCTCATTTGGTTGTTGATTGTGTTTTTAAGAAAACACACAGCGCTCTCCTCCTCCTCTTTATTTATTTTCATCCTCCCATCCGGAGGTCACAAACCTGAATTAAAACAAACCCCCCCACCCCCCCCCCCCCCCCCCCCCCCCCCCCGCATGAAAGTTATGCCTAGCAACTGTGCCATTGTAAGGCTAAATTAAGAACGGGGTCTGAGTAATGTAAACTAATTGGGCCAGTATATTTCAAAACTGGTGCACCTGGTAGTTAATGGGTTCCAGTTCTTTGATTCTAGAGCCTTATGAAACATTGCATTTCCAATTCCAGAGAGGTTGGTCCATAAATTATGCATCCCTATCCATGACTGAAGATCTTTACTGAGTCCTATTTCCATGGAAATAGTTTAGAAGACATGCAGTCAACATTTGCGTTCAAGAGCCCTCACCAAAAAAGGGAGAAGACCAGGATGAGGTATCACAAGAAGGAAACTTGGCGTCTCCAGGACTAGCAGTAATCCTGAGATAGGTTCCGACCCAGTTTAGGAGCCTCCTCCACTCAGCCACCGAGGACAGCTGTGTCTGAAAAGACACCATCAAATGAGAGCATCAAATCAAGGAAATCTGGCATGGTTACTCAGAAGCAACCTTTTGAAAGAAGTCAATTTGAATAGACAAGATGCTCTTGTGAAAGATCCAAGGCTATTAGGGAGCAGGGTTCCAGTATCTCAGGGGCTGCCCCAAAGAAGAGGGAGTCAAGCTATTCTCCAAAGCACCTGAAGGCAGGACAAAAAGCAATGGAGGGAAACTAATCAAGGAGAGAAGCAACCTAGAACTAAGGAGAAACTTCCTAACGGTGAGGACAATTAACCAGCGGAACAACCTGCCTCCAGAAGTTGTGAATGCTCCAACATTGGAAGTTTTTAAGAAGAGATTGGACAATCATGAAATAGTACAGGGCTTCGTGCCTGAGCAGGGGGTTGGACTAGAAGACCTCCAAGGTCCCTTCCAACTCTGTCATTCTATTCTAAAGACATAGAGACCTATTGTATCTTTTCCAAGCTGGTTGGTATCCATTCCCAATCAGCAAGAGTCTTGACATGACTGAATGGATATCCTTGTCATCATGATCGTCACCTACATGGCTATATATTTTATGGACTTGGGTGAGTTCTGTTCTTCAGCCATTCCCCTTGTTGAGTATTATGTCTTGTTAAATAGACACTAATCTATTGAGGGCAAGAGAAGAAGGGGACGACAGAGAATGAGGTGGCTGGATGGAGTCACTGAAGCAGTAGGCGTGAGCTTAAATGGACTCCAGAAGATGGCAGAGGACAGGAAGACCTGGAGGAACGTTGTCCATGGGGTCGCAATGGATCGGACACGACTTCGCAACTAACAACAACAACAATCTGGCTGGTGAAGCTACGGTTGCACCACAGTTTTAACAGGGATTTAAAAAATGCCTTTTTCTCCAGCTCCTTGTTCTTGTCAGTCATTCCAGGAGTTGACGTGGAGAAGCTCAGCTGTTTGAATTGGCATGGATCAACCCAGCAGTCAATGTTCTGACTGAAACAAAAAGCTTAAACACAGGGTTGCTCATGCAACAACTTTTTCCACTGTTCTGTCAGTAAATGTCGTATCCACTCTGTTCTTTCTGCCCCCTTCTCATCATGTGTCCGGCCCCTTCTGGGAAAGGGAATAAAAAAGGAGAGATGTAATCTTTGCAAACATTCAGACCAGTCTTGTCTTTCCCCACTCAACTGGTTGACATTGTCTTCACCCTTTCAGATGAAACCTAATTAGCTCCTTTGGAATAACTATGGGATGTTTGTTTGTGTGTGTATGTGATTTTCTGCTGATTCATAGGACCAGTGAGATTCTGAAGGCAGAAAACGGCTGGGGTTCAGGAGCTCTTGCTACAAAGAGCAATTTATGTAGAAGCTTTTCATCCAAGTAGCTTCTTCAGCTCTGACTGAATGGTTGAGGTTAGAAGGCTTTATATCTTTCATATCATGATCTGCTGGAAAAGAAGGACTACTAGCAGCCTTCCAATATCTCAGGGGCTGCCCCAAAGAAGAGGGAGTCAACCTATTCTCCAAAGCACCTGAGGGCAGGACAAGAAGCAACGGATGGAAACTAACCAAGCAACCTACAACTAAGGAGAAATTTCCTAATGGTGAGAACAGCTTGCATCCAGACGTTGTGGCTGCTCCATCACTGGAAGCTTTCAAAAAGAGACTGGACAACCATTTATCTGAAATGGTACAGGGTCTCCTGTTCGAGCAGGGGGTTGGACTTCCAATTATTCTATGTTCTATGGAAGCGAAACGTCTTCAAAGAAAAATAGGAAAGTCCAGTTGCCTCTTGAAAAAGCATCTTTGGAACATTAAATGTGATTGTGTCTCCAATGTGCTTTATCTGGGAAGGCTGACCACATCCTCATTTAATGACAGCAACTGGGACTGGAAACGACACTGTTAAATAGAGAAACGGCAGGACCATGCCTGGCAAAGGCAGTTCCATTAGTTCTGCTTGCCATCGTGTCAGGACCACGTGGGTCATGAAGTGAGGATCCCACAGAGAGAGGATGGCTTCTCCATTGACTTTGCTCGTGAAAAGCCAGATGGGAAGGTCATAAATTGCAAACATAGGACTCTGGGGATGCCCTGGTCATAACTATCAGTTCAGTGCTGTTGTAAGTTTGAATGGTTGCTGAACTTGTGCTTGTTTATCATCTATACCAGGGGTCTTCAAACTTGGCCCTTTCATGACTTGTGGACTTCAACTCCCAGAATTCCTCAGACAGGCACGCGTGCCTGGCTGAGGAATTCTGGGAGTTGAAGTCCACAAGTCATAAAAGGGCCACATTTGAAGACTCCTGATCTACGCAATGAAAGGTCAAAGAACTTTCTTCTCTTTCTGTGTTTAAACAAAGCTTTTCTCACCAGGAGTTTCAATTGTAAATATGTTTGGAAAGTTTATTTTCCTTACGTGGAACCTTCCATATTTAAAATTAGATAATCGGGGTTACTCAGTGCTTCAGATTTCATTCCAAAAAGTTTTTCTTTTTTTCCTTAGAGGGGAAAAAAAATGTAGCGTTTGTTTGCCGTTGTTTAGCAAGTTCATCTTTTGAGACGGGAACCGGTGTCGCACAGCCTTATGAGAAAACGGCTTACGTGAAAAACAAATTAACCGCACAGTGTGACACGAGCAAATATGGAAGGCTTAATTGAATAGCCCGAGCGATGAATATTCATATCGGCTATTTGTTTTCGTCTTTTTTTACCCCCAACAATACAAATGAAAAAAAAAATTGCTTTGGATGGTGAGATGACAGGACACAGAGAGAAGCTGGTCAGAAAAAAATGGGGAGGAGGGCAATTCCCTGGTATATCTAAGAGACCAAGAAGATCTCCAGGCTTGTAAGATGGTGCTCTAATCTGAAATGTAATAGCATTGAGATAATTCAGTATATGTGTATGTATAGATAGATAGATAGATAGATAGATAGATAGATAGATAGATAGATAGATAGATAGATAGATAGATAGATAGATAGATAGATAGATAGATAGATAGATAGATAGATAGATAGATAGATAGATGATAGAGAGATAGATAGAGATAGATAGAGATAAATAGATAGAGATAGAGATATAGATAGATAGATAGATAGATAGATAGATATACATATAGATATAGAAAGAGAGAGATAGAGATAGAGATAGAGATAGAGATAGAGATAGAGATAGATAGATAGATGATAGATAGATTAGATAGATAGATAGATAGATGATAGATAGATAGATAGATAGATGATAGATAGATGATAGATAGATGATAGATGATAGATGATAGATGATAGATGATAGATAGATAGATAGATGATTGATAGATAGATAGATGATAGATAGATAGATGATAGATAGATAGATAGATAGACAGACAGACAGACAGAGATAGATAGATAGATAGATAGATAGATAGATAGATAGATAGATAGATAGATAGATAGATGATTGATAGATAGATAGATGATAGATAGATAGATAGATGATTGATAGATAGATAGATGATAGATAGATAGATAGATAGATAGATGATAGATAGATTAGATAGATAGATAGATGATAGATAGATGATAGATAGATAGATAGATGATAGATAGATAGATAGATGATAGATGATAGATGATAGATAGATGATTGATAGATAGATAGATGATAGATAGATAGATAGATAGACAGACAGACAGACAGACAGACAGACAGACAGACAGAGATAGATAGATAGATAGATAGATAGATAGATAGATAGATAGATAGATAGATAGATAGATAGATAGATAGATAGATAGATAGATAGATAGATAGATAGATAGATACTATGTGTGTGTTTTCTGTGCTTTACACCACATGCAAAGACCAGCCAGAAGGAGGATGGACAGCCTCTCCATGCCGGAAGTGAGAAGACCGAAGATGCGTTTAAATCTCTGGCAATCCTCAACATACCACACTCAGAGGCCGGTCACAGAATAGACAAGTTTCGATACGACAAAAGATTTTCCCCCTAATGTTAAAAGCCACCCAGTGCACCGTCTGATGAAGTTAACATATTTGGACCTGAACTGGTTTATTCCCGCTGAGCATAAGGAGGCTAAATTGATTTAAAACCAAACACTTTCATTTAACCGGATGGCGGTTCAGGCACTTTTGGTGTATGTTAAATTATTATTGAGATTATATTCACTGGGACTTAAGGGTGAGGCATTTGTCTTCCTACGGACTGTCATTACCCTTCGAGAGAGGTTCGCGGAGATCGGCGAACTTTTAATTAACGTATAATAACTCGCTCACACGTCTTAAGCTAAATCCTTTACCGAGGCACGTCATTTAAAACACAGCCAGGAATACGCCTCTTGGAAAGCGTAGGATAAAGTAGCTGATGCTGAATTGCAGCAAAAGCAAAAAGTGGATTATACGATGAGGGAGCCCTGGCTGCACTAATGCGGTCAAAGGCCAAACTGCCCAAGAATGAAGGCTTGTTCAAGATGGAGAAATACAAGGGAGCCATTATCACACGTGCACTGAAGACTCAGGTTACAAGTAATAAAAATGTATACTGTTTGCCCACAAACCAATTATTCAGTGCCATCAGAATGAGCTGGAAGGGACCTTGGAGGTCTTCTAGTCCAACCCCCTGCTCAAGCAGGAGACTCTAGGCCATTTCAGACAAGTGGCTGTCCAGTCTCTTCTTAAAAACCCTCCAGTGATGGAGCATCCACAACTTCCAGTGGCAAGCTGTTCCACTGGTTAATTGTCGTCACTGTCTAGAACTTTCTCCTTAATTCCAGGTTGCTTCTCTCCTTGATCAGTTTCCATCCGTTGTTTCTTGTCTTGCCTTCTGGTCCTTTGGAAAATAGGTTGACCCCCTCCTCTTCTTTGTGGCAGTTCCTCAAATACTGGAATACTGCTATCATGTCCCCCCTAGGTCCCTTCCACCTCTGTTCTGATTCTGAAATAGAAATAATATCCTAATGAAGGCAACTTTATTTTCATTCTTAAAAGTGCAACGGGGGGTACCCTGGGAAAGACTCACAAGGTTTCTCAAAGTTATCCTCAACTGTCCCCGTTTCCACAATAATTTCTGCATTCCTGTCTCAAAAATCTGCATTACGGAACAATCAAGGAGAAATAACTTACCCTGAGATATTCTACTGGTAGGGCTATTCAATCTTCTCTTTTAGGGAATTAAAATATATATATATATATTGACCGGAATAAGCATTGTTGGAGAAAAGAAAGCCAAATATTTAAAGAAAGGACATTACTCTATTTGCCAAGTGCCAATTACCCATCTGTGTTTGGTTCTGCGGCTGTCAAAGCCCAATACTTTTATTTTATTGCAATTAAAGTTAATAGTCGGCAACAATAATTAGAATTTCTTGATCTGCCCTCTCTTCCTTGCCCAAGGACAGAGTGCAAAGGAACTGAAGCCAGCTGACAAGTTTTTAGCTCCAATAATTGAGAATATGATTAAACTAATAACAGCAGGAGAAAGCCTCAGAATTGACAATGAAAATATCCAAGTGGTGGACAGCTTGTGCGTTTGGGGATCAGCCATCAACCCTAAAGGAACAAGCAGCTCTTGAACACCTTGCAAAAGATCCCCAAATTCATGATGTTCTCGACCTACAGTAGTTCATTTAGAGGCCACAGTTACTACGGGACTGAAAAAAGTGACTTACGACCGTTTTTCACATCGCAGCATCCTCACATGATCCAAATTCAAAGGCTCGGAAACCGGCATGTACTTACGATGGTTGCAGTGTCCCGGGGGGGGGGGCACGTGATCCCCTTTTGCGACCTTCTG
This sequence comes from Azemiops feae, assembly GCA_023970755.1. Taxonomy (NCBI): domain Eukaryota; kingdom Metazoa; phylum Chordata; class Lepidosauria; order Squamata; family Viperidae; genus Azemiops; species Azemiops feae. The sequence continues at coordinate 1,174,963 of JALGBA010000597.1, forward strand.
ACAGGCAAAGTCAATGGAAAAGTCACTCACTGAACAACGTGTTGCTAACTTGAGTGATTCACTCAACAACCGTAGCCTTATACCAGGGGTAGGCAACCTTGCCTCTTTTATGACTGGTGGACTTCAACTCCCAGAATTCCTGAGCCAGCCACGCTGAGGGGAAAGGGAGAGGTTTCCATGCTGAGCCATGCTGGCTCAGGAATTCTGGGAGTTGAAGTCCACCAGTCATAAAAGAGCCAAGGTGGCCTACCCCTGCATTATACCATCTTGGTAGTTTGTAATTTTTTTTTTACTTTATTTTTTGGTAATATTTTTTGGATTGTATTTTTTTTTTTTAACCTACCTCTTCTTCATGGGCCTTTATCACACCGTAGAACAACGGTTTTATAATTTCACAAGAGGCTATTCATCAAGGCCGACGTTTCCCAGGCACAAATCACGACTCTCAGAGGCCGCAAAGATCAGGGAACTGCACCCATTGTGCCCTCCTCCCCTTCCCACTTGCCAGCGCGCTCTCTCTTAAAAAATGGCTGCCAGCTAGCTATAGGTTTATCTCCCCCATTTGAGAGCGCTCCAATAAATCACCTTCGCCTGCAGCCATCACAGATTACGTGCCTTTCATTATCATGAAATAAGCCCCAATAGCCATTGTTGTTTGCAGGAGATTGGACATTCCTGGATATTCTGTTTTTTTATACATATGGATACGCAGAGCTGTCATTTTTCAGAAGCCATGGTTACATTGAGCCCGGTGCCTTCTTTTAACAATGGTGATTATTTTCTGCACATCACGAAACATCAGGGCGTTTTGTCAACTTGCGGCATCTGTAGTACAAAAGAATGAAGTCAATTTTAGGGCTTTAATGCCTTCCAATCGTTCTTGCTCACCTCTTCTTTTAACCTGAAGCGCTCGGAAGTCACCCTGCAGCATTACAAAACCGACTGAAGTTGAGAATCATTAGAGAGAGATCCTGTCTTCCCTCCGTAGGATGTTTGGAAGGGCTTTAGTTGGCTTGCGTGCTATGCTGAGTCCATGTGGTTGAAGGAGTCTGTTGGTGGTTTTGGAGATATTCTTGAAAACATCTCTAAACAGTCCCAAGAATGACGCTCAGCCAGCTATTTGTATGCTGCTTGCATCATTAACCAAAGCAAAATAGCGTGCAAAGGAAATAAAATATGCGGCAAAGTTTTGCCGGTAGGGTGCAGAAAAATCAGCTAAAAGAGATGGAAGACCCCTGTCCTAACCATTATGGATATACTTCATGTAATTCTTCAAATCGCGTTGAGGAATTTGGGTTGCGGTGTTTTAATCTCTTTAATTTTTTGTGATCCCCAAAGTAATCCCATTATTTTTGTAGGACCACTGAGCCAATGATTCAATCAAGAAGTGATCCAGGGTAGCAAGCATGTATCGTCCTGGTTGAAAAATATAATAATAAAATTTATATTTTTATAATAAAAACTATAAAATGCAGATAATACTGCTTGCATTTATTTTGGTGTTTGCAATAGCTGAGTACGTGTAAGAGAGTACAGGAAAGAATTATTAATTTGAAGAGTTATGGAAGAGATTAACATTTTCTTTTAAAATAGAGAGTACGACTCAGTGGGTTTTGCTACATCCTTGTCAGAGTCTTCTCTTCTCCCAGACATCTCAGCACCAGAGATGAATCCCCTTTGCTAGAATAAAATAGAGCTGGAAGGGACCTTGGAGGTCTTCTAGTCCAGCCCCCTGCTCAACCAGGAGAACCTACACCATCTCAGACCAATGACTCTCTAGCCTCTTTTTAAAAAACCTCCAGTGATGGAGCACCCATGATTTCTGAAGGCAACTTCTGTTCCACTGGTTGATTGTCCTCACTGTCAGAAAGTTTCTCCTTAATTTCAGGTTGCTTCTCTCTTTGGTCAGTTTCCATCCATTGTTTCTCGTCCTTCCCTCTGGTGCTTTGGAGAACAACATGACCTCCTCTTCTTTGTGGCAGCCCCTCAGATACTGGAACCCTGCTCTCATGTCTCCCCTATTTCTTCTTTTCTTTAAACTAGCCAAACCCAAGTCCTGCAGCTGTTCTTCGTATGTTTTGGTCTCCAGGCCTTGGATCATCTTAGTTGCTCTTCTCTGCACTCTTTCTAGAGTCTCAACATCTTTTTTGTGATATGGTGACCAAAACTGGCTGCAGTATTCCAGGTGTGGTCTTACTAGGGATTTAAAAAGCGGTACTAATACTTTGCGTGATCTTGATTCTATGCCTCCGTTTATGCAACCCAGGATTGTATTTGCCACCGAAGAATACCATGAGTTATTCGTAAGAAAACCAGAAGGCACGGATGCTCCTACTCCAGGTGTAGCTGGAGAAGGAATTCTTTTTCCCACAGCCACTCTTTCAGGCTTTATGATCCAGCGTGAAGTCTTCCCACTTCACTGCTCCCAACAGACACTCATATCCCCGAGGTTAGGAAAGGGTGAAAGCTATGGAGACCATCTGCTCAGTACAAATAAGGGCAGGATATTGGCAGCAGTGGCTTGGTAGACTTTGGGAAGGGCCTCCAAAGAAGATCTTCCCCCCCTGCAAATATCCCATTGGCACTGTGGGAAGACAGACAACGCAAGAGCTAAAGGGAGCTGGCTATTGGCCCAGATTTGCTTAATGCCACGGGAGACACTTGCTATTCCAGGAGAGAAATCCGATTTCTCCTGCCTTCGGCATTCACACCCATCAGCAGGATAACAATATACTATTCAGTACAATATTCTAAAATGCGGAGCAATGAATATTTATTGCTTATAGCCATGAGGACTTCGGAAACAGAACACAATATTCAGAAGTTCCTGCCTGGGCAGACTTTATGATATACCAACGTGATCTTGGTAATCTCGTTCGCATCTAAATCTGACTTTATGATTGGGGGCTGCCCTTAAGAAACATTAGGGCTGAAAAGTATTGTTCGGATATTGTAAAATAAAGGGAATAAATCACACATAAGCCATTTAAATGTTTCCAGTAAGAGGCACTGGATCAAACTGTTTACCTTTCCTTCTCTTCTTCTTTTTTGGTCTGTCTGTGGTGGACAGTTTGATGTAAGTTCAGGCGCAGAAAGGACCACGTCTCCCTTCATACAATTTGGTCTGGACTGGGATCAAGGGCCTTGTCTCCTACTTTAGACGTAAGAAAACACAGTTTGGTCCCAAGGATAATATTCTAGAGAAATACAGGGAACACATAGAATAAACATGGAAAACGTACATAGGGGGGAAAGGACCTGGAATACTTCACCAGAAGTGACCTAAGGCCCTACCCGTATGCTTGTGAAGATTTTAGTCCAAAAATGGTAGATTAATTTGGCTGTTAAAAAAAATTCTTCATTTATTAGCAGCGATATACCAGATGGCCAAGATCAAATTCAGATTCAAAGATGGCAAAGCTTGACTCAAATTTGGTAGTCAAGATTCAAAACAGATTTGAAATCCAGTTGAAGACTGGAGCTCTCTCTCTCTCTCTCTCTCTCTCTCTCTCTCTCTCTCTTTCCTTTTTCCTCTCTCTCCCCCTTCCTCTCTCTCTCTCTCTCTCTCTCTCTCTCAATGTCCTTTGAGAGCTGTTCATTGTAATTTTGTATTTAGTCCCACAAAACCAACAGAGAGGAAGACTTGAGCTAGGTTTTTTTTTTTAAAGGCACCATTGTGTGTCAGATTCATGTTGAAATTTCTGATCCTGAGGGGGAATTATTTGATCATTATTTTCTCTCATCTTTTCCTATCAGCCGCAGGAGATTTGTACAGTTGCAGCCCTAATTGTTACAATGGAAACTTTATCTGAGTGCTGTTCGGTTCCAAATAAAGGCCAACGCAGGCTCAACGTATGTGTATGCCTAAGTGGTTGTGTGATAACTGTATTTGAGGGTAATATCAGGTTCTTTATATAAACACACTTCAGGGCATTTTGTACCATCTTAGCAGGAAAAAAAAGGAAGGAGGGAGCCAAAAAGCACCCATTAATAAAGGGAACAGTTCAAAGTCAAAATGTACCGTTGGAGTCTTGTGAGCTGTAAACAACCGAGGATAAGATAGCAAAAAAAGGACTTGGAATAGGCTACGCCATTCATTGCCTTGTGTATACAATAGAAGGACTAGTTCATTTTTGTTCTGTTTTCTAATCTTTGCAGGTGGAATGGCACGTTGAAGCAAAATTTCAGAGACTACAGATCCCCAGATGCTTCGTAGGTGTTATTCAATAGATTGTATCAGTGTTTTACAATTTATTCAAATCTCCGTTCTTTCCTTCACATTCCTCCTTTCTTCTTCTTCTTCTTCTTCTTCTTCTTCTTCTTCTTCTTCTTCTTCTTCTTCTTCTTCTTCTTCTTCTTCTTCTTCTTCTTCTTCTTCTTCTTCTTCTTCTTCTTCTTCTTCTTCTTCGTCTCTCCAATCCAAGCTTATTACACAAGGTCCTTGATTACTTACTCCCATCCATAGACAATGGTGAATTGAATTTGTTGGCGATGTCCATTTTCCTCTCCGAGTTCATGGTGACCTACCCTTAACCCTAAGTGGAATTTTCCTCCAATGGGATTTTTCCATGTATTTTACCAGGAAACATAGATAGGGCAGCCTAGAAAAGTCAGTGCCCTCCTAACCATACCCTAGCACTCCGAATTTGTTGGTGATGTCCATTTTGCTCTATGAATTCACGGTGACCTAACCCTAACCCTAAGTGGAATATTCGGCTAAAGGGATTTTTCCATGTATTTTACCAGGAAACATAGATAGGGCAGCCTAGAAAAGTAAGTACCCTCTTAACCATACCCTAGCACTCCGAATTTGTTGGTGATGTCCATTTTGCTCTATGAGTTCACGGTGACCTAACCCTAACCCTAAGTGGAATATTCGGCTAAAGGGATTTTTCCATGTATTTTACCAGGAAACATAGATAGGGCAGACTAGAATAGTCAGTGCCCTCCTAACCACACCCAAGCACTCCGAATTTGTTGGCGATGTCCATTTTGCTCTCCGAGTTCATGGTGCATTTATGTGGCCCTTTTGTAACACAATTCTTTTCACGCTGTTCTAAGCAGCTTCCGGATTCTCTTTTCTTATAGCCAGTGTTAATTCAGTCTGGAGGGAGATTAATCTGGGCTCCTAATAACTTTCTCATGCAAAACTCACAGTGGCTTTTCCTGCAGTTGTTTGACTTTCAGCCTTTCACTTTCTTCCCTTTTCCTCCATGAACCAGTCAGGATTAATTCTCGTGGGTCTCGTGTTCAGAATCCTCCAATAATCCTGTTGTTGTTTTTTTTAATCATAGAGAATAAATCAGTCGTGATTCTAAACTTATATCGATTCCTTTGCCATATACGTTTGTGTGTGTGTGTGTGTATGAATAGACTTAACCCATGTCTTTGAGAGTGACTGAGCATGACCCAAAGTCCCCTAATGGCTAAGGCAGGACTTGAACTCATGGTCTCTTCCTCTCTCGCCTGGTGCCTTAACCCCTATACCACTCAGCACGACTCATACAGGACCAGTAATATTCATTTTTTTTGTGTGTGTGTGTGTGTCCTTAAAAAAAAAACCTAATTAAGTTACAAATGTTTTTAGTACGCCTAGCTGCGAGACCCTTGAAAATTATGAAAAAGATATGTACTTATTCTCTGTCTTGCTGGCAATGTACCATAATCCCCGGCATACAAAAGCAATCCCCGGTGAAGATGATTTCATTAAGTTATTAGATTCTGCAAGATTAATATTTACAACTGCCGGTGCCCTGGATGACAATGGAGGCTTTTTTGTTGGTGCAGCTATTTAAAATACGGTCTTCTTGTCGTCCTTATCGGTTTCTGCCAGGAGACTGTCATAAGGGGGAAAAAAAGGCTTCTTCAGTGCAGCAGCTGGGAAACCCAGCTCCGGAGATAAGGAAGTTTGTGAGAGTCACAGCGAAAAGCAAAACGGGCTGATTTCTTTCCCCCCGACAAATAATGGAGAAAGGCAAAGCCAATTTAACAAATTTATACATGCATTAATCTTATGTTTTAAGCTCCTCTTAGGGAGTAATTCCTGCTCACTGTAACTTCACTTTGTTGGGTGAGAATAATTGTGTTAAGTTTGTTATTCAATTCTGGGGCTCATGTTTAGTCTAACCACCCCACATTTTAACTGTGCATTGATATGTGTCAACCTTTCCCACTTCATTGTGTATGTGTGTGTGTGTGTTTTAACAAAACGCCACTTCTACCTCCATCTTTGTATCCCTTCAGAACAAGATCTGGACTTGCCCGATCGTATAGTGTCACTTTCCCCAGAAGTTAAAATTCAGCCACAGCCCTTCAAGTTCTTCATTTCTAGCCTACAACTCCTTCTCCCATTGGCAGAAAATCTTACCTTTCCTTGTGTCCTCCTATTTTTTTCCCTCACCCTCTTCTGAGATTGGTGGAATTGAAGAACATCACGGGTTAGCTTCAAGTGTTCAGTGAGATTTGGAACTAGAAAAAGGGGTGATAACATCTGTGATAAGAACTAAGGAGAAATTCCCTAACAGCGAGAACAATTGATCAGTGGAACGGCTTTACTCCAGAGGTTGTGGGTGCCCCATCACTGGAGGTTTTCAAGAAGAGATTGTTCAATGGACAATGGCTTTTCAAGGGATATTTGAGGGGCTGTCACAAAGAAGAAGGGGGTCAACCTATTTTCCAAAAGCACCAGAAGGCAGGACAAGAAGCAACTGGTGGAAACACATCAAGGAGAGAAGCAACCTGGAACTAAGGAGGAATTTCCTGACAGCTGGAACAATTAATCAATGGAATGACTTGCCTTCAGAAGTTGTGGGGTTCCATCCTGGGAGGTTTTCAAGAAGAGATTGGACAACCAGTGTCCACAAATCTCTAAGAGGGCATGAAAATTTCATAAATAACATCTTTTATAAAAAACAAGATCAACGCTAAATCCACTTAGTTTTCTTAGTGCTTGAAAAAAAGCACCAGCAACTCAGCCTACCTTGTTCAGTATTCCAAACTCATTTCTCTCGGATAAGACTATGATCAGGCCATCCGGAAGTTCTCCTTACCATAATCCACGATGCTTAACCCCCCCTTATTACAGTTCTTCAAGATGATTAGTTCACACATCAATACGTGATGGTCAACATGATATATTTCCCTGTCCATCCTGTCTTTACAATTAGAGATGACTTTTTTTTTTCCCAGCAGAAATGACCCAACTCTGAATGATGGCAATGCTTGGCCTGATCAACTGCCTCAATCTAGCTGTTGCCTTCACACCCGTCCTGACCTTACCCAACACAATTACGTTCTTATATATCTTCTGCTGGTTTGGAGCACTTATCTACCTAATAAAGTGTCCTGGCTAGGCATCAGAAGTGGAATGGAATGGACACTCTCGAGTTTCCTTGCCAGGGAAAATGAATGGTAGATCCTGGATAATGTACAGTACTTCCAATTTATCCTTCCACTGGGCTGCTTTCTGCCTCGGCAGTATTTGCTCATAAAATCCTACTTGAGCTGTAGAGTTGTCCAATTCAGTTATATTGTTTGATTTACAGGTAGCCCATGACGGTGGATTGGCGGCGATGCAGTGGTTGCTAAAATCTGCCCACTGTGCCTTATGTGGGGGCTGACATGTCTTTTTCCACTGCGCCTCAACCGAGCAGTCATTTATTCTGAAACAGCCAATTTAAACTTAGTTTCACTTGTAAACACTAACCTGAGAGTGCTAAATAGCTCCCAGCTGAGATATTGAAAAGTGAAGTTGAAACGGAATACTGCTAAAGGGAGAATGAAATGTTTTGGGAAAGTGCAAGACGGTTCTTAACATTTATTGAACATCTTTTATTGTTTCTGTGGCATAAGGATGGAAAAAGACTGAGGCATACAAGCTGTGGTAATACACTCGGATTTTGGTCTTGTGGTGAGCTGGAAAAGCCAATCCTTTGGGGAAAACAACCATGTTCCAAAGAATTAGAAGGAACAGCATGCAATTCACAGCTAACTCCCCCCCCCCTGGATTCTTTCTCCAGCTTTGTTTGGGGGTTCAAAGTGGAAAAGGACATGTGAATTAGCACATGAAGACCCAACTTTACAACTACGTTGGTCACATACAGGCCATTCTTGAGTGTTAAGTGTCAATTGACTTAAATCATTCTCCCACTGTTGTATTTGCATGGTTTGTACTAACCTAGGCAGAAAACGGTTCATGATGTTACCCAGTTTGGGTAACGAAACATCTGCAAGAAAAACACCAAGCTCAGAGAGCACCAATTACCCCATAGTTGTCATCCTCCTCCTCCTCCTCCTCCTCCTCCTCCTCCTCCTCCTCCTCCTCCTCCTACTCCTCCTCCTCCTCCTCCTCCTCCTCCTCTCCTCCTCCTCCCCACTCCCTTTTAGCAGTGATGATGTTACCCAGTTTGGGTAACAAAATGTCCGCAAGAAAAACACCAAGCTCAGAGGGAACCAAGGACCTCACAGTTGTTGTTGTTGTTGTTGTTGTTGTTGTTGTTGTTGTTGTTGTCGTCGTCGTTGTCCTCCTCCTCCTCCTCCTCCTCCTCCTTTTTGCAAACCCCCCTCCCTTCTAGCACTGATGATGTTACCCAATTTGGGTAACAAAATGTCCGCAAGAAAAACACCAAGCTCAGAGGGAACCAAGGACCCCACAGTTGTTGTTGTTGTTGTTGTTGTTGTCATCCTCCTCCTCCTCCTCCTCCTCCTCCTTTCTGCAAACCCCCCTCCCTTCTAGCACTGATGATGTTACCCAATTTGGGTAACGAAACATCTGCAACAAAACCACCAAGCTCAGAGGGAACCAAGGACCCCTCATTTCAACCCTGAGCTACCGATATTCTCCTTATTTCCTCTCCTTCAAATTCTCTCCGGTTTGATTGACTCTCTTCCCTGTTGCTGCAGTCCTGGAATGGAATGCGGCGCAATGGAAAGAAGATTTCATAAAACCTGGGTGCTAATACGAGAAAGTTGAAAAGGTTAAAAACAGCTTTTCTGCACAGGCACCGAAAGGGCAGGTACAGATAAGGATGACTTAAGCCTCAGTGGCCAGGGATGTAATGGATGCCACGTGGGACATTCCAATTCATTAAACTTTTCTCATGCCGCCGCATGAGAAAAGCACATCTTCCTTCCCCTGTCCTGACCACTTTCTACAGGGGGACAATCGAGAGCATCTTGTCATACAGCATCACAGTCTGGTTTGGAGGCATCCCTGCTTCAGACAGGAAGGCGGTGCAGAGAGTGGTGAGAATGGCTGAAAAGATCATTGGCAGTTCCCTCCCTCCCATCCATCCAGGACATAGCACAGAAGCGTTGCTTGAGCAGAGTCCGTAAGATTATCTGGGACACGACACATCCTCTTCATGACCTGTTTTCCTTGTTACCTTCTGGGAGGAGGGGGCTTCGTGGTATCCATAGCAGAACATCCAGATTCAGCCATAGTTTCATTCCATACAGCATTAGCCTTGCGAACTCTCAAGCTTCCTCCTTGCGTTATATATTCAAGATGGACAGTGTTTAATATTTACTTGTTATGTATATGTAGGGATGTGGGTCTATACATATGTTGTACATAGTATGTTTTAGGTGTGTGTCATGTATGTGTTTCACTTTGAGAGCGGGCAACTAAATTTCATTTTTGATGTGTGCCATTGTGCCCACAATATAAAAATGACAATAAAGGTTATCTTATCTTATCTTATCTTATCTTATCTTATCTTATCTTATCTTATCCTTATCTTATCTTATCTTATCTTATCTTATCTTATCTTATCTTATCTTATCTTATCTTATCTTATCATCTTATCTTATCTTATCTTATCTTATCTTATCTTATCTTATCTTATCTTATCTTATCTTATCTTATCATCTTATCTTATCATCTTATCTTATATGTCTTAACACATTGCAGTTTTTAATTGGTTAGGTACTTAGAATCTGCCTCACAGGTTGTCCGGCACCTGCATAATGAACCCATCTTTCTCACCTCACCCGATTTAATTCTACATTGGTCCAGTGACTCTATTCATTTGGTGGAGTTAGAGGAAACTCATGACAACGTGCGCCTTTTAATAACGTTTTTCAGTTGGAAAAGGTCTTATCAACCTCCTCCTGATTTTTGCCACATACAAGTAGATCAGGGGTCTTCAAACCTGGCCCTGAATTCTGGGAGTTGAAGTCCACAAGTCACAAAAGGGCCAAGTTTGAAGGCCCCTGCAGTAGATTAACCTGGCTCTCCTCCTCCCGTGTTCGTTCCTTCCTCTGTCTACCACAATATTTTGATACTGATTATCGCAAAGCAAATGTTCTCAGCATTACACGGAAGCAAAGCATGAGGGAACTTCACATTTTCCTTAAAATAGGACTTCCTCTAAGTTGCTTGAAGGGAGGCCAACCTGAGAGACACAGTGGGAGAAATCATGGTGTTTTCTTTAAACCATAGAATAAAGAACATTACAGAATAACAGAGTTGGAAGGGACCTTGGAGATCTTCTAGTCCAACCCCCTGCTCAGGCAGGAGACCCTATGTCATTCCAGACAAATGGCTTTCCAGTCTCTTATCTGATGGAGCACCCATATCTTCTGAAGGCAAGGTATTCTGCCGATTAACTGTTCTTGCTGTCAGGAAATTTCTCCTTAATTCCAGGTTGCTTCTCTCATTGATTAGTTTCCATCCATTACTTCTTGTCATGCCCTCAGGTGCCTTTGAGAATAGATTGACCCCCTCTTCTCTGTGATAGTCCCTCAAACATTGGAAGACTAACATGTCACCCCTAGTCCTTCTCTTGTAAGACTAGACATTCCCAGTATGGTTTAGCCTCCAGTCCCCTTATCATCTTTGTTGCTGTTCTCTGCATTCTTTCTAGAACATCTCAGTATCTTTTTTTTTTTTTGGATTGTGGTGATCAAAACTGGATGCAGTACTCCAAGTGCTGGTATAGTGCACACACTTAGTATTCCAGGATAGTGCACACCATGTTATAGATAGGGCCTATATAACATTTCACCTGACCTTGACATTATGCTTCTGTTGATGGAGCCAAGGACTGCATTGGCCTTTTTGGCAGCTGTTCAGCATGTTGGGCATTGCTGTGATGGATAATACACCTTGATTTTATAAACCATAACAGGTGAGCTCTAGTCTGTATGAAATAATGTCTACAGCAACCTGAGCAGATTTACGGAAGACTTACAGTAGGGCTGTCCAATCTTGGCAACTTTAAGACTTGTGGACTTCAACTCCCAGAATTCCCCAGGGAGTTGAAGTCCATAAGTCTTAAAATTGCCAAGGTCAGACACCCCTGACTTGAAGTATTCTAAGAGTAACTAGGAAAACTGTGGTCTTCCAAGTATTTTTGAACACCCTCTTCTTATATACCTCATGCTGAGTGTGTGAATTGAGTCAGATGGGTAATATAAAGTCAAACGACATTGGGAGGGGCAATATCTTCAGCAAAAGACACACACACACACAGACACAAAACACAAAACAGATCACAGTGCTTTCCAATCCACTTACAAAGAAATCAGATGTGGAGTATTGTGGCTGTTGAAGCCAAGTAATTATGCCAGTTGTTTTTAAAGACTGTTCATCAAAAAAATACACTGTGATATAACACAATGACATAAAATAGAAATGATGGTGTTTTGTTCACTTCTCTAAAATTCATACGTGCACACGCATAGAGTATACATGTCCCCAAACTTATATTGAAAGATAGAGAAAGAGGGAGAGAGAGAGAGAGAGAGAGAGAGAGAGAGAGAGAGAGAGAGAGAGAGAGAGAGAGAGAGAGAGAGAGAGAGAGAGAGAGAGAGAACTAGGAAGAGAATACTCTTTATAAATTATTCCTCTGTATTATTCTTGCAAATGGGGTATGATAGAAGCATCCCTTTGTGGAGAGGCAACCCTTATCAGTTCTAATATTTATAACTGCCTATTGATGACATAAAGTGTCCCATAATGACAGAGCTAAAATTGGCTTTGACTTCCTCAAAGCATTATTGTATTGAGCCATGTAACCAGAAAATCACAATGCAGCGATCTTTTCCTCCACTAATCCTTCCACGAGAGCTTAATGACTTGTCTGTTCATCTTGAAGATAATAAACTTCACCACAGAAGCAATAGATGTCTGGGCGACTTTGCATAAATCATTATTTGCAAAAAAGAAAGAAAGAAAGAAAGAAAGAGAAAGAAAGAAAGAAAGAAAGAAAGAAAGAAAGAAAGAAAGAAAGAAAGAAAGAAAGAAAGAAAGAAAGAAAGAAAGAAAGAAAGAAAGAAAGAGAAAAAAGCAAGAAGGGAAGGGAAAAAGGAATGACTTCACAAAAAGAAAAGAAATGGAGCGTGCTTGCATACACACACACACACACACTCACATATACACACATTGTACATAGCAGGAGTGCAAGTTTTTAAAGCAAAGTAACTAATGAATTTATGTTCATTTCTTACCAGTTTCACCATTTTGGTCACAATCTGGGCCAAATGGAATAACTTTAAATTTCCCTGGATTTTGAACCAATTTGAGATGAGCTTCATTTTTAAAAATGAGGAGTCCTAAAGCAACACACAGTTGTTTAAGCTGAATTGTCTTCCTTCCTTTCTTCCAAAGGCCTTCACCAATTTATCAGTGTGCTGTTTTTCTATCCCTGCTGCAGTTCTGTCCATCCTTCAGGAAATTTAAGATGATATGTGTCCATTCCCCAAATTCTACCTAAACCGTACATTGGGCACGGTAACGTTTTAACCCCAAGGTTTAGCTGCCTGGTATCAGTTGCTGTTAATCCCAGTTATTCCATAATAACAGCTGGGTTTTGAGATGCTGTCTTCTGATTCAAAAGGATGCTTACGGTTTTCTTACGAGTGCAATGAAGGGAAAAGATATATTGATATAATATGCCATTGCCTAACTTCCTTTTTAAAAAGGCATCTTTTTACGAGACCTTTGTATTACACATCCTTAACACAACTGGGAATGTCTGCATTTCTCAAGACATGGACAAGTGAAACAATGAGTAGAGGCAACATTGCTTGTTGGTGCTGGAGAAGACTTTGAGAGATCAAATCAATCAAACCCAGAGTGTCCTTTGGAAGGACGGATCCAGAAGCTGAAGCTCAAATACTTTTGGTCACCAAATGAGAAGAGGGGAGAGGAGATCCAGATGTTGGGAAAGATGGAAGGTGAAAGGAGAAGGGGAGGGCAGAGGAGGAGATGGCTAGATAGGGTCATCAACGCAAGGAACGTGAATTTGGGCAACCTCCAGAAGACGGTGGAGGACGGGGGGGGGGGGGGGTTGGCATGCTGTGGTCCCTGGGGTCGCAAAGAGTCGGACACAACTTAGCAACAACAACAACACTGCTTGTTCTTTTAACCCTTGTCCAGCTTAAAACACAAAGTGTTGAACATCAGTTGTTGAGAAGTAATTGATGTGGTGTGAACTCTAGAGTTTAATAAAACCAGTGGGATGTTTTAACCACTGCAACCTTGTTACAGTCTGAATTCTTAAGCTTAACCTACAAAGAACTTTTCATGGACTGGTCATAAACACCAGCTAACGTCTGCAGCTTAGACTGGAGAAGAGGGCAGTCATCGCAGTGGTTCGCAATAAATGTAAGGCTATGAATATGCATTAAGCGGGCATATGCATACGTAGAATTAAGCTCCTTTGAAAATCCATGAAAATGTGTTTAGGGCTGGGATTTAAGTACCGAAGCATATGGGAAAAGACATTTGAAAATTTGGTAATAGAAACCCAAGATGCTTATTAAGCTTTATTGCTGCACAATATTAAACTGTGATGGGACATTTTAACAGAAACGCACTGAGCATTGCTGGATTAAAAGCTCTGGATTACCAGGGAGACCATAACAGAAATAAAACAGAGACCGCATAAGAGTAGGTGAGCAATAACGCCAGGATTTGCTTTCATGTTGCCCATAATAACAAAGCCATTCAACGTGCAATGCATCCGTGTGAAAAATAATAATGATCTGTTCATGCATCAAGTTAGGGAATCCTGAGCTGTAGTAACTACAGCCAAACAGCTCCTACAACTCATCGTCTCTCCCGCGTTGTGTAGGAAAGGTTGGGACAGTCCTTCATGACGCTTCAGTTCAGCAACATTTAAAGGTATCAATGTTTCAGATCCTGCCTGATGCGAAATAGAATTCAGGCTTCCTTCAGTGATGGCTAGCCATCAAATTGTGAGAGAACAAATTGTTCCAAACCATCACATAAGAGAATAACAGAATGACAGAGTTGGAAGGGACCTTGGAGGTCTTCTAGTCCAACCCCCTGCTCAAGCAGGAGACCCTATGCCATTTCAGACAAATGACTGTCCAGTCTCTTCTTTAAAACCTCCAGTGATGGAGCACCCACAAGTTCCGGAGGAAAGCTGTTCCACTGATTAATTGTTCTGGCTGTCAGGAAATTTCTCCTTAGTTCTAGGTTTGCTCTTCTACATTCTACGATGCACGACAGATGGCATAATATTCCTATTATGGGATGTAGTTTTGGATTCAGCCAGACATAATGATACCCACGTAGTCTAAAATGTTCCACTTTTAATTCATCTGTCCGTAGAAAGGTCCTCCAGAAGACTTATCAAGGTGCTGTTTGGGTAAACCAGAATTGGATATCGTTGTTCTTTTTCCTGTCCTCTCCTGCATTCCATCTTTCTCCAAGTTTCTCCTTTTCTGGTGACGGAGGGATGAAATACTAACTTTAGTCAAAATGATATTGGCCTGCATATCTGCTGGTTGATTATGTTTACTGTTGGAGTGATTTTGATAAATGATAATTTCAATCATTCCCATATTTCAACACGTCATCCATCTCTCTCTCTCTCTCTCTCTCTCTCTCTCTCTCTCTCTCTCTCTCTCTCTCTCTCTCTCTGTGTACTCTGCACCTGGCAGTTCTCTATTGAAACAAGAAGCCGAACTCTCTGGGGTTTTTTTTCAACAGGGATATGGCAAAACAGGTTTGATGATTTTTGAAGCATCTGGCATTTACATAATAGCGTTTGAAAGTATTTGCAGCCCTTTTTTTTTTGCTGCAAATTTCATTCCGGGATAATGAATTTTATGGAACTGAATAAACTGGGTCCGAGTTTTGTTTTTGCTTTGCTTTGTTTTGCTCTGTATTCTCAGGACTTTGTTTTCATATATATCCTCCTTGATGGATTGCCCTGCTTTTGTTTTCTTTTTAAGCTCGGAAACCACTTCCAGTGAAATCCTATTTAAGAACCTGCACGATACAGTTATCAAGCTTATGTATTTCCAGATTTATTTATGTTATTGCTACGTGAACTTCTATTATCATCTGTAGTCTCTTAAAAAGGTTCTGAGGTATAAAAGCTTTTCACCGCTTTGCTGGTTAGCTATTTTATGTCTCTGCTTTATGGAACCATATCGTGGTTTGTCAGATTCCCCATTACAATTATTAGCATGTCCTATATAACAAAGACTTCATTTCTTGACACCCTGTATGACCACAAAGAAAATAGATTATTTTGCTGCAGCTTCCACATGAGCTACATGCAATGTAGATTAATTGGAATGCTAATTGGCTTTTGCAATAATGTAGGTTTATGGTTTATTGTCTTTAAGATGGCCAGGTAACATCCTTTTTCTCCTAATAGGCAGGAGGTGTTATTGTTTGGAAGAAAAAAAAGGCTCAAAGAATTTAAACTGCACAAGGGAAACAACATGTGGGGGGGTTCATTTTTAAAATCTTTTTGGAATGGGGAGGCAAAGCAATTTCAAGGAGATAATGCAGAAGAAATTTGGAAAGCAATTTAAGATTAAATTGCAACCCCCCCCCCAAAAAAAAATAAACCCCCCACCACCATAGTTTTTGACCTCCATTGTGATTAGTTTATGGAAGAAAGATCTGAAAATAAAGGAAAAATCTAAAGATGGTCTGTATTTTGAAGAAGGATAGTGTGATTTCTTCGGGCTGTGTAGAGAAAGTGCTTTGATTGATGTCCCTCCTCTGATGATCATCTAGATCAGGGGTGTCAAACTCAATTTCATTGAGGGCTGCATCAGCATTGCAGTTGCCCTCAGGGGGTCGGGTGGGTGTGGCCAGGGTGGGTGCGGCCTACTGGGTGGGCGTGGATGGAGTGGGTGTGGCCTACTGGGTGGGCATGGCCAGCTCTACATCGTTCGTGTCAAGGGGGCCTGGGCAGGAGTGGGACAGATCTGAGGGTGTCTGGCAGAAGGGGCTGGGACCAGGGCAAGTGCCAAGGCATGGTCCACTGGAGGAGCCTCCCCAGCATGCACCCAGGGGGCGGGGCCAACGCGGCAGGGGCTGGTTCCTCGCTGTTTCCAGACAGCCTTGTGGAGCTAAGACTGAATGCGTTTCAGCATAGATGGCCACCACAAAATTGTACATTGGCTCCCGGCCGGCCTGGGACAGGGCCAAGGCAGTGGGGGCCGTTCCCTCACTGTTTCTAGGATGGCTTTGCGGGCCACATGAAACCACTTTGCGGGCCGCATCCGGCCCCCGGGCCTTGTGTTTGACATGTCTGATCTAGATACTGCAAAATCTCTTCCTTCTATTTGATCTTGTGCCATCTCCAAAAATATTCCAGCAATCTCTTGATCTCATCCATCGTATCCACCGTCGGTTTATTTTTCTCCATAATTATTTCTTGCTCCTCATGTTCAAAGTTTACGAGTTCCTGCCTGGCTATCATCGGCGATCCCGAGGGAAGGGATCAGCTTTTGTTTGATCCAGAACTGATCCGTTGGTTCTTCTTTGCGGTCCACGATATACTTAGTTACATCGAACTAAGTTCCTTTTCCTTTTGGTGGGTCTCGTGTCGAGTTCTCACAGTTAGATAATAATAAGGAATGTTGTTTTAACTACTCTGATAAAGTTCTGGCAAGTTCTGGTAACTGTAGCAAAGGAAGCCATAATTTCAGAACTACTTTAGAGAACAAAACAGAATAACAGAACTGGAAGGGACCTTGGAGATCTTCTAGTCCAACCCCCTGCTCAAGCAGGAGACCCTATACCGTTTCAGACAAATGGCTGTCCAATCTCGTCTTAAAAACCTCCAGTGATGAAGCACCCACAACTTCTGAAGGCAAGTCGTTCCACTAATTAATTGTTCTCCCGCTCAAGAAATTCCTCCTCTATATGTTGAGTATGGATCTCAGAATACAGAATATAATATAACAGAGTTAGAAGGGACCTTGGAGGCCTTCTAGTCCACCCCCTTGCTCAGGCAGGAGACCCTATACCATTTCAGACAAATGGTTGTCCAGTCTCTTCTTGAAAACCTCCAGTGATGGAGCACCCACAATTGTCCTCACTGACAGGAAATTTCTCCTTATTTCTAGGTTATGATGTTATGATTCCAGGTTGGTAAGTTTTGAGCTTTTGGCACACCTGTCTAATAGTAATTCTTCACATTTTGTGGGTATTTTATGACCTTCAAATGGGTTCCCCTCCATCAGAGATCCCAACTACCATCTTATTATTTGCACGTTAAAGAGCTGAAGCAAACTTGCGTGTGAGGGAACTTCACACCTCTCAGCTTATAGCCGATGTTCTCATTTATGATGTGCATTGACACCTATGGTGCTTCCATTTCACCTTGAGTAATACCTGTAAGTGAGGTGCAAACCCCCCCACCACCATGTATGTCACCATAATTTTTCTCTCTGAAAAATTGTTACTTTAAAAAAAAAAAAGTAAATTTTTAGTTCTAAAATAGATCTGGGACTATATTCCAAAGCAGGGTGTATCTGTCCTGCATCTCATAGTTCAAGCAGGAGCCAAATTCATTAGTGCTTCGAGCCTTTAGCTGATTTTCCCTCAGTGACGTCACCTTTATAAGCCGTATTGACCTTCAGATATGACTCATCTGACTGCTCAAATCCATGAAGTGCTGAAAGTAAAAAGTTAAATAGTTTCACTTAAAGAGTGCTGAAGCTGTGGCTGGCTGACGAAAGGCAGGAAGTTCCAAATTATCCCTGACATTGTCCTATCTTTGAGCTTGGAAAAAAAAGGAACAAAATGATACCATCGTTTGAATTAATAAGTACCTTCTCGGCTTTCACAGGGGCTTCACTGGCCTTCCTGCAGATTTTGCACAAATAATCCGTTCTTTGGGACCGATAATTCAGCCAGTAGCTGGGTCTCCATCTTCAACTCCACTAGATAGTCCAAACCAGGAAGGCTAACACTATTTTTATTGAGATTGGCTATAACAATCACAGAATCGTGCAAGTCTGATTGTGCTGAATCTCTCCCTCTTTCTTACACTCCCGTGAATTAGGGAGACATTTGTTTGAGGTCTTCTCATTGCTCTGGACTTAAAAAACGTTTCAGCCTCTTTTGCCTCGGTATCTGCTTTGCGTGTTTCCATCAAGGTCCTCTTCCTTATTCTCCACACCAACTGTTGTGATTCCTCGCCAGCCAGTGGACCCGGCAGCTGAGTCTGAGGATTCAAAGGAGGAAGAGGAGGGGCCTGGAGTGACATCAGAGTCAGAGGAAGGCTCTGAGGAGCTCCAAGACTTACAGTCGGACGAGGAACCTGGCCCCTCTACTTGCGCTCAGGCTGAGGCACAGCTGTGCTGGGAGTCTGAGTTGGACAGTGATGAATCACAGCTGGGAGATATCCAGGATGCACGAAAACGCCGGCAGGCAAAGAGAGTAGGACAGAGGGATGCAATGGGTTGGCTCCAAAGGCAAAGGAGAAGGCATTAGGAAGCCACGCCTTGGCTGCATAATAAAAGAGAAGGTGTGGGAGGTGCTAGTTGCCGAAGGCAACCGTTTGTGTTGAGGATCGAGTTTCTGTGAACTGTGTCAGTTTGCCTTGGACATTTATACTCAGGTCTGTGAATAATAAAAGGGGATTGGTTTTTTCCTGCGGTTCCAGCCTGTTTCTTGGAAGAGGGATTTCTCCTTGTGAGCTTAACAAGGACTCACGTAGGCTGGGACAGAACACCACCTCAAGGTGTCCATGGTTTCCACTTAAAGGCTTTTTTTCCTCCTGTTTTTCCCCACCACAATTCAATCTTGATCCAAGAGAGTGGAACTGGTGTCTGCAATCATCTACAGATCTTCCATGGCTGAAGAGGCCCTTGAACTTGTCTTCTGCTTCTCATCCAGCACCATCAGTATTACACCACCACAACTGGACTCTGGGCTGTGAAAGACCAATTTGTCCAGTGAGAGTAGAAGTCAGGACTCCTTCATACCATCAAGACAGGCATCAGATATGAAATTTCAGCTGCTATCTGCTATCAGATGATATCTAATTCTACTTGTACTTCTATCTTTTTTTTAAGTAAACCTAAAAAGTGTGCCTGGAACAGCATCATCCCACAGTATACAAATGAGAGCGTCTCATGCCCAGTTGACAATTTTTGCAAACTTTTTGTTTTCCTTTAAGGTGAATTATTTCACTTGGTCTCCTTGGCTGCTTCTCCGCCAATCCAACATGCCGAGCCATCAAATGGTTCTTTAATAGCTTGATAAAAGCATTTAAAAATACTGGGAAGAAGGAGAAGGAGAAAGAAGGAGAAAGAAGGAGGAGGAGGAGGAGGAGGAGGAGGAGGAGGAGGAGGCGGAGGAGAAGAGAAGAGAAGAAGGAGAAGAAGAAGGAGAAGAAGAAGAAGGAGAAGGAAGAAGGAAGAAGGAAGAAGAAGGAAGAAGAAGGAAGAAGGAAGAAGAAGAAAGAAGAAGAAGGAGAAGGAAGAAGAAGGAAGAAGAAGGAAGAAGAAGGAAGAAGGAAGAAGGAAGAAGAAGAAGAAGAAGAAGAAGAAGAAGAAGAAGAAGAAGAAGAAGAAGAAGAAGAAGAAGAAGAAGAAGAAGAAGAAGAAGAAGAAGAAGAAGAAGAAGAAGAAGAAGAAGAAGAAGAAGAAGAAGAAGAAGAAACAAATGACTAAATATTTAAGTGCTGACAACTGTTTCTGAGCTGGCCCAGCGTCCTGCTTGGCTACAGCCGGGGAGCCTGGCTTACAACTCAATCTATTTTGCTGGAGAAGCGATTATTAAATTCGCGGCTTCTTCCTAGACAAAACTCTTAGCCGGCGATAGAATCTATCCTGAAAAGTTGTTATATTTTGCTGGCTGGCCCGAAACGTTCTCCAGCCTTTCATCTTTCAGTGGCTGGCAGGCCAAGAAAGGAAATTGAGGGAGACCCCCCCTTTACGCCCAGGAGTCCCCAACCCCTCCCTCACCCTTTCGGTTCTTAGCTATGTCTGTAAAGAATCTTTTTGTCCAAATAGAATATTACTCGGGCCGCCGGGAGACAATTTCTCATTCCTGAGGCTCCGAATGTGTCACCGACATGATATAACGCTGAAAGAATCACATGGTTTTATTTAGTGGTGGTGGTGGTGGTGGGGGGTTATGGTCTTCTTTCTTTCTTTCTTTCTTTCTTTCTTTCTTTCTTTCTTTCTTTCTTTCTTTCTTTCTTTCTTTCTTTCTTTCTTTCTTTCTCTCTTTCCTCTTTCCTCTTTCTTTCTTTCTCTCTCTCTTTCCTTTTTCTTTCTTTCTTTCCTTTCTTTCTCTCTTTCCTCTTTTTTTCTCTCTTTCTCTCTTTCCTCTTTCCTCTTTCTTTCTTTCTCTCTTTTCTTTTTCTTTCTTTCCTTTCTTTCCTTTCTTTCTTTCTTTCCTCTTTCTTTCTTTCTTTCTTTCTTTCTTTCTTTCTTTCTTTCCTTTCTTTCTCTTTCCTCTTTCTTTCTTTCTTTCTCTCTCTCTCCCTCTCTCTTTCCTTTTTCTTTCATTCTTTCTTTTCTTTCTCTTTCCTCTTTCTTTCTTTCTTTCTTTCTCTCTTTCTCTCTTTCTCTCTTTCCTATTTCTTTCTCTCTCTCTTTCCTTTTTCTTTCTTTCTTTCTTTCTTTCTTTCTTTCTTTCTTTCTGTCTTTCTCTCTCTCTCTCCCTCTCTCTTTCCTTTTTCTTTCTTTCTTTCTTTCTTTCTTTCTTTCTTTCTTTCTTTCTTTCTTTCTTTCTTTTCTTTCTCTTTCCTCTTTCTTTCTTTTTTTCTTTCTTTCTTTCTTTCTTTCTTTCTTTCTTTTTTCTTTCTTTTTTCTTTCTTTCTTTCTTTCTTTCTTTCTTTCTTTCTTTCTTTCTTTCTTTCTTTCTTTCTTTCTTTCTTTCTTTCTTTCTTTCTTCCTTCCTTCCTTCCTTCCTTCCTTCCTTCCTTCCTTCCTTCCTTCCTTCCTTCCTTCCTTCACCACATTCTTCAATCATTACGAAGTTGTCCAAGCTGACACATCCCAAGCTACCTGGGTCAAAGGAAAGCATTGACACCAAACCGGGCCTGTAAAACCGAAGACGTCACTTGTGCTTAAGAGTCCAATTCCCACATTTCCTAATATGAGACTGAGAAAGAGACCCGGGGTCAGTTCCCATATTCAAATGTTTATGGGCACAGGCTAAGCTCACGTTGTGCTTCCCTGTGTGATTCACCCATTACATTTCCAGAGCTCAAAAAGGAATGTGGGCTGAAATACGTTTGCAAGAGAGTAAGTTCTTTTGAACACAGGAGAACCGATTTCCAATAGGCAGCGCCTGTGGGTCCTCCTCAACTTACAACCGTTTGTTTAGTGACTTTTCAAAATTACAAAAACCGGCATTGAAAAACTTAGTTATGACTCTTTGTCACGCTTACGACCCTCGCAGCATCCCCGCGGTCACGTGATCAAAATTCAAAGGCTTGGCAACTGGCATGTACTTGTGACGGTTGCCGTGTCCCGCGGGTCACGCGATCCCCTTTTGCGACCTTCTGACACGCCAAGTCAACGGGGGAAGCCGGATCCACTTAACAACCTTCTCCCTAACTTAACGGCTGCAGTGATTCGCTTAAGAACCGTTGCAAGGAAGGTCGTAAAAGGGGGCAAAACTCACGTAGCCAATGTCTCGCTTAGCAGCAGAAATTTTGGGCTCCGTTGTGGTCGTAAGTTGAGGACTGCCTGTGCGAGGTGGAAAGTTCCCAGCATCTTCTAACACCAACTGAAAGTAGCAGAGATAAAGATAAAACGAGTAACAGTGTATTAAAAACGTATTTTTTTTTCGTAGCAAACAGTCTTGACTCCAGAGACAGCCACCGTTGTTAGGAGACTTGCATGAATGATGCATGCATGTTATTAATTTCATGCTGCTACATGTGTTTTAATTAATGTGTAAAAAACAAAACCTTTCACTTTTTTTTTGCCAAAAAGCATTATTAGGCTTAAATTGCCTCTTGTAAACTGCTTTCTGTTGAGGACAGCTTAACAGCTTTGGTATCTATTAATCTGCGCAATATCAGGCGATTCAAGGTTGATCTACCTTTGGGTTTCCAGTTCCGACTGCAAGGTGTCTTTTATTCCTAATTACTCAGCAAAAAGCTAGGACGAAATTATGTAAAGGGATACTGTATTCGGTCAGACTGACCCTCAGCAGGCCTGAGAAACAGAATGAGACCGAATTTCATGAAAGGAACAAAGTCATCAAAAGAAAGATTTGATCTTTTTTTTAAAAAAAAAAAAATACAAAAAGAGGAAAACAAGAACAAAATTGTATATACAAGTGCTTTTCCTACTGGTATAGGTTCATACAAGAATTTCAGCAAAGGATAATGGTATTTCATTATAAAATTCATTCTATTCTATTCCCCTTTTTCAGCGCCGTTGTAACTTTGAACGGTCACTAAGTAAACCGTTGTAAGCTGAGGACTGCCTGTATTCCACGTCTCTCCCTCCTCCCCTTATTCTTCTGTTAACCCATAACTCC
This sequence comes from Azemiops feae, assembly GCA_023970755.1. Lineage (NCBI taxonomy): Eukaryota > Metazoa > Chordata > Lepidosauria > Squamata > Viperidae > Azemiops > Azemiops feae. Next base: position 1,197,698 of record JALGBA010000597.1, read on the forward strand.
CGAAACTTTGCTTTCCTCAAGTTAGAGACTCTAAAGTTATATAAAGTAAAATATACATTGAGGAGGCTGGGAGATGAACAGGTAAGATGAAGCAACGTCTCCCCAATTAAAATTGGGATTTGACGATAATCTACAGATTCGTTCTGTCGTAGTTCTGTCGTTCTGTCTCCCCCAGGCCTTTACTTTTAAAATTTATGGGAGCGAATCGCTCAGGAAGGCCCCGTCTCTGTCTGGATTATGTGGAAGCGACCGGGACTGTCAGGAAAGACTCTTTGTGCTTCAGAAATTGATGAGTCTGTAGTTCTTCCCCAACGTGGGCATTTGTCTTATATCCTCCAGAGGCTACCGGGAAGAATCTCCGGTTAAGGAGATGAATGGTAACGTGACAAATTGAATCTGCAGAGGAAGGGCTCCCGCCGTAGTTTGTCTCCCCTGAGCAATTTCCATTCGGGTCCTGAAAGTGAAAGACGGACGCAGCGGTTGTAAAATGGACTTCCTACAGTTTGATCCGGACAAGCCTCACTTGTCAGGGACGGCCTCTCCGTTTATGCTGGAAACGTGGGACATTTCCCCCCCTCTTTCTGATGTGATACCTGAAGGGCAAGGCTGGATGAGTTGCCGCTTTGGAAGGCCGAGGCCCACAATCAACGCTTGTGGATTATACGTTAATTCAGCAATGTTACCATCCATTAAGCAGTAGCTATACCCATCTGTCTTCCAAAATTGGGGAAACAAGGTAGCAAAAAGTATTGAGTATTGCTTGAGATGAATGTGGAGATCATCACATCTTCAATCAATCAATCAATCAATCAGAATAGAGCTGGAAGGGACCTTGGAGGTCTTCTAGTCCAACCCCCTGCTCAAGCAGGGGACCCTAGACCATTTCAGACAAACAGTTGTCCAGTCTCTTTTTGAAAGCCTCCAGTGATGGAGCATTCACAACTTCTGAAGGCAACTTCTGTTCCACTGGTTTATTGTCCTCACTGTCGGGAAGTTTCTCCTTAATTCCAGATTGCTTCTCTCTTTGATCAGTTTCCCCCCATTGTTTTTTGTCCTGCCCTCTGGTGCTTTCGAGGATAGGTGGACCCCCTCTTCTTTGGGGCAGTCTGTCAAATACTGGAATACTGATATTGTGTCACCCTTAGTCCTTCTCTTCTCTTCTCTTCTCTTCTCTTCTCTTCTCTTCTCTTCTCTTCTCTTCTCTTCTCTTCTCTTCTCTTCTCTTCTCTTCTCTTCTCTTCTCTTCTCTTCTCTTCTCTTCTCTTCTCCTCTCCTCTCCTCTCCTCTCCTCTCCTCTTCTTTTCCTTTCTTTTTTCTTTTCTTTTCTTTTCTTATTTTTGTTTCTTTTCTTATCTTGAAGATAACCATGTCATCTTTGTTCTCACTCAATTAAAAAAAAACACACCCTTTAAATATAAGGTCTAAGGGGACCATATCAGTTCAAGGGTTTCCCCAAACGCAAACTTAGTGCTTGAGCCTTGTAGATGTAAGGGCGGGATTGTCAGGAAGAGGAACGCGAGGCGAAATGTCCCATCCACGCAAGTTCTGAAGCCGGATCGTTTCCAGGGGAGCCTGTTTGTACATGCAAGCGCAGTTCATTAGTTGCTGAGTCAGGTCCAGGACAAAGAAATCAAATTATGCTCATGCATGTGTGAAATTGGCACGAAGCGTGCGGGAGAAATAGCAATAGGGCAAAATGAAATATGTGTTTTTCCACATATAAAGGATAAAAGTGGGCTTTTCTTTTTTAAATCGAAAAACATGATGGATTACTTAGGGGTTTATACGTTGCATTTATACTCTGCTTCCCCCAAATACAAGCCATAGGCTTAGGTTGGTAACTGGATTTTGGGCATGCGCCCATTATAGCTAGTCCTTGACTTACCACCAAATCTGAGCCCAAATTGTTTGACATTTATTAAGTGAGTTTTGCCCCTTTTTTGTGACCTTTCCTGCCACAGTTGTTAAGCGAATCACTGCAGTTGTGAAGTTAGTAACCTGGTTGTTAAGTGAATCTGGCTTCCCCATTGTCTTTGCTCCTCAGAAGGTTGCAAAAGGGGATCACGTGACCCCCGGGACACTGGAACCGTCCTAAGTACAAGTCAGTTGCCAAGCATCTGAATTTTGATCACGTGACCAGGGGGAATGCTGCAACGGTTGCAAGTGTGAAAAACGGTGATAAAAGTCACATTTTTCCAGTGCCGTTGTAACTTTGCACAGACACCGAACAAACGGCTGCACACCGTCAACTAAGCAAATGTAGCCAGTTTGGCTTTGCAGTCCAATCCACCAAATAAATGATGGTTAAAGCAAACCAGGTGTAGTTTCGAACCTAGCTGAGGAAATATATTTGTGTGAAAAACCAGAATGACTAAATCTACCCACTGCCAAGGTAAAAAACTCAATTTACTAAGAAATTAAAGGGTGAAAACCAAACGAGGACAGCTTAATACCGCCAGGGTGGGAATTTACAGTACCAAATATTAATTATTCACTCTGTTTGAGCAACTCTGCCTTTCTGTCATCCCTCCCCTTTGTCCTTTTGCCTTCTTCACCTTCTGCCTTGAGATTGTGTCTTTCTCCCCAGGGACAACAGGAACCTAAAGATATATCCTAACTTCATCTCCTTGCTCTTCCAGACATTTGATTTTTCTTCTTCCTTTTTTTTAATCTTCTTTTCGTAAGATTTCCCCCACCCTGCCCGCCTTTGTTTTCTATTTGAATATCTCATTTCAAACAGATGGTATCTAAATGCAAATATTCAAGGGAAACTTCAAACTTGAAATGAAACAGTCCAGCCCTGGAAAGTGAGCGCTTTAAATTAGTTTGCACACATTAAGCCAGGATTGGAGACACAGCACCTAACAGTAATTTTGGGTTACAAGAGATTAACTTATTTTTAAGCTATACGTAAAGCCACCCCTCGTTTCCACCTATTTATTTATTTTTCTATTTTTGCTGATGGAATGAAATGCAACAGTATTAATAAAAAAGAGTGCACTAAGCCAACATTTATTTATTTATCTATTTAACTTTGGGCACTATGTAACCTGGATATTGAAAAGTTTCTTAGAATGTCAGAATGGTATCCAAGTTTCTTTAAAAAATAATAATAAAGGTTCACTCTCCATTGCTAATATGGTACTACACAGACATAGAAAAAGTCTTAATTTGATGGGAATTAGAGACAAGGCCTTAGAACTGACTCTAAAGCTTTATTTCATTCTGCTCTTTGATTCATCTAGGTCAGGGGTAGGCAACCTTGGCTCTTTTATGACTCGTGGACTTCAACTCCCAGAATTCCTGAGCCAGCCATGCTGAGGGGAAAGGGAGAGGTTTCCATGCTGAGCCGTGCTGGATCAGGAATTCTGGGAGTTGAAGTCCACGAGTCACAAAAGAGCCAAGGTTGCCTACCCCTGATCTAAACTAATAAAGTCTACATTAATTAACATTAATTATGCTTTCATATGTTCCTCTAACCCAGGGGTCTTCAAACGTGGCCCTTTTATGACTCGTGGACTTCAACTCCCAGAATTCCTGAGCCAGCCATGCTGAGGGGAAAGGGGGAGGTTTCCAAGGTGAGCCATGCTGGCTCAGGAATTCTGGGAGTTGAAGTCCACGAGTCATAAAAGAGCCAAGGTTGCCTACCCCTGATCTAGGTCATAGCCATCTGTCCCTATATACAGGTAGTCCTCAACTTATGACCACAACTGACCCCAAAATTTCTCTTGCTAAGTGAGACATTTGTTAAGTGAATTTTGCCCCATTTTATGACTTCCTTTCTTGTTATTATTGTTATTGTTGTTGTTGTTGTTATTTATTCAATGTATTTGGCCATTATTTTTTTTAAAAAAGAATAAGATGATGTGACTGCAACTTTGGCTTCCAAGAGATGAAGGATAAAGTCGACGTTTCTTTCAAATGTATTTTGCTTTCTGGCTCTGCTCGGTGTCAGTCCTCTGAATTCTGCCTCCGTCTTTTTAGGAAAGGAAGGGAACACCCAAGGACACACCTGGCGCCCGTCGCCATCAGAAGGAGACCTGATTGCAGTGCTGCAAAAGGACAGCCCTACAATCAGGGGGCTTGTAGGATTCGTGGAGAAGGAGGGGGGCTTTCCAAGGCAGGAGACAGAATTGCGCCGGTTTTGCTGAGGAGGCAAAATTTAAGCCGTTCTGAAAGATTTGCAGGTAATTAAGGCTTTTTCTTCCAGCCCTTTCCAATTCAGAGCCCCGTGCTAAGTCCATATAATACACCGAGATAATTCCCCCTCCAATGGTATCTGATGTCTTTATCCTGTTTTTAAAAAAAATTATTTAATTATCTAACTAGATAATTATATTGTTCTTTTCAAGGCTTAGGTTTCTACCAAGAGACTCACTTTCTTTCTTTTTTTAAAAAAAAATAAAAAAAAATAAAATAAAATAAAAACAACACAGCGATACAAAAAGAGAAAGAGAAATTAAAACCACGAAGAGTCGAATTGCCGTGCTCTGATCAAAAATGAAATACTTGAAGATTCTCTAATGTTAACGCTCCTCGTTGTGTTTAGCAATCCAATGCTGTTTTTAATTGACAAATAGAATGGAAAACACGCAACTTTTGCCAGTCCGAACTAGCTCCTGTGTTTGTGGCGTTTTCTTCTTTCTTGGAGACCTTCGTTTAATAAAATCTAAGATCCTTGTGCACCTCCTTTGTGTGTTCATCACAACTGCCAACAGGAAACCCACAAGGAAAACCACAGTCAACTTCCATCACCCTTTGTTTTCTTTTATATTCTCCGCCAATTATTATTCAAAAGTTTATCCTCTCCTATCCTGGAAATACTTTATAACCTTCATAACTGACTTTATATTTCTCTGTAATATGTATGTTTGCGTCTGTTGGGTGTTGTTTGGGTTTTCTCTACCGCATCCCTTTTGTGGCGTGAAAACCAAAAATGTGCAGCGTTTCTCAAGTATGGCTGCGGGATAACTGAGTGTAACATACACATTAAGTTTGCAGCTACGTATTGACTTTTGTGGGTTCAGATGTTCTCTTTGGCCCGTCCTCATTGGTTCAGTTGTTGAGCATTTTGTTTCTTTTTCATCTGGTACTTTACAATGGTTTCAGTTGGGTTGCCTTGACCTGTGAAGGTGCACTTCCCCAGGTCTGAGTGGTCCTCTGGAAGTGCTCAGTTGCTTTCCTTCTGCTCTGTTTTAAATATCCCCAATAAACTGGGATCTTCCTTCCTTCCTTCCTTCCTTCCTTCCTTCCTTCCTTCCTTCCTTCCTTCCTTCCTTCCTTCCTTCCTTCCTTCCTTCCTTCCTTCCTTCCTTTCTTCCTTCAGGTTAGACTGCAGCATTGCAGGCTGACTCTGCCCACTGCCCGGAGTTCGATCCTGACCAGTTCAAAGTTGACTCAGCCTTCCGTCCTTCCGAGGCGGTTAAAAGGAGGATCCAGATTGTTGGGAGCAAATATGCTGACTCTGTAAACTGCTTAGAGAGGGCTGTAAAGCACGGCGAAGCGGTATATAAGTCTTAAGTGCTAGTACTATCTTCCTTCCCTCCTTCCCTCCTTCCCTCCTTCCCTCCTTCCTTCCTTCCTTCCTTCCTTCCTTCCTTCCTTCCTTCCTTCCTTCCTTCCTTCCTTCCCTTTATTATTTTTACAAATGACTCAAGGGGGCGAACATATCCAAAACACCTTCCTCCTCGTCCTATGTTCTTCACAACAACCCCTCTCTGAGGTGGGTTGGGCTGAGAGAGAAAGCGACTGGCCCAAAGTCACCCAGCTGCCTCTCTCGGCTAAGGAGGGACTAGAACTCACCGTCTCCTGGTGTTCTAGGCCTCTGCCTTAACCACTAGACCAAACTGGCTCTTTCCCGCGAATATACAGGGGTGCCTGGCTACTCATCGTTAATTGGTTCTCGGAGGTGCAACGAGGACCAAAACCGAAGAGGAGCAAACAAATATTTCCCATAAGGAACAAAGTAATGAGTCACAAGGCAGCCGACACCAAAATGTTCTTGCTTGTGTGTCGAGGGCCAAACAAATGATGAGTACTGAGACCAAATTTTCCAGGTCAAAATGCGTTGAGCATAATAATAATAATAATAATAATAATAATAATAATAATAATAATAATAATAATAATAATAATAATAATAATAATAATAATAATAATAATAATAATAATAATAATAATAATAATAATAATAATAGATGGAGGGGACCTTGGAGGTCATCTAGTCCAACCCCCTGCTCAGGCAGGAAACCCTACACCATTCCGGACAAATGGCTGTCCAGTCTCTTCTTGAAAACCTCCAGTGTTGGAGCATTCACCGCTTCTGGAGACAGGTTGTTCCACTGGTTAATTGTTCTCACTGTCAGGAAATTTCTCCTTAATTCCAGGTTGTTTCTCTCCTTGATTAGTTTCCATCCGTTGTTTCTTCTTGTCCTGCCTTCATGCGCTTTGGAGAATAGCTTGACTCCCTCTTCTCAACCCCTGAGATATTGGAACACGGCTATCATGTCCCCCCTCGTCCTTCATTAAACTAGACATACCCAATTCCAGCAAACGTTCCTTATATGTGATGAGTTTCAAAGCAATGGAGTACCCAGGTAGTACCTCTGTAGAAGACAGAACGGACCCGGCTGTGAAACTAGCCATTTATCTGCCCGGTTTGTTTTCGAAGTGCCTCAGGATCTCTGAAAGGGGAAACTCTGTGGACACATCTACGATATACACCCCTAATCTGACATTGGAGGTTTGTTTCCTTCTCCAGGCAAATGCAGAGGAGAAACAACTTGGATCTGGTGTATATCTACTTTTTTTTTCATTCGTTTGTGGGGGCGGTGGCGGTTGGGGGTGTGTGTCTGTATGTTCGTGTTCAAGAGAAAAAGCCAAGATTGCTGGCTCCAGAGGTAGTAATTCTAGGCCATCAAAAAGGAGGAGATAAAAAAAAAAATCTGCGTATCATTTGCACACATTAGCATGCACTTAGGTTGCATTTTGCATTTTCTCTTCCACAGGGGGGAACAGCAGGAATGTATATATATATATATATATATGGTCCTTTTTTTCATTTTTGAAAAAGATTCCTCCCTCTCCTATTCTCATGTTAAGATAGAGCAGTTTCTCGGAAGCCATTTTATTTAGCTCTTCGTACAGAATAAACAGAGTTGGAAGGGACCTTGGAGGACATCCAGTCCAACCCCCTGCTCAAGCAGTAGACCGGGGGTCTTCAAACTTGGCCCTTTTATGACTTGTGGACTTCAGCTCCCAGAATTCCTCAGCCAGGCACGCGTGCCTGGCTGAGGAATTCTGGGAGCTGAAGTCCACAAGTCATAAAAGGGCCAAGTTTGAAGACCCCCTGATCTAGACCATTTCAGACAAGCTCTTAATCGGCTCCGTAAGTTTCGTTTCCCAGAAGCAAAGTTTCTGCTAAACAGGTCATCAGCAGCTATGGCCCCTTTACGACCTGTGGACTTCAACTCCCAGGATTCCTGAGCTAACTGGCTCAGGAATTGTGGGGATTGAAGTCCATAGGCCACAAAGGGGCCACAGCTTCCTATGACCTGTGCTAGAAGGCTCCGGTCCTGTCCAGAGTTATAAAATAAAACTTAATATGTCAAAGCTCAGCTTCTTTCTGCTTATACCGCTCTAGATTATGCTGTACAGGGGCACCGCAATCCATATTTATCCTGGCTAGCAGATGGAAACAGCAGTCCTGGTTTGGAAGAAATGAAAGCTGCTGCTAAGGAAATTAAAAGGCAAAGGAGGATATCTGCCAAAAGGCCTGCTGGTCAGTGGATGTAGACTCCCAACAGCAGATCTGCTACTCTTATTTTCCATTAGAAGAGAAACCTAGACAGCCTATTAAAAAAGAGACATCCGCTTGCCGACAAAGGTCCATATAGAAGCAAAGCTACGGTTTCCCCAGAAGTAAGGGATGGCTGAGCTCAGAAGAATGGACGCTTTCGAAGTGTGGTGCTGGAGAAGACTCTGGAGAGTCACTTGGAACCACAAGCAGATGAATAACAGAATAATAGAGTTGGAAGGGACCTTGGAGGTCTTCTAGACCAACTCCCTGCTCCAGCAGGAGACTGGTGGCTGTCCAGTCTCTTCTTGAAAACCTCCAATGTTGGAGCACCCACAACTTCTGGAGGCAAGCGGTTCCACTGATTAATTTTCCTCACGGTCAGGAAAGTTCTCCTTACTTCCAGCTTGCTTCTCTCCTTGATTAGTTTCCATCCATTGTTTCTTGTCCTGCCTTTAGGTCCTTTGTTGCATAGGTGGACCCCCCCCTCTTCTTTGGGGCAGCCCCTCAAATACTGGAAGACCGCTATCACGTCACCCCTAGTCCTTCTTTTCTCTAGACTGGACCTCCTTAAACGTGAACCTCTTACGACCAAGGGATTTCTGTAGGAAAATCCTGCTTTTTCTTGGCCATCAAAGTTGGTAGAACACGGGCCTCAACCAAGGATGTGGACTCCCTCTGTCATAAACTCACAAAAAAGCTGTGTTTGCCACAAACTCTCCAGCCTTGAGCCGTGGATCCCTGGCTATTTTAAGACATCCGAGCGATTCCTCCAGAGCCATTGCAGAATCCCGAGAGCAGCTCTGTTGAATCGTTCAGAGGGATCTTCTGCCAGGCGGATGAACTCACCAGCCTGCCCGACGGAAGTTCATTTAAGGTCAGCTGGTCAAGGCTGGAGAATTGGAGGTGAGGACCTGGCCTCTTTGTGGCTCACCTTCCTTCTGCCCTGAAATTGCAGCATCACTCAACTAGATGTACACAACGCGGCTCTGGGGTACACACTGTGCAGAGTTTTCCAACACGTATTAAGCAGCTCTGTTTCCCCAACCTCATCAGTCCTCAAGCACAAATGGTTCATTAGGAAATCAGCGTTTACCCTCGTCACACAACTATACGGTGTCTGTCTCTACTTCACAGCGGGGCCCTTGCTGCTCTCCCCCCTCCTTGCCAGGATTTCAATCTGTTCCAGGCTAACAAAACTGATTTATTTTGTTTTATCTGTAGGTTCGGGCTGTCTGCGTTAACTAGCTTCTTGATCTCCCTGCTCGGTAGATAAAAGTGTGACTTCTAAACAGATCGGCGAAACCTTTACCACCATGTGGATCTTGTTGGAGGTTTTAAATTCAGCCTTCCTCGGCAGAGGATGTGCTCCTGATCATAAGCAGAGTGCTAAAGGAATACTGAGTCATTAAGTAGCAGACTATCTCACTGCAATGTAAAATACTCACACTATACTTGTCCAGGTGTAGAGTCAAGGCTTAGCCCACTCTTCTACGAATGCTAAATGTACAAAATGTACAAGTTCAAGCTGTCATCCCGAGTGGACATAAGGTATTCGAGGCCCTGTTTTCTGAAGGGAGAAGAGTCTTTGGGTCCAAGACAAGCAACAATATCCATGCTGGATTTCTCCAACTCTTAGGCTGGACTGAGCTGTTTCAGATAGCAAATATGATAGAAATAAGGAGAAACTTCCTAACAGGGATGACATTAATCAGTGGAACAGCTTGCCTTCAGGAGTTATAGGTGCTCCATCACTGGAGGGTTTTTAAGAAGAGACTGGACAGCCATTTGACTGGAATGGTGTAGGGTTTCCTACTTGAACAAGGAGTTTCAATCAGAATAGAGCTGGAAGGGACCCTGGAGATCTTCTAGTTCAACCCCCTGCTCAAGCAAGAGACACTAGACCAGGGGTAGGCAACCGTGGCTCTTTTATGACTCGTGGACTTCAACTCCCAGAATTCCTGAGCCAGCATGGCTCAGCATGGAAACCTCTCCCTTTCCCCTCAGCATGGCTGGCTCAGGAACTCTGGGAGTTGAAGTCCACGAGTCATAAAAGAGCCATGGTTGCCTACCTCTGGCCTAGGCCTAGGCCACTTTATGACTCGTGGACTTCAACTCCCAGAATTCCTGAGCCAGCATGGCTCAGCATGGAAACCTCTCCCTTTCCCCTCAGCATGGCTGGCTCAGGAACTCTGGGAGTTGAAGTCCACGAGTCATAAAAGAGCCACGGTTGCCTACCCCTGCCCTAGACCATTCCAGACAGGTGACTGTCCAATCTCTTCTTAAAAACCCTCCAGTGATGGAGCCCCCACAACTTCTGGAGGCAACTTCTGTCCCACTGGTTAATTGTCCTCACCGTGAGGAAGCTCCTCCTTAGTTCCAGGTTGCTTCTCTCCTTGATTAGTTTCCATCCATTGCCTTAGAATGATTAATTAGTTATTAATTAGGTTAATTAGAATTATTAATTAATTACGAATTAGATTGCAACTAGAAGACCCTCCAAGGTCCCTTCCCAACTCTGCTATCCCGTTCAATATCTGTTAAATAGATAAATTTTTATAGCCTGCAAGAGAAAGAAAGATTTCATTTATGGTGGGCAGAAGTTTCCAGGTTTTACTCCTTTCTGTATGGCATGGTGGGAAAGCAATTTTGTTATTCCAGATGGTGCTGTAATTCAGAGGCAGAGAATGCCACCCCCATCACACACACCCGCCCAAAATGGCTTCCCTGGCTGTTGTCTGTCTTCCAGGGCTAGCAGAATTGAAGGCGATCGTGTAACAACCTCAAAGGTTGCGGAAACGTTTTCCTATCAAAGTACTCTCCATCCCCTTCCTTAACCACCATGGCCTCAATCTGCTCCAGGACTCAAATTCAGTAGCTTCTGTTTGGAAAAATACGAGATACCCTATCATTTATCTCATCTTGTCTCTGTCACGTTTCCCCTTGAATGATGATAAATGACTTTTGTTTCCACCCCACTTTACATGAAAGCTACTTAAAAAAAAAAGAGTAAAACAGGCGCACGCAAGCTTGGTGCATGAAATAGTCCAACCCAGTCTTTCCCAACCTGAAGCCCTTCAGGAATGTTTGAGCGTCCATAATAGTTAGGGAATTCTGGGAATTGAAGCCCCAACACATTACAAAAAAAGGATGTTGAGACTTTGGAAAAAGTGCAAAGAAGAGCAACTAAGATGATTAAAGGCCTGGACACAAAAACATATGAAGAACGGTTGCTGGAATTGGGTATGGCCAGTCTAGAAAAAAGAAGGACTAGGGGAGACATGATAGCAGTATTCCAGTGTTTGAGGGGCTGCCACAAAGAAGAGGAGGGGATCAATTTATTTATTTTCCAAAGCACCAGAAGACAAGACAAGAAACAATAGATGGAAACTCATCAAGGAGAGAAGCAACCTGGAATTAAGGAGAAACTTCCTAACAGTGAGGACAATCAACCAGCGGAACATCTTGCCTCCAGAAGTTGTGGGTGCTCCATCACTGGAGGTTTTTAAGAAGAGACTGGACAGCCATTTGTCTGAAATGGTCTAGGGTCTCCTGCTTGAGCAGGGGGTTGGACTAGAAGACCTCCAAGGTCCCTTCTAGCTCTATTCTGATTGATTGATTGATTGATTGATTGATTGATTGATTGATTGATTGATTGATTGATATCCAAGGAGCATCTCCTCTTTGGACCACATTACAACAAGCTAGAAACCAACGCTGGATTCATATACAGTGAAGAAAGGTATAGATTTGATTCTTCTCTGTCTAGTTTTAGAAAGAAAGAGTCAAAAATCCAGTCATAGGTATTTGGGGTAGTTTTTGGAACAGTGACCTAAAATTTACACGGCTGCATAACGAAGCTGCACGAATCTCTCATCACTTTAACTTTCTCTAACTTATTTTGATCTTTAGAAACAAAGGTCAAGCTTTTCAGACTGGGGAATGTGCTAAAATCTTTCTCTGAGTCTCCGAAGAGTTTGAGACTTAGCATTCAAATTCCTGGGATGTCAAGTCTGCTTTACATTCACTGTTGAAGTCAAACTGGTTGGGGAGTTGTCTCCCTTCAGCTGTGTTTCCCCAAATGATTGAAAAAGAAAAAACATGGATTTTTCTAATAGCTTGGTCAGTTTTAACTGCGAAGTGCAGGATGAGAGGCTGAAGTCCAGGTTCTGTCATTCCTTCCTTGTGGTCGGTGGCCAGGTGCTGTTTCTACCCAAGGTGTTTTTTTCTCCTTCTCCCAAAGGTGCTTTTCCATGAGACAACTGGACTCCCTTGTTTTTCTTTGAAGACGTTTCACTTCTCATCCAAAAAGCTTCTTCAGCTCTGACTGGATAGTGGGGAATGGAAGGATTTATACTCCTTGTAGACAGCTGGTCATTTGCATCCTTTTAGAGAGTCGTTGAGGCCACTTGGAGGTTTACCTGTGTCCTCAAGATCACCTGAGTGGTGCAAATGGGTGTGGAGCCTTCTTGGAACTGCTGAAAGGATTTGTGTTGTAGGCTGGAGATAGACGGTGTGGTATCCCTCCCCCTCTGTTCAGTTTTGACCTAGATGGCCTCTTTGACCCCTCTTTCAAACCAGGGGTCCTCTCTCTCCAAAATGTGGACTTTGCTGTCTTTGAAAGAGAGTGGACTTTGCCTCTTTTCCTTCCCTTTGTATATTCCATGTTTCTTTTGAAAAACACTACTCAAGAGTCAGGTTTGAGGAAAAACTATGACTTCCCCTTCTTGGGAAAATAAAAAGTAAAAACAAATCAACTTTGAGATAAACCAACAAAAGAAGGACTCGTTATTTTCAGTAAATAGTGAAGTCTGGCACACAGAGCAAATAGGTGACTAACCAAAGAAATTAAATAACACTGAATTATTGGGGGAAATAAATGGAATAAAGATTTCCTGACGGTTAGAACAATTAACTAGTGGAACAATCTGCCTCCAGAAGTTGAGGGTGCTCCAACACTGGACGTTTTTAAGAAGAGATTGGACAACCATTTGTCTGAAATGGTACAGGGTTTCCTGCTTGAGCAGGGGGTTGGACTAGATGACCTCCAAGGTCCCTTCCAACTCTGTTATTCTACTCTACTCTACTCTACTCTACTCTACTCTACTCTACTCTACTCTATTCTATTCTATTCTATTCTATTCTATTCTATTCTATTCTATTCTATTCTATTCTATTCTATTCTATTCTGAAGTGGAATTGAGATTCCTTGTTTGGTGGTTACCTTTCCACAGACTCATTTAAGTAGGTATCCTTTGAGTTTCTTAAAGCAACCTGTTTTTTTTTTTAAAAAATATATCAAACTATCACCTTCATTGCAGCTTTCTTTTTAGCAAGAAGTCCCGCAGTTGCATTATGGGAGCTGCAATACAGTAGATGCCTTTGCATTGGTCTCCTCAGCTGCTATAAATAGACAATTGCAATGTACTGTTGATTCCACTAGAGGGTTCAGTTGTTCCTGGATGATAAATATTTTGTCCAGTTGTTGCTTTCCCAAGGTAGACTTTTGATGTCACAATATTGCAGGGCGGAAATGAAAGCCATGCCAGGCTGAATCAGCATCAGCCGTGGTGAATAAATCATCCGGCAGCTGACCAACTTCCTATTATTAATAGGCACTACGGTTTAAGAAGCAGAAATCAGGGTGAATCGGAGATATATGAGCTTACCTTATGCAATTTACATCCAGTAATTCCTGAGAATTCAAAGGAACTTGCGTCTTCCTTCAAAGGCGCAGGGAACAAGCCAGGATGCAGAAGTTTGTCTCGCTGAATAAACATTAGATCCAGCCTTTTGGAGCAGTGACTCTGAGCAGGCACCGGTGTGCCCACTTAGTGGATAATCACAGCCAATTCCTGTTGCTGTGATGAGTGGAGAGCACTTCACGCTTCAAGTCAAAACGCCTGATACTTTTTCATCTGCTTTGAAAGCGTCTTAGGTGAACATCTAACGGAGGCAAAATGAAAAAGGAACTCCTGCGTTAATGCCCTTGTTATTATCACAACTAACTCGCACAATAACAAAACCAGCCCACTCTAATCCGTGCACCTTACAGAAATGCTATTTTCTTTATGGCCTGCTTTTTTTTTTTTTTGCGGCAATGCTTAACGAAGAGAAGAGCCAACTTATCTGCTTTGTGGATAAGCATTTGTGACTGTTTGATTAAAGACAAAAATGCAACTACTTTTTGTCTTCTACTTGGAAGCCGCTTCTGGAAGTGGAAAAAAAAATAAATGAAATTTTGATGTTTGGGTTTTACCGTAAACATTCATCGCTGGCATGTTTTGCATTTGTATGTACCTTGATTGTACTGCAGCATTAATGAATAGTTAGTCCTCACAACAGTTCATTTAGGGACCGTTCAAAGTTACAACAGCACTGAAAAGAATGACTTATGACCAATTTTCACACTTGCACCCATTGCAGCATTCCCACGGTCACGTGATCAAAATTCAAACTCCTGGAAACTGACTTGTACTTATGACAGTTGCGGTGTCCCGGGGTCACGTGATCCCCTTTTGCGACCTTCTGACGAGCAAAGTCAAGGGGGAAATCAGATTCAATTAACAACCGGGTTACGGACTTAACAACTGAAGTGATTCACTTAAACGCTGTGGCATTAAAGGTCGTAAAATGGGGCAAATGTCACTTAACGAATGTCTCATTTAGCAACAGAAAATTGGGGTTCAATTGTGTTCGTACGCTGAGGACCACCTATAGTAACTCCCTGCCTGCATGAAAGAAGGGTGGACATGTGTGTTTTCTCATGACAGGCTGGGACCTGCATAGTGACAATGTGGGTAATTACTTTGCTGCGTAGGTAACTTCAGCGTGTGTGAAATTGTACACAGCCTGGACCAATTTTGGCTAGTATGAAATGGTCCTTAGCAAATCATTGATTTCAATATTAAGCACAATATATTGCACAGAATCAATAAGGTAGGAGCAAGCCTCTGGGTGCCATGGAAAATAATTCCACACAAATCTGTCGGGTTTGGGGGGAGGGGAAATATGTGGATTAACTCCTTTATCACCCACCTGCAATTTCGTTTTCTACCTGTTTTTTAAAGCACGAGGCTGCTGTGATACCATTGAATTGTGCATTAAGGATGGAATCTGGAACGGGAAACTTTGAAGAGCAGGTCTTGTGTTATCTGTGGCCATGTGCCATATAGCTTGGTGTAGTAGGGCATAAAAATGGAATCCTGTCTTCTCTTCCTGTTGGATGCATCATGCAAAATTACTTCTTTAAACACACGGTTGAAGAAGTACTGGTACAAAATATAGAATGGAATGGAATGGAATGGAATAGAATGGAATAGAATGGAATAGAATAGAATAGAATAGAATAGAATAGAATAGAATAGAATAGAATAGAATATGGAATGGAATGGAATGGAATGGAATGGAATGGAATGGAATAGAATAGAATAGAATAGAATAGAATAGAATAGAATGGAATGGAATAGAATAGAATAGAATAGAATAGAATAGAATAGAATAGAATAGAATAGAATAGAATAGAATAGAATAGAATAGAATAGAATAGAATAGAATAGAATATGAAAGGGGCCTTGGAGGTCTTCTATCCCAACACCCTGCTCAAGCAGGAGACTATATCATTTCAGATAGATGGCTGTCCAGTCCCTTCTTAAAAACCTCCAGTGACGAAGCACCCACAACCTCTGAAGGCAAGCTGTTCCACTGGTTAATTGTTCTCACTTTTAGGAAATTTCTCCTTAGTTCCAGGTTGCTTCTCTCCTTGATTAGTTTCCATCCGTTGCTTCTTGTCCTGCCTTCTGGTGCTCAGGAGAATACGTTGACCCCCCTCTTCTTTGTGGCAGCCCCTCAGATACTGGAACACTGCTATCATGGCTTTCTTTTCTCTAGACTAGCCATACCCAAATCCTGCAACCGTTCTTCACATGTTTTAGTCTCCAGGCCTTTAATCATCTTACTTGCTCTTCTCTGCAAAGTCTTTCCCCCAAAGTCTCAGCATCAAGAGCAGATTCTAAAGGACTAAGATGAAAACCTTTATTGTGGAAAGAATCAGCCTGGTCCCAACATTGCTAATAGTCTTTCCAAATAAGTATGTTACCGGTATCTTATACATCCACATTATGATCATTACCACACCATTTCTATCTTTGCTTGTTTAAACTTCACATGACCATTGCAACTGCATGATTGAATTGAAAATTGCACGTTCCACGGGAATTGCTTTTTAAATAGTTTTTCAGAGTAAATGACATGAAAACAATGTTATTTTGCACAACTAGCCTTAGATGGCAATTTCATTTATAATTACCTTTTTTCTTTCGTCTTCCAGAGCAGTCAATTATAAAAAGATAGAGACTTACTAAGAACTCTTGTTTATTTTTGACGAGGAAGTGAACTCGTGGTGTTGACTCTATTTTTATTCCCTCTGCTTTTGCTAATCTTCTCTCCAACTGGGTATCTGCTGCAGTAGCTGAGAAAGCTTCGGGGAAGAGAAGCAGAAATGCAGGAATACAAAGTACGAGTAATAATATTTATTAATGCACGCAGAGAACGACTAAATTAAAAAAATTAATAGAGGTCAAAAGCCAACATCTAATTCTCTTCAGGCAAAAGAGAAAATTTATTTAAAAGGCCTCTGCAGAAAAAAAAACTTTCCGCCTTTGCTTTGTGCTTCAGAAATGGAGACATTTTCTGGAGGCCCACTGGATGAAAAAGAGGAAATGAAAAACAGAATTAACACTAAGCAGCTCAAATGCATTTATAAAGGATCTAATAAAACACGGTAATGTTTCCCAGTGGCTGTTTCTCAAATACCCTTCATGTTCAGCTGAACGAATTTTTGCAAATCTCCGCCGTTGCAAAGATTTTCACTTAACGCTTTTTTTTAGTAAGCTGGACGAGGTGTGGACCGCATTGAAAACCCTAAATCACTCTGCAGAGTTGCCGGTCTGCTCAGGATAAGGTCAGGATACCAATTTTGGCACTCTTAGGCCCAAACGTTCAAAGGGCAACACATCCTGAGGCCTAGAACCATGGAATCCTAGGGGGTCCTTGAAGGTCCTCTGGTCTCACCTCCATCCCAGGCAGGAGACCTTGTGTCATCCTGGACAAACGGTTGTCCAATCTTTTCTTGAAAACCTCCAGCGATGGAGCACTCGTAACTCCGGGAGACAAGCTATTCCATTGATTAATCACTCTCATTGTCAGCAGATCCCTCCCTATTTCCAGGATGGATCTCTCTCTCATTCTTCTTGTGGTCTAACCTCTTTGCTTCTACAGCTCAGTGCAAGCTATGATCTCTGTCTAGAGACTACCTTGCGAGCAATAGACCGTGGTCCACGTTTCCCCCATTAGCAGAAAAACACAGTGACTTTCTAACTGCTCCTCTTCTTCTCCTGCACTTTGCACAACCCAGCTTGCCTCAATAAGAAACAATGCACTGAGTATGCATGTATTTTGGAATAAATCCCACGGAAAATTGGCAATCCTGCCCCTGGCTGGGTGTCATAGATACACACCCTGGTGTTGCATTGTAGCCACAAGATCCAGTGCCAACAATCCCGGCAGAGGTCCATCCACAGAAAAGAGCAGAAGGTTCTTGATGGAGCTCTATTTTTAATTTAGTAACGATGAGCAATGTTGACTCTGCTTTCACCCTTATAGGCGGATAGCCTTGGTTGTTGGCAGCCATGCTGGCTTGAAAAGCACCCCCTGATCACCTTACAGCCAGCACCTTCGTTGGTGCAAGCAAACCATGGCCACAGCTGAGAAGACGTGGGCATAGCAAAGACCTGGCATGTTGAAGGAGGGCATTGGAGGAAGAGGCTGCCGGATATTAATGCTCGGCTCACCCAAGCTCAGTTTGGTGAACATCCACCCAGTCCTAGGAAGGAAGGACTAAGACAAGGCTCTCCAAATCTGGAAAATGTAAGCCTCGTGGACTTCAACTTCCAGAATTCCTCAGCCAGCCAGGTCTTAAGGAGCTGTGGTGGCCAGCCAGGAGCCGTGGTGGCGCAGTGGTGAGAATGCAGCATTGCAGGCTAATTCAGCCCACTGCCAGGAGTTCGATCCTAACCGGCTCAAGGTCGACTCAGCCGTCCGTCTTTCCGAGGTGGGTAAAATGAGGACCCAGATTGCTGGGGGGCAATTGGGTGACTCTGTAAACTGCTTAGAGAGGGCTGTGAAGCCCTAATGAAGTGGTATATAAATCTAAGTGCTATTGCTTTCCTTCTCCTCCTCCTCCTCCTCCTCCTCCTCCTCCTCCTCTCCCTCTTTTGCCTCCTCTTTTAATCTTATAAGTAGCCTTGGTGGCACAGTGGTTACAATGCAGTTTTGCAGGCTGTCTCTGCTGACTGCCAGGAGTGTGATGCTGACCGGCTCAAGGTTGACTCAGCCTTCCATCTTTCTGAGGTTGGTAAAATGAGGACCCAGATTGTTGGGGGGCAACAGGCTGACTCTGTAAACTGCTCAGAGAGGGCTGTAGAGCACTGTAAAGCGGTATAGAAGTCTAAAATGCTATTGTTCTCCTCCTCCTCCTCCTCCTCCTCCTCCTCCTCCTCCTCCTCCTCCTCCTCCTCCTCCTCCTCCTCTTCTTTTGCCTCCTCTTTTAATCTTATAAGTAGCCTTGGTGGTGCAGTGGTTAGAATGCAGTATTGCAGGCAAACTTGACCACTGCTAGGAGTTCGATCCTGACCGGCTCAAGGTTGATTCAGCCTTCCATCCTTCTGAGGTCGGTAAAATGAGGACCCAGATTGTTGGGGGGCAACAGGCTGACTCTGTAAACTGCTTAGAGAGGGCTGTAAAGCACCGTGAAGCGGTATATAAGTCTAAGAGTGACTGCTATTAAAGTTGCCAAGTTTGGAGAGCCTTGGAATAGGGGATGATGGAGACAAAACGTGCTGAGGGAAGAGGGTTAAATACAGCAAAACATATTGTCTCATTCCCCGAAGGGGCAGGAAACCTGAAGCTGAGATGGTATCAACTCTCTCTGACAAAGTGTTTTTTTTTTCTCTCCTACAGACTGGAAAATGGTTCAGCTTTTTTCTTTTTCTTGGTTCATTTATTAAATATGGACAAGTTTTTGTAGCCGTAAAAGCAACTGAGCAGTCTCAATTACAATAGGCCTTAAGAGACTTCTCCTGAGTGGATCTCTGTTTTATCAATAACACCCTAGCTTAAATGATGGACTTTAATGATTTTTGCCTTTGATAGGCTGAATTGCTGCTATATTTTAGATTTTGCATTTTGTTTTCATTTATGGCAGGTTGACAATGTTGAATCCTTAAGTAGCAGAAAGAGGGAATAGAAATTCAATATAATAAAGTGTTCATTTTTCTGTGTGTAATAAACGTATCTTGAGAGTCCTATAAAGCAACATGCAGTGACACGTGTATTGGGATAAAATGGGGCTTAGTGGTGATGGACTGAAATGAAAGAATTTTCACTGTTTCTTCCCCACTACAGTGAAATATAAGTAAATGCATCCACCTTTCTCTTCCTCAACACAATCAGAGCTATTAATACTTCTTGAAGTGCCACAGAGGCAATTGTAGAATAATTCATTTAGATAAAGGTTTCCCCCGTGGACAGACTGTAGAGGTGTGAAAAACCTTTGGAACTGTACAAAGTTAAAATATATCCACATTTGCCAAACTAGGGTGAGATCTGTTACCAACCATGTTTTAAATCCAAAATAAGCCAAAGGACTTTGAAACCAGTTCCAATAAACACTTCCCTAATTCACATTAAGGACGAAAAGGTGGCACAGCGCAATTAGACTTGCAAAATGTTATTACTGTAATTTGAGCCATCTTGTGGAATTGAATCAAAATCAGGTGAAGTCTTAGTACCGCTTTATAAAGCCTTAGTAAAGCCACACCTGGAATATGCTGCATCCAGTTTTAGTCACCACATTACAAAAAAGATGTTGAGACTTTGGAAAAAGTGCAAAGAAGAGCGACTAGGATGATTAAAGGCCTGGAGACTAAAACATACAAAGAATGGTTGCAGGAATTGGATATGGTCAGTCTAGAGAAAAGAAGGACTAGGGGGGGACATGATAGCAGTATTCCAATATTTGAGGGACTGTCACAAAGAAAAGGGGGTCAACTTATTTTCCAAAGCACCTGAAGGCAGGACAAGAAATAACAAATGGAAACTAATCAAGGAGAGAAACAACCTGGAATTAAGGAGAAACTTCCTAACGGTGAGAACAATTAACCAGTGGAACGACTTGCCTCCAGAAGTTGTGGGTGCTTCATCACTGGAGGTTTTTAAGAAGAGACTGGACAGCCACTTGCCTGGAATAGCATAGGGTCTTCTACTTGAGCAGGGGGTTAGACTAGAAGACCTCCAAGGTCCCTTCCAGCTCTATTCTGATTGAAACTGAAATTTTCTACATAGACTTTAGTAAGCTCCATTTGCATGGATCTCCCTGCTCAATGTCAGTTGGATTTAAACGAACTATTATTGACCATCATTGGATAATCCAAAGAAAACCCACTCCCCAGGTTTGACCAGGATTGCTAGACCTCAAGTGCAACCAAATGTAGACTCGGATTTTGTTCTCCGGCTCTTGTTAAGACTGCAATCACGGAACTGGAAGGATTATTGGGGCCTCTTTTTCTATTTTCTCTCTCCAGGCATCAAATGGCTGCGTGTGCATCTCTGAGCCTTCCAGCTCATTCATAGCATGGAAAGTTTGTCAAGTCGGAGAGAGGAGGAATTGCATTTACTAAAATACTCTTTGTATCCTTTGAAGCCACCTGCAGATGTTTGGCATTTTAATTCAAACAGAGTCATTAATCCACCGTTTATTTGACAATTAATTTGTGGGGTCCGGGAGGGTTTCTATTCTACCTACCCTCTTCCATCAAAAAGTAATCTCCATCACTGTGATCACACAACTACACCAAGCGAGCAGGATTAAAGAAAGCAGAGCAAGCAGTTTACAGAATAGTTCTTTTTTTTCCTTTTTTTAAACAGAGCTGGATTTGTTATCCATCCATGTTATCGTGGATTTTGGGGCAATGGGCTGGGTCCCATCTTAAAAGTTATTTACTTATTGAATTGTTGTATATTTGGCATATTTATAAAGTTGCTTATCTCATTTAGAATAGAGCTGGAAAGGACCTTGGAGGTCTTCTAGTCCAACCCCCTGTTCAAGCAGGAGACCCTAGACCAGGTGGCTGTCCAGTCTCTTCTTAAAAACCTCCAGTGATGGAGCACCCACAACATCTGGAGGCAAGCTGTTCCACTGGTTAATTGTTCACATGGTTAGGAAGTTTCTCCTTAATTCCAGGTTGCTTCTCTCCTTGATGAGTTTTCATCCATTTCTTGTCTTGCCTTCTGGTGCTTTGGAAAATAAATTGACCCCCTCTTCTTTGTGACAGCCCCTCAAACATTGTAAGACTGCTATCATGTCCCCCCCTAAAACATTCTTCATATGTTTTAGTCTCCAGGCCTTTAATCATCTTAGTTGCTCTTTTCGGAACTTTTTCCAAAGTCTCAACATCTTTTTTGTAATGTGGTGACCAAAACTGGATGCCATATATTCCAGGTGTGGCCTTACTAAGGCTTTATAAAGTGGTACTAGTACTTCATGTGATTTTAATTCAATTCCACAAGATGGCTAAAATTACAATAAAACAATTTTGCAAGTCTAATTGCACTGTGTCTCCAGTTTAATAAAAATAAGGATGAAGGGTGACATGATAACAGTGCTCCAATATTTGAGGGGCTGCCACAAAGAAGGGGGGGGGTCAACCTATTCTCCAAAGCACCTGAAGGAGGGACAAGAAAAAAATGAATGGAAACTAATCAAGGAGAGAAGCAACCTAGAACTAAGGAAGAATTTCTGATAGGTAGAACAATTAACCAGTGGAACAGCTTGCCTTCAGAAGTTGTGGGTGCTCCATCAATGGAGGTTTTTAAGGAGAGATTGGACAGACATTTGTCTGAAATGGTATAGGGTCTCCTGCTTGAGCAGGGGGCTGGACTAGAAGACCTCCAAGGTCCCAACTCTGTTATTCTCTTCTGTTAAAACTGTTAAGCTGAGAATTCTAACATATAGTACCTTAGGGTATCTCCTCTCTGTTTCTAATTAAAGTATTTATGTTCTTTTTCAACTTCTGAGCATGCCTGGAAAAATTGCTTTCAAATCTTTCTAATGAGTAAATATTGATGTTGGGAGACTTGAAAAAGGACATAGCTGCTTTAATTCATAGCCATATGGGGCTGCTTTCATGGCTGTACATGGCCCAAAGCTATTCTCAGCAACTGTTTTTCAAGAGCCTACACCGTTCATGAGTTGGGAGTAGCAGGAATTTAGTATGGAAATCCCAATTATTATTTTTTCTTACTCTACCTAGAAAAGCTAGGTTTCATGTACGAGGCCTTCTTTATTTAAAGGAGAGATTTTATCATTATAGCCTACCCCTCCATTTCTCCTTAGAAGCCTTGATGAGTCTTCTCTAGAAGATGGAGGGGGGGCACATTTTTATAGCGGGGAACGGAATGAAATTGATTAAAAAAGAAACAGAAAGAGGAATGGATTCATTAGGAAGGCAAAGTGATCCCCGTTATCTCTTCCTTTTAGATTCTTATAATTAAGGACAACATTGCCCTTTGCTTTGCCTTGTATGTTGTCTATTATTTATTGACTAGATGCCAGACTCAAACAATATGATTCTAGGCAACATATATCAGGAAAGAGGGGTCCTTGGTACTCCCTGAACTGGTTGTTTTCTTGCAGGCGTTTCGTTTCCCAAATCAAGCTCAGAGAGCACCAAGGAGCCCTCACTTCAACCCTGAGCTACACATATTTACCTCCACATACCAGAAAGAGAGAGCAACCAATAACATTGAAACATGCGCAATGCAAGATGCAACGTAGAAAATATAGTACGGCGACCAAGCGCCATGTTGTGTTTCTCTTGCAATGCGGTTCCGGATCTGACCGCTGTTTCACCCTTCATGGCTCAGTCAATATTTTTCAGCACAATATTTAAACTGCTCTTGGTGCCTGCGACAGACCTCTCCAATGGCCTCATCCTTCCGCTGCAGTTCCCACCGTTTTTATTATCTCTCAGACCAACTTACCCATGTGGTTTGAGATGCAATGGAATTTATTCCAGATTCTAATGAGTGTTTCCTTCGGTGGTGCATTATTTTACTCTTTAAGAACTCGGCACCTTACATTCTTTTCTTTCTTTCTTTCTTTCTCTTTCTTTCTTTCTTTCTTTCTTTCTTTCTTTCTTTCTTTCTTTCTTTCTTTCTTTCTTTCTTTCTTTCTTTCTTTCTTCCTTCCTTCCTTCCTTCCTTCCTTCCTTCCATTCTTCTTTCTTTCTTTCTTTCTTTCTTTCTTTCTTTCTTTCTTTCTTTCTTTCTTTCTTCCTTCCTTCCTTCCTTCCATTCTTCTTTCTTTCTTTCTTTCTTTCTTTCTTTCTTTCTTTCTTTCTTTCTTTCTTTCTTTCTTTCTTTCTTTCTTTCTTTCTTCCTTCCTTCCTTCCTTCCTTTCTTTCTTTCTTTCTTTCTTTCTTTCTTTCTTTCTTTCTCTCTCTCTCTCTCTCTCTCTCTCTCTCTCTTTCTTTCTTTCTTTCTTTCTTCTCTTCCCTTCCCTTCCCTTCTCCTCTCCTCTTTTCTTTTACCCAACACTCATCTGCATTGACAAATGGGTGTTATTTATGCCTTTTCTAATAGAAGTATCCAGAACAGATCAGATTGCCTTTAACAATAATTCCATGGAAATTAAATCTGTTCCATTTACTTTTAATGGGATAGCCCTTTTCTACATTAGCACTTCATAAGTTGGGAAAGAATTGCTTCCCCCCCCCCCCCCAAGTTCATTATACTATTTTGTTATCAAGGCAACTCAGTCATCTGTGTCCATATTCCGGCGTCTAGTAAATTTAAGTGAGGTTCATGCCATCTCATAAAAACTCCTAAATTATATCTTGGATGCCTTTCTGGACCCTGGAATTCGTTGGTTTGTTGTTTTTTTAAATGCCATTTGATGCAAGAACCATTTAACCGATGCCATTAAATACAATCAATTTTAACACAACCCCTACACTGATTTTAGAAGCGTCTTCAGAAGTCATATATTATCTCCTTTGTAATAATTGTTTTCTGAGAAAACAGAACGTTGGAAATGAACAAATTTGGGGGTTTTGTTCCGCATTTTAGTCAACAGTTAACAGGTTAATGCACAGATGCTTAATTTTATTAGTTTAATCTAACTGATTTCAGAGTAGTTTTACATTCACACCCTTATCTTCCTTTGAATTACAGATTGTATTATGCATAGTTTATATATAGACAAGAAACAATGGATGGAAACTCATCAAGGAGAGAAGCAACCTGGAATTAAGGAGGAATTTCCTGACAGGGAGGACAATTAATCCGTGGAACGGCTTTGATCCAGAAGTTGTGGGTGCTCCATCACCGGAGGTTTTCAAGAAGAGACTGGACAGCCACTTGTCTGAAATGGTGTAGGGTCTCCTGCTCCTGCAGAGATTGGACTAGATGACCTCTAAGATCCCTTCCAACTCTGTTTTTCTACATTCTATGTTCTATCTGCCTTCTAAGGTAACTTCTTTCCTTTTGGTCCTCATTCTAAGACACACCCTGATATGTTGACATGAAGGCATTGGGGATTCTTGGAAGATGAATGATTCGTATAGCACGTGCATCGCTGAGGTAAATTTTTGAGGTTCCTGAAGTGCCCCCAGTTTCGTCTTTTGATTCAGAAGGAAAGCGTCTGGACTTTCAGAGGCGCGGAAAATATTCAAGGGGAAACGTTTTCAGCCAAAATGGGCTGAAATGAATGTGTTCTGGATGGCTTCTTCTGCCCCCTTCCACCATTCTGAAAGAAAACATCTGCAAGTCAGCAAATACCGGCATTCAGTGAAATTCCTTTATTCGGTAGGAGAAAGCAGAAGTAAAGAAAATTAGATATAAGTAATCACAACAGAGAAATCAATGATTATGTGTTTTCTTTTCTGGTGAGTTACAGTATAGGAAGGCCTGATCTTTGGAAGAAGGTGTATTTATGCCATTTGCATTATTTATAACTCTTTCAGATCCCAAACAAGGTAACTGTTCATTCAGGCAGCAGGAGAAAGAAATGAAAGCTATCTTAATAACTGGCATTGTTCAGATATACAGATACATGCCAAGCCCTCCGAGGTATTTAATAAACTGGGCCAGAGAAAACCTGCTTTGTGCACTGTATAAAACTCAACTGCAAGTTGATTATTAGCTCTGGGGTGAGGGTTCCCAATGCTACTAAAATAGGCTCAATTTAGATTCTGTTCTTGCGATCCAGCCTGAATAATTTTCTACATCTGTCTTGTGCAACACCCTCTCCCATTTGCACGCGCGCCGTCTTTCTCACATTTTAAAGGGAATAAAAGAATGTTTTAGCTTTAAAAAAAAAAAGAAGAAGAAGCGCTTCTCTTTATTGCTTTATTCTTAATTAGACTAAGAAAACTGTAATTGGAACTCAGAACTGAAGAAGCTTCTCGGATGGGAAGAGAAATGTCTTCAAGGACAGCCCAGCTGCCTTTTGAAAAAAAGCACCTTTGGGATAACCATGAACTGGATGACTGACAATCTCCACAGACATTTAGTCTAAGAAAAGTGAGCCGAGGACTTCTATGTTGGGTATATATACCGTGGGAAACACTTCTGGATAGAATAGAATAGAATAGAATAGAATAGAATAGAATAGAATAGAATAGAATAGAATAGAATAGAATAGAATAGAATAGAATAGAATAGAATAGAATAGAGTAAAGTAGGAATAGAGTAGAGTAGAGTAGAATAGAGTAGAGTAGAATAGGAGTAGAGTAGAGTAGAGTAGAATAGAATAGGAGTAGAGTAGAGTAGAGTAGAGTAGAGTAGAGTAGAGTAGAGTAGAACAGAGTAGAATAGAATAGAACAGAACAGAACAGAACAGAATAGAATAGAATAGAACAGAACAGAACAGAACAGAACAGAACAGAACAGAACAGAACAGAACAGAACAGAACAGAACAGAACAGAACAGAATAGAATAGAATAGAATAGAATAGAATAGAATAGAATAGAATGGAATGGAATGGAATAGAATGAATATGGAATAGAATAGAATAGAATAGAATAGAATAGAATAGAATAGAATAGAATAGAATAGAATAGAATAGAATAGAATAGAATAGAATAGAATGAATATGGAATAGAATAGAATAGAATAGAATAGAATAGAATAGAATAGAATAGAATAGAATAGAATAGAATAGAATAGAATAGAATAGAAAATAGAATAGAATAGAATGGAATAGAATAGAATAGAATAGAATAGAATAGAATAGAATGAATATGGAATAGAATATAGAATAGAATAGAATAGAATAGAATAGAATAGAATGGAATGGAATGGAATGGAATGGAATGGAATGGAATGGAATGGAATGGAATAGAATAGAATAGAATAGAATAGAATAGAATAGAATAGAATAGAATAGAATAGAATATCTTTTATTTCTCAACATATTTGAAGAAAGACACTACATATTCTGATTAAGGCTAAGCCGAGGACTTATATGTTGGGTATATATATACTATGGGAAACACTTCTGGATGGTTCATGCTGACACGATACTATTTGGATGAAAAATGGCAAAGCCATCCCAAACCTCAACATGGGAACCTTGGTTATGGTGCTACCAATGTGCGGTAATGACCTGAAGGTAATGACCTGAAATTGCCAACACTTCATTTTGGCACTTGGCTTCTGGGTGCAATTCAAGGTGCCAGTTGCCTCCTAAAATCTATTTCATGGCATAGGAGCCGGATAACTGTAGTTCTGTATCTCCAGAATTTCTGCCCTTCCTGCGTAATTGGATAGCGTAGTCAAGTCCCAGGTCCCCTTGATCAAACATCGCCTACTATGGGCCTGGGTAGTGCATCTTCTCTGTCACGGTGTGTCTACCTTCTGGAACAATGTCTCCCCCTCCCCCAACAATCTGTGCATTGAGAACCCTAATTATATTTTAAAAATTTCTGAAAACTTTGCTGCTTCCCTAGGCTTGGATGAGATGGGTGGTGAGCCCCTTATGTGATTTTATGTGTTAGTTTGAATGTTTCTCTTTGGGGTGTCCATTTCCCCTTGTTTTAGAGTTCTGTTTTTAATATGTACACTGAGAAGCAACCTGGAATTAAGGAGAAACTTCCTAATAGTGAGGACAATCAACCAGTGGAACAGAAGTTGCCTCCAGAAGTTGTGGGTGCTCCATCAATGGAGGTTTTTAAGAAGATATTGGACAGATATTTGTCTGAAATGGTATAGGGTCTCCTGCTTGAGCAGGAGGTTGGACTAGAAGACCTCCAAGGTCCCTTCCAGCTCTATTCTGATTGATTGATTGCCCAGAGTCTTTAGGAAGTTGGGTGACCTACTTAATTTGACAAACAAATAAGCATGCCTATAACAGTGCCTGGGGCTTCTATTGTAGAGCAGTTTGACATTCTGTTCATGTTCTTGGACTTAAGTAATTTGTAATTTGAGCAAGGGAGAGGAGGAATAGTCAAATGCCAAGCTTACTGTGTCACTTTTGACGGCGTCTTCATCGAAAGGAGAAAAGGAGGCAGAGATTGGCAGGAATATTGAAGCCTTGTACCTTCCAGAGAAAGAAGGAGGTGGGACTGCAGAAAATGTCGCAGCTGATGGATGAGTTGAGCCATCATCTCAGAATCTTAAAGGGAAAAATGGAAGTAGAACAATAGATAGAACAATTAGTTGGACAATTAATCAGTAGAAAGGAGAACTTACAGGTGCTCCATCACTGGAGATTTTTAAGAAGAGATTGGACAACCCTTTGTCTGAAATGGCATAGGGTCTTCTGATTGAGCAGGGGGTTGGACTAGAAGACCTCCAAGGTCTCTTCCAGCTCTATTCTGATTGAAATTGAAATTTTCTACATAGACTTTAGTGAGCTCCATCGGAGTGCCTTCCAACTCTGTTATTCTGAGGCCAAATCCTTGGTCCAAATTCTCTACGGTGCCGAAGTGTAGTTACACATGTATGTAAGTAACACAATTAAGATAGAGCAGACACAACCCCCAAGCCTTAATCTTGCAAAGACTAGAAACCACGGTGCCTATAGTTCAGGTGAGGACCTGGAGGCAGATGGCAAGAGTCCATTTTTCCCACACCATTTTCTTTATCTCTCTAGCAGCTAGAAAATAGTCAATCAGAATTAATGCTATGTGGGTAGAATTTATTGCATCTGTTGGTATGAATTGGCTAAGTGATATAGAATAGTCTGAAGGCTAAGTGATATAGAATATGAGAACGAGGTGAACAGAATTTCACAGGGTAAGAGAGAATGGGCTACCAAATTGGGGTAGGAACCTACAAACCTACTTAGGGTGCAAATTGTAAGCTAGACCCAAGTCCAATTCATGCCCTCCAAAGACAAGCTGTTGACACTGAAGGTGGTCCAGGTGGTCCAAATTGCCTCCTGACATTTTTATCGTAGTATCCGTAGTGCAGTGAGTTTGCAGCGTTTCTATGCTATCGGCTCACCTTCAATTTGGACCTGTTTTGAAAATACAAAAGAGTCTTAAGTGATTGAAATCCCGACCTTAGTTGGCACTTTGAAAACTCAAAAGGTTTTACAAGATGAATAGCAAACTGTGGATGACAGCTCCTGTGGAGCCATTATTGAATTGCCCTGGTGAAGACTCCATCGCTTTGGATTTAGATAAAAGACTCTGTGCAAGCCGAGTGGTGGGAGGACATCAAACGAGATTGGGACCACACAGTGACAGAAGCAATCCAACTGAAGAAGTTCCTGATTTCCCCAAAGCAGCACAACATTTCTTCTGGAGCCAGTTATATTAAGGAAGTAAATATTGTATATTAACTGCTGTCTGAGAAGTTCTACTTATCAGATCGGATACATTGCCTCCTTTAGGCCAAAATTAACCTCCCTAATTACATTCCATCCCATGCTTTAGCTGCTTTATTAGCTTAGGTAAAAACAATAGACTGGAAAGGGATGTTCATCATGATTAGGTCAAAAAGAGTAGGCTCCACCGGTTCCAGTCCTGTATGCTTGATGTTTCAGCAACAAAGATGATCAGGGGACTGGAGGCTAAAGCATGTCAAAAACGGTTGCAGGAACTTGGTTATGTCTACTCTAGTGAAAAGAAGGAGCAGGGGTGACATGAGAGCAGTCTTTTAATATCTGAGGGGCTGCTACAAAGAAGAGGGGGTCAATCTACTCTCCAAAGCACCTGAAGGCAGGATGAGAAGCAACAGATGGAAACTAATCGAAGAGAGAAGCAACCTGGAACTAAGGAGAAATTTCCTGACAGTGAGAACAATTAATCAATGGAACAAACTGCCTCCAGAAGTTGTGAATGCTCCAACACTGGAAATTTTTAAGAAGAGACTGGACAACCATTTGTCTGAAATGGTATAGAGTTTCCTGCCTGAGCAGGGGGTTGGATTAGATGACCTCCAAGGTCCCTTCCAACGTTGTTGTTCTATTCTATTCTATTCTATTCTATTCTATTCTATTCTATTCTATTCTATTCTATTCTATTCTATTCTACCCTATTCTATTCCTATCATGATTCTATTCTATTCTATTCTATTCTATTCTATTCTATTCTATTCTATTCTATTCTATTCTATTCTATTCTATTCTATTCTATTCCTATCATGATTCTATTCTATTCCTATCATGATTCTATTCTATTCTATTCTATTCTATTCTATTCTATTCTATTCTATTCTATTCTATTCTATTCTATTCTATTCTATTCTATTCTATTCTTCTATCATGGTTGTCCCAAAGTGCTTTTTTCAAGAGGCAACTGGACTTTCTTTATTTTTCCTTGAAGACGTTTCACTTCTCATGCAAGAAGCTTCTTCAGTTCTGACTGAATGGTGGTGGGGGAAATGGAAAGCTTTTTATTCCTTGCAGTCATCTGGCTTTTAGTACTCTCTCTGAGAGTCATTGAGGCCGGTTCAAGGTTTATCTGTGCCCTCAGGGTCACCTGAATAGTAGTGCAAATGGGAGTGGAATCTTTTGGAAGCGTAATTGGGCCCCATCACATTCCCACTGCTCATTCTTCTTCCAGACCCAAATAGTATATTTCTCAGAAGGAGAGAACATACTTTTCTTTCCGTTTCTTTGGATTTAATGTTTTTCTTTTCTCTTTCTTTCCTGGAATTGCTGGGTCTGCCTCCGATTAATAATCAACTCCCACTATCTTTGCTCCTCTTCAAGCTTGCATTAGTCCAGGGGTAGGCAACCTTGGCTCTTTTATGACTCGTGGACTTCAACTCCCAGAATTCCTGAGCCAGCATGGCTCAGCTTGGAAACCTCTCCCTTTCCCCTCAGCGTGGCTGGCTCAGGAATTCTGGGAGTTGAAGTCCACGAGTCATAAAAGGGCCACATTTGAAGACCCCTGGGTTAGAGGAACATATGAAAGCATAATTAATGTTAATTAATGTAGACTTTATTAGTTTAGACTAGTCAAACCTCTTCACATCGAGTGAAGACGCCCCATCCAGCCTCAGAGGATTCTTGTTGAAGAGCTTGCATTCTTACACCCCCAACGGTTAGTTTAAAAAAAAAAAACATACTCAGTATCTGAAATCGTTAGAGTTCAACCCTCTTCCCCTACTTTCACCCCTCCAAAATCATCCTCACTTCAGTTTATCCCTTGAGAGAGCTGAATAATTGCCTCAAGAATTTCATGGTCATCTTTGCTGGCTCTAGAGATAAAGCTACTTTGGAGGGGAGGGGAAAATCTGGATAAGATGGGGAATTTATTCCAGGCTGACTGTGAAATGACAGATCTTTTTTTTTTAATTACGGCAGCTATCAGTCTAACTCCTGTCCTTAACCATCCTGTCTTGAAGGATCCCTTTCAATGTGTTTTATTGTCCCGCAGACACTTGCAGACTAATGGCGCAGAGGTTTATGGCTGCAGACGGAAAACTTGATTCTAATCTTCCCACGTTCTTCGGGGACGGTTTTTGAGTGGCGTGTTCCCCGGGACCCACTTTTCTCCACGGGGATTGGCTAGGCCAGAGGCCCCCAACCTTTTGGGCACCAGGGACCGGTTCCGTGGAGAAAGGTTTTTCCGAGGACCGGAGGGTGCGTGGTTTTGTGTGCTGCCTGCATCCTGTGGATGGGGCTTTGCTTGTTTGTGCGGACCGGATGCTGGCATGCTGCGGCCCGGTACCGGTCCACGGACCAGGGGTTGGGGACCCCTGGGCTAGGCACCTGTATGTGATGGTAGCCAGTCTTGGAAGTTCCTAATCAAGTACACAGTCGCACAGAACCTGATTGTCCTGCAATCTGGCCCAACCTTGTGAATTTTTGAGGATGCAGGCAGAGAGAGGTCCCCGCTGTCTTGTGACAGCAGCTCCATCTCGCTGCTGCCCAGCTCCTGTCTGGCTCTTGTTAAAAACACCACAAGTCCTGTTGTTGCTGAAATGAATCATCTGCCCAGGGCTGCCCACAAGCTGATCTCATTGAGCTGCATCACAAGGAAATAGATCTCCGATGGCTCCGTGACGGCCAAAACAATCTGTCATTTTTAATTCTTTCTGTCACCTCATTAGGTAGACTGGAATGCTGACAGGAGGTGGTGTGTATGTGTGTGTGTGTGTAGGGAAGAACCTCACCCTCAAAACGTTTCTTCAGCTCACAATTCATATTCTATTCTGTTCTGTTCTATTCTTCATTTCTCCATTCTATTCTATTCTATTCTATTCTATTCTATTCTATTCTATTCTATTCTATTCTATTCTATTCTATTCTATTCTATTCTATTCTATTTCTATTTCTATTTCTATTCTATTCTATTCTATTCTATTCTATTCTATTCTATTCTTCATTTCTCCATTCTCTTCTCTTCTCTTCTCTTCTCTTCTCTTCTCTTCTCTTCTCTTCTCTTCTCTTCTCTTCTTCATTTCTCTATTCTATTCTATTCTCTTCTATTCTATTCTATTCTATTCTTCATTTTTCCATTCTCTTCTCTTCTCTTCTCTTCTCTTCTCTTCTCTTCTCTTCTCTTCTCTTCTATTCTATTCTATTCTATTCTATTCTTCATTTCTCTATTCTATTCTATTCTATTCTATTCTATTCTATTCTATTCTATTCTATTCTATTCTATTCTATTCTATTCTATTCTATTCTGCATTTGTCCATTCTCTTCTCTTCTCTTCTTCTCTTCTCTTCTCTTCTCTTCTCTTCTCTTCTCTTCTCTTCTCTTCTCTTCTCTTCTCTTCTCTTCTATTCTATTCTATTCTATTCTATTCTTCATTTGTCCATTCTCTTCTCTTCTCTTCTCTTCTCTTCTCTTCTCTTCTATTCTATTCTATTCTATTCTATTCTTCATTTGTCCATTCTCTTCTCTTCTCTTCTCTTCTCTTCTTCATTTTTCCATTCTCTTCTCTTCTCTTCTCTTCTCTTCTCTTCTATTCTATTCTATTCTATTCTATTCTTCATTTGTCCATTCTCTTCTCTTCTCTTCTCTTCTCTTCTCTTCTCTTCTATTCTATTCTATTCTATTCTATTCTATTCTATTCTATTCTATTCTATTCTTCATTTTTCCATTCTCTTCTCTTTTCTCTTCTCTTCTCTTTCTCTTCTCTTCTCTTCTCTTCTCTTCTCTTCTCTTCTCTTCTATTCTATTCTATTCTATTCTATTCTTCATTTGTCCATTCTCTTCTCTTCTCTTCTCTTCTCTTCTCTTCTCTTCTCTTCTCTTCTCTTCTCTTCTCTTCTTCATTTTTCCATTCTCTTCTCTTCTCTTCTCTTCTCTTCTCTTCTCTTCTCTTCTCTTCTCTTCTCTTCTCTTCTCTTCTATTCTACTATTCTATTCTATTCTATTCTTCATTTGTCCATTCTCTTCTCTTCTCTTCTCTTCTCTTCTCTTCTCTTCTCTTCTCTTCTCTTCTCTTCTATTCTTCATTTTTCCATTCTCTTCTCTTCTCTTCTCTTTCTCTTCTCTTCTCTTCTCTTCTCTTCTCTTCTATTCTATTCTATTCTATTCTATTCTATTCTCCTTATACCAAAATATAGATTTTGCATGCAAATAGACGACAAAGAAAAATACTAGCTATCACAGAGGCTATCATCTTCCTACTTCCTGCAAGCCAATACAGACTTTTGCCTGTTTTAATGTATGCAAACTGAAACTTCATTCTACTGGATGCTACAGAACATGTTTTGGGGTCTCTGATCATTTCTACAGGAACATACTCAGTTGGCAGTAATAATATTTACGCACAGATGTAAAGAAAACGCTGACAGATTAAAAAGGAGTCAGATTGTGTTTGCACTGAGCTCATTGTTATTTTTTTTAAGGCTACATCTGACCAGGAAACAAACACATTTTTCCCCCTCAAGAACAGAACAAGCTCACAATACATTAGTCCCTCTGGACTACTTCAAATTCCCAGATTCTGAACACTTTGGAGAATTCCAAGCTTTGGTTTTAATTGCAATTAGCAATTACTGTAAGTGATTGCCCTACTAACATTGAAAAGGTGTAGGAGCCTAGATAAATGAGTTTAGCCCTTCACTGTTTAAATATAATATTTGCTTGTGGGGGATATTTCCCATAAATTATCCTACTGTGCATTTATGGTTGACATGAAGGTTCCAAACTAGGTCAGTATAAGGAATGGAAAAAATCTAGTGACACTTCTTGTCTATTTCAGTTTTCTCTCTTTGATCATGAAATGGGACATAGAATTGGAACCATTTCCTCCAGGAAGGACTTTCTCTGGATCCAGAGAAGACAACATACCTGTATGAGTTTTGGCATCTCAAATGAAGAGCAGTGGGCCTATGGATATATCTCATATTTTCAGACTCTCCATCTTATCCTAAGTTTCATTTTTTTAAAAAAATATGATTAATTTTAAATACAGTTAAAAGTGAAACCATTTTCCTGCAAGTCACCACCTTCTGATAATCATATTTGGTTAATGAGTGAGCTCCTTGTGGCAGCCATTTTGTTTACACGTCTACCCCAAAGGTGCTTTTTTTCAAGAGGCAACCGGACTTTGTTTTTCCTTGAAGATGTTTCGCTTCTCACCCGAGAAGCTTCTTCAGTTCTGACTGAGTGGTGGAGGATGGAAGGATTTATATTCCTTGCAGTCATCTGATCGTTGGTACTCTCTCTGAGAGTTGTTGAAGCCACTTGGAGGTTTATCTGTGCCCTCAGGGTCACCTGAATAGTGCAAATGGGTGTGGAGCCTTTTTGGAACTCCTGAAATTTGGAACCGTTTCATGAGGTTTAATCTTGGATCATATCATGGAAATATAACTTCACAGATTTTTTTTTCCTCAGCTGAGAAATGCAAAATAACATAACCATATTCAGAATTGAGAGACCGAGTACTGTACACACAACGTAAAGTTGCTGAGGTTGGGAAGCGCCGGTTTTGAGAATCCATGAGTTGCTCTCAGCCCTGAAAGTTTGAATTTTTTTCAAGGTGTCCCTGAAAAAAAAACCCTTGAGTAAATCTCTGACTTTGAAGAATAGTCATAGCTCCTTAGCATGCTTCAATTTCTTCAGAGTGTAAGAGTTTTCATTTTAAGAAGTTTTTGTACTGAATATGTCTTAGCTATGTCTTCTTTCTCCTCTTCCTCCTCCACCGAAAAAACCCAGCCAAGGGCTGTACAAAGTTCCCTTTACTTTCTACTTCCTTCGCTCTCAAAAAGTTGATAGCCCTTGTTCATATTTTGCTTCCTTAAAGCCATCTCTTCCCACAAACTGCATTTATTAGACTTGGATTAGTTAGGTGAGAACTTGGCCTGCCACAATTATGCAAGATGTAATAAATGCAGGAGGGTGGACTTTGATGTGGAATATGAATGCAAAACATTATGCCCAAAGAAGTGTGGGAACATTAAATATCTAGAGAATAGATGGTCTCTGTAGATTCATAAGCAGTCAGATATGAAGCAAATTAATGGGGAAAATGGCTGCGGAACTATGGAGCAAGTTGATAAGTAGCTGAAGGCGATGATTTATGCTAAACTAATGAAGCAGCTTGGGGAAGTGCATGGTCATTTGAGAAATAATGTGATGGTTGTCCCGGTGGAAAAATAATTTGGTCTTTCTTTGCCAAGTCTACATCTGCACCTACTGATAGATGACATGGAGACCTTCCCTTAAGGATTTACAGTTGCTTTCTGGTGATGAGACAGCAGACAAGGAAAGAGAAAGAGAAGCAGCAACTAAATATAGGATCAATTGACTATCAAGTCATTGTATTTTGACATTGTTATGTAAAGATATTTCTTACGTTGAAAAACTCGTCAGAATGGTGTTTTGATATCAACAATGCTAGAAATGTATAAAAAGGATTTATAGGAATTAGCAAATTTGGTCAGTGAAGATAATCAAAATCCACTTTTCTTCTCTATGAGGGTCTGCCTGGTGATTTTAGAATAATATAGAATAACAGAGTTGGAAGGGACTTTGTAGGTTATCTAGTCCACCCCCCTGCTCAAGCAGGAGACCTTATACCATTCCAGACAAGTGTCTGTCCAGTCTCTTCTTGAAAGCCTCCAGTGATAGAGCACCCATAACTTCTGGTGGCCAGAAGTTCCACTGGTTAATTGTTCTCACTTCTCATTTCTCCTTTATTTCCAGATTGTATCACTCTTTGATTAGTTTCCATCCATTGCTTCTTGTCTGGCCTTCGGGTGCTTTGTCCTCTCTGTGACAAAATTTTGTTGAATGTTTGCAGCAAAAAATCCTCAAAGAAATTTTCCAGTGCATGTAACTCTTTGGGTCCTTCCTTAGGTGACCAAGTCTTCAGTATTTGTGGTTCAAACTGCTCCACAGATGTTTCTGCTTTGAGCTGCTATATTAGAGAGTCATCTTGAAACATGAGAATTATACAGAGTTCTGAATTTCCTTGGGTTGACAAAAAGCATTTTGAGGAGATACTTAAAACAACCACACCTGTTTCTAGAATTTATTATCCTCCATATTGATATGCAATTCTGGAAGAAGAAAAAAAGAGACACGCTTGTTTAAGATGTTGCATGCACACCCACAAATGCTTTGAAATATATTTTGTATTACATGAAGTCTGATAGCAATAGCCCTTAGACTTATATACCGCTTCACAGTGCTTTACAGCCCTCTCTGAACAGTTTAAAGAGTCAGCCTATGGTCCCCCAAAAATGTTGAAGGATATTACTATAGAGTAGACTATCAGTAGAAACAAAAGTAATTGTGCTTTTTTGTTGTTGTTTAATCAAAGCAGTCAGTTTAGCCATCTCTGCTAACTCCATTGACTTTTGCAGCCATGCCTCCATTGTGGGGATCCAGAAATAGGTTTTATAAGAGTCGCCGTAACTAAAAATCATGGATTGAATCTATTTTGATTTCTGTCAAAATGTTCCATGTTTTTCTCCTCCGTTCTATTTGTTCCATATTAAAATAAAAACTATTAGAATAAAAATTATATAGAAACTATAAAAATCTTTATAGAAGGATTGGCTAACATTCTCCAATTCATTTTCACAGGGAAAATCTTAGAAAGGACCATTAGCTACTGAATCATAGGACCACAGCATACAGTAGACCAGTTTAGGCTAATAGAATGTGGAGTAGAGTAGAGTAGAGTAGAGTAGAGTAGAGTAGAGTAGAGTAGAGTAGAGTAGAGTAGAGTAGAGTAGAGTAGAGTAGGGAATAGAATAGAATAGAATAGAATAGAATAGAATAGAATAGAAGAGAAGAGAAGAGAAGAGAAGAGAAGAGAAGAGAATGAATGTAGAATAGAATAGAATAGAATAGAATAGAATAGAATAGAATAGAATAGAATAGAAGAGAAGAGAAGAGAAGAGAAGAGAAGAGAAGAGAAGAGAAGAGAAGAGAATAATTCTTTATTAGCCAAGTGTGTTTGGACACACAAGGAATTTGTCTCTGGTGCATAAGCTTTCAGTGTACATACAAGCAACAAGTGATAAATCATGATCGCAGTCATAAAATACAATCATCATAAATCGTAAGATACAACACTCAGTGAGAGTCATACTAAATAAAAACAATCAACATAAATCACAAGATACAAACAACAAAGTGATGGTCATAAAATGCTAAAGGATTAGGGATTGGGAAAGATGAGAAGAATAACAGTAATACAGCCCTACTACATGGCTTGATATCCTATAGCAGTGTTGTGGGAAGTAGTTGCTTAGCAGAGTGATGACATGGTGGGGGGGAACCATCCTTGTGTCTGGTTGTTTTGGCAATGCGTGACAGCATCATCTTGAGGGAAGAAGTTGAAACAGTTTATGTCCAGGATATGAGGGGTCTGTAGATATTTTCACATCCCTCTTTCTTTCTTTCTTTCTTTCTTTCTTTCTTTCTTTCTTTCTTTCTTTCTTTCTTTCTTTCTTTCTTTCTTTCTTTCTTTCTTTCTTTCTTCCTTCCTTCCTTCCTTCCTTCCTTCCTTCCTTCCTTCCTTCCTTCCTTCCTTCCTTCCTTCCTTCACCACCAATGTGGCGGAACAGCGTTGCAGCCTCTAAGGGTAGCTGCTCTCTACTCGCGTTTCTTTCGGTTCTTTTATCTCTCAACAGAAATGCTTGAGCAGTAACTCAGACCGACACCCTTGAAGGGAGGACTTGTCCTCTGCCTGTCTTTTAAACAGAAAACGGTCCTTGATAAAAGGAGGCCACCACTCCAGGAACTGATCTGCTCTGTTTCTTAACCATCCTGATAACCGTGTCAAAAATCTGGACACCCCAGTCGCCATTCTCGTTCATTCGTGCCCAGTGTGCACAAATATTTGATAGGAAGAGAACCAGCACCCATTAGGGATTAGAAAGTCACAGGAGGTCAGTGGGGGCTAATTTTTAGGAATTTGGGGACACACGAGTGTTTGCTACATGAAGGGAAAAATTGCCTTAACTTTCACGACGTATGGATTTTTTCCCCATTGGCAATTTAACCCTGAGACCCATCATTAACACGTTTATTTTTGTGAACCTTGTCTATCCATGCATTATTTTAAATAATAAGGGATTTTATAAATAATGTATCAGTAATAATTGTAGACTGAAATGGTCATTGCAGACAATTCCACTCCTACTCCAGGAAAAAAAATACATTTTGTTTATTGGGAACTATGGGTCTGAGTGCTAATTTTACCCAGTGGTGATGTCAACACTAACAAGGCCCTGGAGAAGTGGTATCCCATTTTCCCACATATTCCAGTTTTCTTTCGGTTTTATTTTTCTTTCCTCTGTCCTGTCCTTACTCTTTGTCAGTCGTTGAAGGCTGTCCAAATCAGGAAACGAAGCCCTCAGGAAGACTAAGCTTAACTGAGGTAATCTATAGCGGGGGTCTCCAAAGTTGAGGTAGTCTATAGATCAGGCCTCTCCAAACTTGGCGACTTTAAGACTGGTGGACTTCAACTTCCAGAATTCCCCAGCCAGCCATGCTGGCTGGGGAATTCTGGGAGTTGAAGTCCACCAGTCTTAAAGTCGCCAAGTTTGGAGAGGCCTGGTCTATAGTAACTACATTTTGCACATCTAATTATGTTTTCCTCACCTCTTTTATATCCTAGTGAAACAGGGAGGAGACAATCTTTCATCTTGCATATTAGACCTACTTTCCAATTCTTTATAAGCATTGTCCCATCTTCCTTCCTTCCTTCCTTCCTTCCTTCCTTCCTTCCTTCCTTCCTTCCTTCCTTCCTTCCTTCCTTCCTTCCTTCCTTCCTTCCTTCCTTCCTTCCTTCCTTCCTTCCTTCCTTCCTTCCTTCCTTCTGAAATATTTGACCTCAGGAACAAGTGATTTTCCAAAAGGCTCTTGGTCTAGCCGGTCCCTATGCTTTGATGATTTCAACATGACTGGCGTTGTGGGAATTTTATTCTCTAGCCTGCCTAAGACTGTGTGGTCAACAAGTATACACGCAACGACAAAAGGAAGCAAAGAGATGCTAAAAATGCTAGCACTCCAATCAAGGTAGCACATTCTGGATTTTTTTTGTGGAACAAATATTTATTTAGCTCCTTGGAGCTTGGTTGATTAGTTGGCTTCATGAAGGAAATTGGAATTTCCTGGAAATTGCGGCTCCTGGAATTGGTCCCAACAAACCTTCAAAATTTGGGATTCTGGACCATCGCATCGTAGCTCATTCCAAACTGAAGACATTTAAATTTTGCTGAAATTACTGTAACATCTTACTCCTGATTCACATTCCCTATATAAGTAATCTTCAACTTACAACAGTTGATTTAGTGACCGAAGTTACAACAGCACTGAGAAAAGTTTTCACACTGACGCAGCATCCCCCCCAGGGTCACGTGATCAAAATTCAGCTGGTTGGCAACTGACTCACATTTATGACGGTCGCAATGTCCCAGGATCATGTGATCCTCTTTTGCAACCTTCCGACAAACAAAGTCAATTTTCTATTTTGTGTAGCAGGCGCTGATATAAATGAACTAGGAAGGGCCAGAAAATTGTATAGAGATATCGTCTGCCTTGTTGATAGACAGACTGTGTGTTGCGTACATCAGGAAACGTAGCTTGGAGGCAGGATACCGTGGGGGATGTCAGATCTGACTCATTTACAAGTTATTTGGGACTCCCATTTAAAAATGTCAGCCTTAACTCTCAAAGGATACTATTAAGATGGTATAAAACACCACCAAAATACCAGCAGCTCAAACCCACCAGCAGCAATTACCTAAAACCGTTTCCCCCCCCCCTCTGTATCTCTTCCGATTTTCCTTTGGGGAGTGCTAACTCAGTAAATGCTCAGTCTACATAAACAAAATATTGGCAGTAACTCTTTGAGAGGCTTACAATAGTCTCTAAGTGTTGTTATTTTTTTTTGCTTTGCTTGATAAAAGAGTCTTTAGAGGCATGCTAATGGATAGAAGCTAAAGATCCAAACAAGGGGAACTTGGTCCATTTATAAGCAACAAACAATCCAACTGGAAACAAAACGTTTTTTTTTTGTAAAAAAAAATGTATATATGTGCTGGTTTGTGCTTTAAAAAATTGCTGACTCTGTTCTTTAGGTCAGCTCACAGGTCTTCCAACCACATAACAGTATAATTAAAGAGTGCTGATGCTTTGCTATCGACAAGAGACTGTCTCCCCTACCTGAGCTCCAGACATAAGAAGCACATATGAGAAGTTAAGATATATTAAGTTAATTAAGGTCCATTTTATTTCCAGCTTTTTCAATATACGAGCACGTGTTGCAGCAAGAGACGGATGCTTTGCAAACGCGATGGGCCACATTGTCCAACACTCCTGGATGCTGTTGTTAGAAGAAAAATCAGGCCCAGTTCCAAGCCGGGATTAAGACACTGGAAATAAAATGGAGGTTGCTTAGGAAAGAAGGTCTGTTTATTCATGAGCGGAACCAGCAACAGCATGCAGTTCTGGGACAGCTGACAAAATGGCTGAGTGAGTGGATGGATCCAGTGGTGGGATTCAGCCAGTTCGCACCAGTTCGGCCGAACCGGTAGCTAATTTTTTGTTGCCCAGGCCCAGAATGGACTTCTGGAAGTGGCATCCACACAGAGAACCGGTTGTTCACAATATTTGAATCCCACCACTGGATGGATCTCTGGAGGGTTCCGATTCAGATGCTCCAGGGGGTTATGCAATGTAATGAGCCTTGTGTCTTTTACTATTTCGATGGTGGTGGGTTATTCCTATTATGTCCTAAAGGTCAGGTCCTGTCTTTAGAATTTGGGTGGGGGAATGTAAATTCTTAATCCCACCGGCTGTGGGGGCTGAAGGTGTTTTGTTTATGAACAGGTTGGTCCAGTCTTTCTTAATAGGCCCAAAATATCCATCTCTAAAGACTTGAGGCTTCTGCTTGAGGCTATTAAGAAAGACTGGGGCTGCTTTCTGCCTTTGTTAAGATTTTTCTCCATTTCTCCTTTGGGGAAATATAATATTCTGCCTCTTTTTAATATTAAGAATAAAGAATATTTTAACATGGGGAGGTGGGGCACAAGGAAAGGGAGAGAGAGAGAAAGAAAGGAGGGAGGGAGGGAAGGAAGAAAGAAAGCAAGGAAAGAAGAAAGGAAAAAAGAAGGAAAGAAAGGGAGGGAGGGAAGAAAGAAAGAAAGAAAGAAAGAAAGAAAGAAAGAAAGAAAGAAAGAAAGAAAGAAAGAAAGAAAGAAAGAAAGAAAGAAAGAAAGAAAGAAAGAAAGAAAGAAAGCAAGCTCAGATATTCAAGGTATGGCTCTCTATATTCCCTGGCATATTCTGCAGTGGCCCAGAATTGTGAAAGACAGATACAGTTCTGGCATTCATCTGTTCTAGTTTACTCTACGATTATTAAAATCATAATTGCTTGCGGATCAGAAGGCCAAAAGTCAATTCCTTTTGAAAGTTGATTGAAAAGGGGGTTAACCCTTTCCTTTGTAAACAAGGATTAAACCGAGGGCAGCGCGCAATCTGCAGCCTTCCGAAGGGCGGCAAAATTTGGCAACTTTCAGGGAAGGAATTGATTTCCTTTCCTTTGCTTCTCCTGTATATTAAACGAAGGATTTAACTGCAGGCTTTCGTGGATCTGTCTGACAGCGAAGGACAGGGAGGAGTA
This sequence comes from Azemiops feae, assembly GCA_023970755.1. Taxonomy (NCBI): domain Eukaryota; kingdom Metazoa; phylum Chordata; class Lepidosauria; order Squamata; family Viperidae; genus Azemiops; species Azemiops feae. The sequence goes on from JALGBA010000597.1 coordinate 1,239,109, forward strand.
AGATAAGGGGGGCGTTTGGGGGGAAGGAGGAGAGTGAGACTTCTGTACTAGCCCAACTTAACTCGGTTCAAGCGGGGAAGAGCAGAGCCTGATAACAGAAGGGGTTTTATAAAAGCAGATAAAATGGACACATCCCAAAGCAGCTGGTTCTTGACTTTTTTTTAGTATATCCTCCTCCCCATTGCTGATATTTCTGGCTCCCCACCATTTAAAACCTTCCTTTTTTGAAACAACAAAAGGGAGGGGCAGGAGGAGGAGGAGGAAGAAGAAGAAGAAGAAGAAGAAGAAGAAGAAGAAGAAGAAGAAGAAGAAGAAGAAGAAGAAGAAGAAGAAGAAGAAGAAGAAGAAAAAGAAGAAGAAGAAGAAGAAGAGGAGGAGGAGGGAGGAGGAGGAGGAGGAGGAGGAGAAGAAGAAGAAGAAGAAGAAGAAGAAGAGAAGAAGAAGAAGAAGAAGAAGAAGAAGAAGAAGAAGAAGAGAAGAGAGAGGAGGAGGAGGAGGAGGAGGAGGAGGAGAAGAAGAAGAAGAAGAAGAAGAAGAAGAAGAAGAAGAAGAAGAAGAAGAAGAAGAAGAAGAAGAAGAAGAGGAGGAGGAGGAGAGGAGGAGAAGAAGAAAAGAGAAGAAGAAGAAGAAGAAGAAGAAGAAGAGAGAAGAAGAAGAAGAAGAAGAAGAAGAGAAGAAGAAGAAGAAGAAGAGGAGGAGGAGGAGGAGGAGGAGGAGGAGGAGGAGGAGGAGAGGAGGAGAAGGAGGAGGAAGAGGAGGGGGTGGAAGAAGGAGGAGGAGGAGAAGGAGGAGGAGGAGGAGGAGGAGGAGGAGAGGGAGAAGGAAAAAGAGGAGATGCTCCATCACTGGAGGCTTTTGAGAAGAGACTGGACAGCCACTTGTCTGAAATGGTTTAGGGTCTCCTGCTTAAGCAGGGGGCTGGACTAGAAGACCTCCAAGGTCCCTTCCAGCTCTATTCTGAATTGAACTGAAGAACCTTTGTGCCTGGATTGCCTACATCCGTAGCTTATGTAAATACTAAATGAAGGTCCCTGCACAGCACGGGAGAACAACGGAGTGCAAAGATTGAAATAACTAAAAGAGGTCATGCTGTCTTTGCTGTTCACTGGAGAGGAGCACTGAGGAAAAGGGGATTTTTTTTGAGCAAGCTCCTCTATCACCTCAGTGTCCCAGTTGTGACGGCTTCTTCTGCATTTCTGACCAAGGGTGAAAAATATTTGACTATCAAGGTAATGTTGCTATTCAACTTGAGGTTGTGTCAGGGGCATCCCACCGTGGCAACTTTAAGACTTATGGACTTCAACTCCCAGAATTCCCCAGCCGGCATTACCTAGCGGTTATTATTACTACCGTCAGGAGGAATATATTTTTTTATTTTATTTATGCACGGCTGGCTGGGGAATTCTGGGAGCTGAAGTCCACAGGTCTTAAAATTGCCAAGGCTGGACACCTCTGAATTATGTCGTCTCGATGCAGCTTTGATGGAAATAGTAGAGAAGGACTTTGCTACAACTTTCTTTCAAGAGGTTAAATTCCTCATTTAGCCTCCAGTTTTGGAATTCCTCCATCGTCTCCCATCCAGGTTCTAACCAAAGATGACCCTGCTTAACTTTCTCGGCCAAACAAACCGAGCTACGTTCCAATGTCTTCACACATTAAACCTTCTGAAAAGATGATTTTTTTCTTCTTTTCAATATAATCCTGGGCAATTCACTTCAAATAATTTTGCACGTAGAGCAAATGAAAAATCCTAACACCCTAACACCCCCCTCCTCTTCCTCACTTGCTTTCTGTCCAAGTTGGCTTCTACTACTGTTTGCAAGTAAGGGAAAGAAAAAGAAAAGTTTTTTACGTACACGGGGGGAAATCTTTCAAGGCACTTATTAGAAAGATTAAGAATTGGCAGGGTTGACATTCTCCCCCCCCCCCAAGTTTTTTGTTTCGGATACAAAAGGGAATCACTTTTTTTTTTTTTGCTTGATTTTTGTAATAACCTAAGAAGAACTTTGGAGAGCTCTGAGACCAGACAGTGGCATATAGCAAGAGCCAAATTATTTGCTCTTCTTGTGAAATCGGAGAACATCTGTGAAGGCAGCACCAACGGGAAATATCTGCCGTCTTTCAGGTCAGATTTGAACCTGGCAAAATGATTTGCAAAGCTCAGAAGTCAACTTCACAGCCTCCTAAGGAGTATTCCCATCCCTTCTGTACAAACAAGGTTGCGAGACTCTTCTCTTCAAAGCCCCAGAATTCAAACTCAGGGCATTTAAAAGCCATTTGAAATGTCAGAGTAAAAAGGCACAATTGGTTCCCTTAATTCAGGTGCAAAAGGAAGGGAAAAAACCTCAATATACATATAAAAAATACAATAAATCAGAACAGTAGACACCTCCCTTACAGATTGGGACCTGCTGTGAGCAAGTTTGTAATATCAGTTGCAGATTAAATAGATAATTTAATGGCTCACCCTGTCACATTTGCAGATCTTTGTCTCATTGTATTCACGTTTCCACGCGTCTTCCTCTCTTCTTACAGCAATACAGGTAATCCTCAACTTATAACCATTCATTTAGTGACTGTTTGGAGTTAAAACGGCACTGGAAAAAGTGGCCTAAGGCCATTTTTCACACTTGCAACCGTTGTAGCATCGCCACGGTCACGTGATCAAAATTCAGATGTCTGGAAACTGGCATGTACTTATGACGGTTGCAGCGTCCCGGGACCATGTGATCAGATTTTGCAACCTCCTGACAAGCAAAGTCAGCGGGGAAACCGGAATCGCTTAACAAGCAAACTAAAACCAGGTTACTAACTTAACAACTGCAGTGGTTCACTTAAAAGCTACAGCAAGAAAGGTTGTGAAATGGGGCAAAGCTCAGTCGACAAGTGTCCTGCTTAGCAACAGAAATGTGGGACTCAGTTATGGTTACAAGTGATCACTATCAGTGGTGTACATAAATGTAAATCAGACCATTTTTAGACTCCCGTGTCTGATACATCCTGTATTGTTTAGACCAGGGATTGATAGAACCACATTTAACGTTTTGTCTGCAAGGAGTTGGTGTGGTTGAGCCCAGCTAGGATTTACACCCAGTGTGTAATTTTTGTCTCGAAAGAGCCGGAAACCGAGTCACCAGGGTTTGACGACCGTGATGGCTCCTGAGTCATGACCCCAAAGTCCAGAAAGCCATTCAAAGACCCCAGGCCAGCCCCCTTTGTCCCAGACAGAAATGCTTACCTTGTAGACATAGTCCCATTTATTGAGTAATTCTAAATATTTGGCATAACATTGCTAATTTTCCAGTCAGCTACAGTCAAGGGAGAAGGGGAAAAATAAAGAATTGGTTGGCTGGTCTTCCTTCCTTCTTTCCATCCTCCCATCTCTTCCTTCCTTTCTTTCTTTCTTTCTTTCTTTCTTTCTTTCTTTCTTTCTTTCTTTCTTTCTTTCTTTCTTTCTTTCTTTCTTTCTTTCTTTCTTTCTTTCTTTCTTTCCTTCCTTCCTTCCTTCCTTCCTTCCTTCCTTCCTTCCTTCCTTCCTTCTTCCCATCTCTTTCCTTCCTTCTTCCCATCTCTGTCCTTCCTTCCTTTCATTATCCTTCCTTCCATCTTCTTTCCTTCTTTCTATCCTCCCATCTCTGTCCTTCCTTCCTTCCTTCCTTCCTTCCTTCCTTCCTTCCTTCCTTCCTTCCTTCCTTCCTTCCTTCCTTCCTTCCATGTCCTTCCGTCCTTCCCTTCTTTCCCGAGCATTCATTATTCTCTACCAGTTTCCTCAATCCTTCTCTCCAAATCATTTATATATTATGGCTCGTGACACAGTCAGCCAGATGTTCAGACTGGCATTTTTATCCACCTATCAAGTCCTTCCCAAGGACCTGGGATAGGCAGATGTTGTTGTTTGGTGGTGTTAAAAGTTAATGTAAGCTCTTCCAAGTAAAGCTGCCTTTTGCAATTGACCAATGGAGATTTTGTCAATGCTGAAGATGTTCAGTTGGTGCTCCAGATATTTTGGTATTGCAGCCCAGGTATTTATTTATTTTTTTACTATTTTGGTTTTTTTTTTTGTGCCAAAGATGTTCTATTTTGAACAAAATTCCATCTTGTAGTATCTGCAATTTATTTGTTGTCTTGGGCTTTGGAGTTTTTTTGTGGGGAGAAGCGGGGAAAGACCAAGAGGGAGTGAGGTCAAGAATGTTTAAAACAATACTTTTTACATAAGTTATTGTCACTTCTAAAGAAATGATTGATTTAACATATTCAGGTCAATGAAAAATCAGTTACTTTAAATTAACTTCTGTTGGCTTCAATAAAAATGCATTGATTTGAGTAAATATTGCTTAAATTAAATGGTGCTTAACTTTGAGGAAGAAATACTATTTTGCCAAGTGAAAGTTGTATGGAAATTTAAATATTTCTAAGCGATGAGATTGACCAGATGTGACGGTAGACTGGTTGGAGAAGATGGTCCTGGAGATACTTTGGAACCAAACCACGTAGGACTTCAACAATCCAGATGTGATGATAGACTGGTTGAAGAAGATAGTCCTGGAGATACTTTGGAACCAAACCACATAGGACTTCAACAATCCAGATGTGGCAGTAGACTGGTTGGAGAAGATGGTCCTGGAGATACTTTGGAACCAAACCACGTAGGACTTCAACAATCCAGATGTGGCACTAGACTGGTTGAAGAAAATGGTCCTGGAGATACTTTGGAACCAAACCACATAGGACTTCAACAATCCAGATGTGGCGGTAGACTGGTTGAAGAAGATGGTCCTGGAGATACTTTGGAACCAAACCACGTAGGACTTCAACAATCCAGATGTGGCAGTAGACTGGTTGAAGAAGATGGTCCTGGAGATACTTTGGAACCAGACCACGTAGGACTTCAACAATCCAGATGTGGAGGTAGACTGGTTGGAGAAGATGGTCCTGGAGATACTTTGGAACCAAACCACGTAGGACTTCAACAATCCAGATGTGGCAGTAGACTGGTTGAAGAAGATGGTCCTGGAGATACTTTGAAACCAAACCATGTAGAACTTCAACAATCCAGATGTGCTGGTAGATTGGTTGAAGAAGATGGTCCTGGAGATACTTTGGAACCAAACCACGTAGGACTTCAACAATCCAGATGTGGTGGTAGACTGGTTGGTCCTGGAGATACTTTGGAACCAAACCACATAGGACCTCAACAATTCACATGTGGCAGTAGACTGGTTGGAGAAGATGGTCCTGGAGATACTTTGGAACCAAACCATGTAGGACTTCAACAATCCAGATGTGGCAGTAGACTGGTTGAAGAAGATGGTCCTGGAGATACTTTGGAACCAAACCACGTAGGACCTCAACAATCCAGATGTGGCGGTAGACTGGTTGGAGAAGATGGTCCTGGAGATACTTTGGAACCAAACCACGTAGGACCTCAACAGTCAAAAGCCACCCCTTTCAGTGCTGTCGGGAGGCACGCTCAAACCATTGAAAAGCAAATTAAATAGTCTGCAGTTAGTTCTATCTGCCAACGATACCTCAAGGCATACCCCACCCTGAATCTCCTGCAATGGTGAGTAATATATATTTTGCTGAACTCTCCACAATCTGCCTTGTTAGAGCCTCATTAAACACTGGCTGCTCTGAACAAGTGTTTGTGGGGCTGCTGGTGCTAATGATGATGAGGGAGCGAACGGCTCTGCAATTAATTCCTCCCTTCCTTCCGATACTCCAGCTAACTCCGCAGGCACCGTTTCCCACAAACAGCTGCTAAGTAGTAGCCAGTGTAAATGAGGTGTTAACAAATCCAGTTTCCTGGGTGGTCAGGAGAACAGCATCGTCTCCTCAGTGTCTCTGAAGAGCTTTAATCAAGGAATTGCCAAGGAGTTCGGCTGAAGGAGAGTTTATGCACTTGCTGAGAGCCTGCTTAGCAGCGGAGTTGGTAAGTCTAATCAGCAGATTAATCAACTAAAGTTGGAAGGAACTGATTGGTGGGGTCCAATTTTAGTCAGCTTTGGGAAAGGTTTGTCTGTGCTGGAAGGAACGGAGAACAAACTTTGCTTTTTCAGGCCATTTTGGACCTGGCAGGTGAGTCATTCTGTAACTGAACTCAGATCCTCTCTCCCTGATCTCAGCTGATCTGAGGTAAGAGATCTTTCAGCTAGTATCTAAGGTAGCAATAGAGCTTTCTAGAAATCTAGAGCCAGATCCTGCTAGTTTTCCCGTCAGGGAGGCTTTGGGGTCTTTTTTTTTTTTTTTTTTTTACAGAAATCTCACATTGTCTGCTGCCCTGCTCTCACACACACACACACATATCTGTGGTTTAATGAGTTTGTTAATATTCCCCAGCAATTACCTTCACCAAAAACTCAGAACTGTCCCAATTAAGTCCAGCCACGAGCTGACCAAGGTTAGTCCACAGAGCAATGGCCAAATAGTCCGCAAAAGCACTTGAAAGTTTCTCAAACAAAATAAATCCTCCAGACGAACTTAAATCCACACACGGGATTGCTCGCAAGGCAAGGAAAGTCCAGAGTTTCCAAGGCACGATTCAATTCCAAATACGGTGTCAATCCAGAGTGAGGCAGGAATCACAACAACCATAAAACACACAACTAGAAAACAAACATGTTGTTCCTTCCACCTGCTGTGCTAAACAGCCAGCTTCCAGTGCAGCCCATCAAGAAGGGTGAGGCTTTTTCCTCATGGGTAGTCTGGCTGACCTTCTCTGCTCTTGCCTTTTCTCTGTCCTATGTGTTCTTGGATCAGATGCAGAAGGCAGTTCCTCCTCCTCCTCTTCACTGACCATCTGCAACTGCATGCTTTCCCCACCTGAAGCCTCAGCCAAATCCCTTCCAGATGGCTGCTCAAAGCCATCAATCAACTCAGCTCCTGACATGCCAGGAATTGGCTCATCCTCCCCCAAGCTGACATCTAGAGAGGTATCTGGGGAATCGTCCAAGGGGAGTCATCACACATTGATAAGTAGGACGACCCAGTCCAGATAACCCCTAGAGGAAGCAGATGGGCAGAATGTTAACTCTTTGCTACCCTCTATTGAACATTGACAGAACTGCAGCCCAAAATTGGTGATCCACGCTTGAAGACCCTCCTAAAGGGGCTTCAAAAGAGCTTGTGGCAATGTCATCTCCTATAGAGTTGAGCCAACAAAAATCTGCGGGCCTCCCCAGTTTAATAAAAATTTCAGCTCTGAATTTGGATAACTCAACAACTGGATTGCCCGTAAATGAACACAGGAATTAACTTTTAACTTAATACCTAAGATTATCTATCAGTATGATTGTTGGGGGGATTTTTTTTTTTTTTACATTTTAAATGAGTACACAGTTAGCCACTTATGAATTCATGATTTTAATGTATCTAATTGCTTGGCCATTTAATTGCGAACCAGTTTGACGATTTTTTTTTTCATTTCAAAAATGTCAGATTACTTTACAATGAAGACTATGTTTGCTATTGTAAACACCAGGAACGTATTTACAAATCCATAGGAAGCTAGAGTTTTTGCACATTCCTGTCGCTGCGTTTTTCCTTTTTATTCATTTATTTATTTTGCAAATCTGATCTTTACCCACTTTAAGTATTAAGCATTTCCTGTAACTTGATATCATCTATAAAATACGATACACCTGCTGTTATTTCCCCTCCCAAAGATATTTCAAACTGAATTAGAAATTGCCTACTTAACTATATTTGTAATGACTTGACTTCAGTGATTCTATTTCTCGACGCAAGTCAGAGGCCTTGTCAGCAAAACCACAATAAAATAATAATAATAATACTAAATAGCTGACACCTTCAGGATGGCAGCACAAAGTGCTACCGTTCTATGCACTGGAAATCGGACAGTTTTTAACACCGTCTACCTGGAGCAAATACCTTTCATTTTCAAGATCATAGAATTTTATTTGGTTAGAGAAAAGAAAACGTTAGGCCAGGACAAATTATTGGATAGCTGAGCTTTTTATATTCCTGATTTCAACAGGTTATGTTTTCTTAGTCCGTCATGTGGTGCAATTTTTTTTTATCATGCATAATCCTTAATCAAGACTTACAGACACTTCATTTCTTTTTATCTTCAAATGAAAATGCACTTTCTAGTTTATAGTAGCAAACTTAATATATTAAGCTATCTCAAATCCATCACTCGTATACTTCTCTATTTATTACAACGGGCAGTTTTGTTCTTCCCCAAATATATAAGGTTATATAAATTCCATTTGATCTATTCAGTTGTATTTATTCTGGATGGCATTATAAATAGTATTTACATGAATCCAAGGACTTTAGGTCTCACCTAAGGCCCTCGTGACATCAAGTAGACCCATGAAAGCAATATTTACCAACTTGGGCAACTTCTAAACACAACTCACAGAATTCTAAGCTGTTTGGGGAATTTTCAAGTCAGCTTTACTAAGGGAATGTTGGCTTCTCAAATTCAGTTAGTTAAAGAAGTTTTTTTTTTTTGTCTCAGAGCAGATTAATTTTCAAGGTGAGCACTTTCTGTCCAAAGAGAGGTCGTTCGGATGTTAGCACAAAGCTTTTTGGTGGTATGGAGAAGAAACGTACTGAATATTTGAGGGAAAGGGATCTCTGAGTTGCAAATAACTTTCATTTCTTGACAGCATAGTTAGTAGAAGCTGGAGAAACTAATAAACCTCAAATTTCCTGAATGACTTCATCCAAATCAGCATTGGAAAGCATGAGACATTTTCTATAGATGTTCTGCAGATTTTCCTAACTCTTCCTGATCCTCTTTAATTATCTTTGTTAGTTAATGAGTTAATTTATAAACTAGTAATTAACCAACATGGCTGCCGATATTTTATAACTGGATGAATTCAATTAAAGCATTATTTATCTGGCCTTTTTCGTTACCAGGAGAAAAAAAAAAAAGAGTAAACGGCAATAAATGACAATATTCACAGAATATCTTTGGAAAGCTAGAGCTAAGAATTGCGTGATGGGTTCGGGCAGTTTTTCTGAATTAGCAGTTACCAGAAACATGATATCTCCAGTGGGATCAGTTTGGGGGTTGTGTTTTTCTTCTTCTTTGCTTTCTTAATTAGAATATTGTCTGAACCAGATTTTTTTTTAAAAAAAAAAACACCTCTGCCTGTTTTGAAAGGCTAAATACTGGTCATTTTTCTTTAGCTTCTTTTGGTTCTCTTTTGCCTAATCAGTTTACATTGCATAACCTGGGATTATAACTCAAGTTTGGTGCTATGAAGTGTATTGTGGGAGAAGAACTGGCAGAACTGCAGGAGGAGTCAAGAGAGGAATCAGCCTAGAATCATTACGTTCCCGCAAGCAGTTGAAGTCCAACCCCTATTGACTCTTATCTAGCACCAATTTAGTGCTGTATCACCAATCCAAGTAAGATGGAGCATTCTTCTCTATCATGCTTGGATGTAACTTTGGGATGAAATGGAATTCTCTAGAACCTTTTCAATACATTTGGGACAAAACTAATCTCCTGGCGAAGAATCATGGCTACTTCCTTCTCCTTTTGCCATTTGGGAAAAAAATCTACTTTCTTCCTCTGTTGATGCTTTTTAGAATATGTTTCTAATGATGCTTCCATCATTCCCTTTTTTTTAAAAAAGTGTGTGTTAATCTATTTGTATTGCGACGAGTTCCCTTGAGTTTTCCCTGTTGGCATTAAGGTAGGACAGAAATTAATTAATTAAAACTGTAGAACTTCACATTTTGGAGAGGGATGTTAAAAACTATGTATAAGCAACGGAGGCTAATATTACAAAGGTTATTAGCATCATAAGCTATCAGCATCGCTTAATTGTTTATTTTTAAATTCTAGTCTGTTTTGGGAGTGAGAGGACTGACGATTTTGGTTTAACATGTAAAAATGGTGCCGGTTGTAGGAAAAAGCGATGAACTATAGGAACCAAAATTTCAGTGTTGAATAAATTCAATTCCCCCCCCCCATTTGCTTGCGATCATTTCCCTACGCTGGACAAATCTATGAAGCAAGTTCTAAAGAGATTGACCTCTGAATGGTATGTCCTACCACCAGCCCTAAAAATTCTAATTTCAGGCATCAACTGCTAAGATACCCCAGCAGACCAGCAGTCACGGAAGTCAATTGGCAAGGTTGAACCTCTTCAATGACTCTGGCTTGCCAAAGATAACACAAAGCCCTCTTGGGTCATCATTCAAGCAAGAAGGAATTAAATAAGGAAGAGGTGGGGATGAACAAATAAAGATTGGTCCAATCAATGAAGGGCGCAAAGAACTCCGAAAAAAAAAGGCAAACACAAAATATCAATAGAAAGGATAAATCATTGTCTGGAGAAGTTACTGGCAATCCGTTAACACCTGAATATTCATACTGAAATATATTTTGATAAAGGTAGAGTCCAAGGTATGGTTGGCTCAGCATTTTAAACAATGTGATTGTGCTGGAGGTTATATTTGTTTTATCAGTTTGAAGACATATCAGGATGGTAACTAGAGCAACAGAACAATTCATATACCATACGGATAATGTAACATTACTCACTGTGTCTATGGAGATTCTCAGTCACCCAGGTCATAGTTAGCCCAAAGGTGCTTTTTCATTTTTCACACTTACAACCGTTGAAGCACCTCCCCCCCCAGGGCCACATGATCCAAATTCAGACGCTGGGCCACCGACTCGCATTTATGACAGCTACAATGTCCCAGGGTCATGTGATCCCCTTTCGGGACCTTCTGACAAGCAAAGTCAATGGGAGAAGCCAGTTTCACTTAACGACGGTGTTACTAATTTAACAGTTGCAGTGATTCACTTCACAACTGTGGCCAAAAAAGGTCGTAAAACGGAGCAAAATTCACTGAGTGACTGTCTCGCTTAGCAACAGAAATGTTGGGCTCCCTTGTGGTCGTAATTTGAGGACTCTCTGTAAATGGGCGTAAAGCATGCAAAACAAATCTTTTTTTTTTTTTTTTTGGTATCTTAGCACAAAACAGACGTCAGTCTTGCAAGACTCTTCTGCCTGGTTTAAGAATGAGAAAGGTTCAGTAGCCATGTTGGCTTCCTCTACTACAACACACACACACACACAGTTTGTTTCTACCGTCTGAGCTACTTCTGGCAAGGCTTCGATTTCTTTGCCCCGAGTAGACCTTTGCAGATTTTCCAATTCTACTTCTGTGAATACTTTATTTTGTGCTATAAATTGAGATTGATCTGCCAGCTTCTCTTCTGGATGTTGTTCTTTCCAAAACTTTCTTTTGCATTCTTTTCAAATACCCTCTTCTCGTTTGGCTGATGCATAAATATATTTGGACTAGAAGACCTCCAAGGTCCCTTCCAACTCCATTATCATTATTATTATTATCATATTAAGAGCGTTTCAGAATTTTAAAAAAAGATTGCATAGAAACACTTTGTCCAAACAACCCAATCGAAAGAGTCACTTCAAGAATCACTTAAGGCAAAGATGAACATTACATCCGTTTTGTTGTCTTCGTGATCCAGCATGTTGTTTTGGGAATAACGATGTCACAACACAACATGCAATCAAGTTATGAATTAATGCTACATCTTTATTATATTCTTTCAGTCGTTCGATTTCCCCTTTCTGAACACAGAATCCTTTTAATTGTTTGATTTTATTCTTGGCGGCTGAGATTTTATTAGCCAGGTTAAAAAGAGGTTCTAAACCAGAAAGAATGAATTTCAGAATTCTGAAAGACTCAATTCCAAACACAGTACTTTGGAAGTGGGCATTTTAGCAGGAAAAAAAAAATGCTAAGGAGTTTCATATTAAAAATAGGAAGCACAAAATCCCTTTTTGGCAAACTGGGACTTATTTATTATTTTGACAGCCTCTTTGCTCTTAGAGCAGACAATATCTGCAAGTACTTATCTGAAATATTGTTAAGTTTCATGAGTGATACGAGATTCCTTTTGGATGTAGGTGTTTTAAAAACGTTTCAGTCGTCTTGCAATTTATTTTTTTAAGAAATACACATTAATATTTTGCAAAAATTGGCCTTTGTGTCTGAAGTGATGGATGCTTACAAAACCTCTCCTGCTGATAGTGAGTTGTTAGAAAGGACTGGGTAATAAAATAGCCCCGTTGTTGTTTTCAAAGAATGACTGAAAAACTCAAAGCGTAAATATCTCTATGCAATCTGGAAACAGGAGAGCAATCAGGTGGCGTCTATGTGCATCCACTAGGCCTGGCTTAGCAGAAATTATTTTCAGTTGCGAGTCCAATAAAATGATTACCCTTATCGAGCTGTGGCTTTTGTCACTTGCTTGTTCGAGAATAACAGAGGTTCAGGAACGGACTAAATTAAGAAGCTTAATCATTTCTGCTTTTAAACTGATGTGGTTGCTTGTGAAAGTCTCAAAGTTTCCGCTGGGAATTCTCTTGAGGCACAGAAGCTGATAAGATAATCCATAAAGCAGGAAAAGTCATGTCTCACTCCAGTAACTCTGCCTGTCAAAAAAAAAAAACCTAAACAAACCTAGATCTCTACGAATTAGGATGTCTTGAATACTCCTTAGATGTTCACAGTAAGCTGTGAGAGAGGATTCTGATGGCATTTGCTCCTAAGTTACACCTGCAATTTGATGTAATTTTAGTGCTGTAGCTTACTGTGGTTATTTTTCAATTTCTGTATCAAGGTGAGGATGGAGAGGGAGGGAAGGAGGGAGGGAAGGATCCCTCTTGTCTCTAAGTAAAAAAGGAAGGAAGAAAGGGAACACATAATCAGAATAAGTCTAGGAAATTATGGGGAGGTTTGAGGGTGCAGGCAGAAAAATGGCTTCCAGCTGCTTCTCCAGCAGAGACAAAAGAGGGAGAAATTGTAGCCACTTAATTAAGGAGCAAGACAAGTTCTCAGGTGTTGAGAAGAGCAGTTAATAAGGAGACACAAAAGCTCCAGGAAAATAAAGCCGTGAACTGGGCCTGCTGCTCTTTCCCATGATTTGACAAATGTTACCGGTCTTTGCATATCTTTGAAAGGGTGCTTTGTCTTGCCAAAGGAAACCTCAGCCCGTGCGAGGTGAAATATTTACTCATTTGTCTTTTCCATCTTGATGCACCTGGAGGAGGAGGATCCAGTGAGTGACACATTGCCAGCCCCTCTGGAACATAGAATAATACAGTTGGAAGGGACCTTGGAGGTCTTCTCGTCCAACCTCCTGCTCCAACAGGAGACCCTATACCATTTCAGGCAAAGGGTTGTCAAGTCTCTTTTTGAAAGCCTCCAGTGATGGAGCACCCACAACTTCTGGAGGCAAGTCGTTCCACTGGTTAATCCTTCTAGGTGGATTAATCGAGGAAATTTCTCCTTAGTTCTTGCTTGTTTCTCTCCTTGCTTAGTTTCCATCCATTGTTTCTTGTCCTGCCTTCAGGTCCTTTGGAAAATAGGTTGACCCCCTCATCTTTGTAGGAGCCCCGCAAATATTGGAGAATACCGCTGTCATGTCACCCCTAATGACACGAGAGCAGTGTTCCAATATTTGGGAGACCAGACCAGGAAATTGAATCCTCGGGAAGAATAGAACTATCTTTATGGGGTTTGGCTCTAATAACAGAACCTTGAAGATATGGTTATATTGTCCTTACATTTCAGTGAATCAAGAACATCAACTTCTTTCTCTGGGTTTTTTAAAAAAATGTTTCAGCTCCCTTTGCCTAAATAACAGTTCTTCCGTATTTCTGCCAAGGTCATCTTCTCTACATATACCTTGAATTCAGCATCAATCTCATGATCTACTACTAGGTTAAACTCCTGGGAGATCTTGTTTGTCTAGTTGACATGGCTCTGAAGCAGCTTGTTGGTCTCCCTCTTTCTTTCTCTCTCTCTCTCCCTCTCTTTCTTTGTGTGTGTGCCTACACACACATAAGTTGTGTTGGTCAAATAGGTGTCCAAGCCCATTCTGACAGATGAATCATGAGGTTCTACTGAGAGAAATACTGGTGGAAGTAAGATGTTGGGAGTTTGGGGCTTAACCTTGGTTCAGCTTCTCCTACTTGATGAATATAACTCTTTTTAGAAGAAATAAATAGCTTCTGAATTATTTTTCCTAACATCTTAGAACTCTAATACCTTCCTACTCGTGTTTAGATTGTCTGAGACCAAATGCAGATTATTCAACTTGGATCTTCAAACTGATCTAAATCCTAACATCATGGCTGTGTTGCTTTTGTGGGTCCACCCTATGTCATCCCTGAAAACGTATCTAAGACATGTTCATGTCCCACAAGAAAAGGGTTTAATCTAGGCAAGATTTGATATCCTGCTTCCAAAACGGAGGAGGAAATTCAAGAATGTTCCTTTTCAGGAATGCATTTGCTCAGATACAGAAATTAATACTGATCTGCCCTCTGTATCACCCCTGCTGTTTAGCGCTAAAATCCCCTCTCATCAGCAGATGCTGGACTGAAGAAAGAAAATTTAAATTGAGAGATCAGATGAGTCGTCGCCAGGAGAGGATGGGAAACTTTTAACTCGGTGTCGATGTGGGTTTTGCTAGAAAGCACAGCAGAGACGATGCTTTAGGGGTGAAGACCTCGTAAGGAAACTAGGTTTGTACACCAATAATATCTCAAAATTCACTCTCTTTCTAGGTCGAGAATCAAGGATGATGACCTTATCCACTTTCCTACTTAGAATGTAGACTAATAGAGCTGGAAGGTCCTTGGAGGTCTTCTAGTCCAACCCCTTGCTCAAGCAGGAGACCCTATCCCATTTCAAATAAATGGTTTTTCAGGCTCTTTTTGAAAGTCTCCGGTGATGGAGCACACACAACCTCTGGAGGCAAACAGTTCCATTGATTAATTGTGAAAAACCCACCAGGAGAATGTTTGAGCCTGGGACCTTCCTAATCCCCCTCAGAAATGGCAGCCAAACCAGGCTTTCTCAAATGTAAGAGCATAAAGGTGAATTTCTATGGAGATGCTCCGTCATCCAAGTCATGGTTGTCCCAAAGGTGCTTTTTTCAGGAGGCAACTGGACTTCCTTGTTTTTCCTTGAAGACCTTTCACTTCTCATCCCAGAAGCTTCTTCAGCTCTGACTGGATGGTGGGGAATGGAAGGATTTATGCTCCTTGCAGACAGCTGGTCATTTGCCTTCTTTTAGAGAGTCGTTGAGGCCACTTGGAGGTTTGTCCGTGTCCTCAGGGTCACCTGAGTGGTGCAAATGGGTGTGGCTGCAGGATGTTTTTCTGCCCTGGGTCCCTTCACTGTTGGAGACAGGCGCAGGCTGTTGGGGATGAGTCCGTGTTGTCTGCATCTCAAACTGAAGCGCAGATGGTTCCTGCGGTCCGCAATATCCTCTGGAAATCCGTTTACCCTCCCGCACCGTTCGCTGGGTGAAGTTCTACGAAGTCTTTTATCTCCACGTCATGACCTTAAGAGAGATTTTGGCTCACCTGGATCCCTCTTTCCATTCTTGCCAGCTGGATTCGGACTCCTGTGCCAAAGCTGCCTGCCTTTGCAAGCTACCCCATGTGCACTGCAGAGGCTCATCTCTCAAATGGCGCATTGCTTCACCGATGTCTCTCACCGAAGGACACAGAACTTAGGAAGGCAGATAAGGACTTGATAGCTCTACTGAAAAATGAGCAGAGGTGGAGAAAACGCCTGACTCCACACACTGTTGTTTTTTTTTCCCCTTATGCAGCCGCAAAGATCCCACCAGGGAAGAGATTTCAGAGTTAAAAACAGGGGTCAGGAAATTTTTTCCTGTCAACACAAGACCAGGGGCTTTGTGTGAAAACAGGGACAGTCCTTGTAAACCTGAAAAAAAAAGAGCAAGACCCAACAAATATCAAGCAGTAAGCATAAAGTTCCAACTGAAAGATTAGGGTCTTAATGAAGCATGGCATAACAGCCACTGCCTGAAGGCATGCAGCTAAATTTAATTTCTGGGGGGGAAAAGTGTAAAGGACAAATGAAATAAAATAGAAACAACAATATGGTGGTGAAGACACTTTTTTTCTCTTTTTCTCTTTTCCTTTCTTTTCCCACAGCCTCTCTCTTTTTCTCCAACACATACACACAATTATGCACATATACCATTGACTTTTTCTGGGTAAAACAAAAAACAAAAAACTCCTTTTCTGCAGATTTTTCTGGTACTTACTAAAAAAAAAAAATCATCAAAAAAAAAAAAGTATTTCAGACACACAAAAAGAGTGCTTATGTGCCAAATGTTATTTTTGGCACTGGAAAAACCTACCTCTCCTTGAATAAATGGTGCAGCAAGGCAAATGCTAGAAAGAAAGGGCTACGAAAAGAAACAAGAGACGGTTCAAAGTTAACCAGATCCTGGTTTAAGAATAAAAAAGAGACTATGATGTTTTCACTTTGTTCTGAATAATTGTGGTTCCACCTCATGCATCTTCTCAACTATCCGTGCCATTATCTGGTCTCACCAGATAAAACTTTGGCTGGGTGCACATAATACATGTTATGCTTCAGGAGTGGGGTTTATGTGTTGTGAGAATTCCGTGACCCAGTCAACTCGGAGAAAGAGGACGTTAATGTTAACCCCAAGTTATTTTATATCATTCTGATGAGTCCTAGTAAAGGTCTATAGGCAGAGTCAATCAATCAATCAACCATCAATCAGAACAGAGCTGGAAGGGACCTTGGAGGTCTTCTAGTCCAATCCCCTGCTCAAGCAGGAGACCCTATATCATTTCAGTCCAGTCTTTTCTTAAAAACCTCCAGTGATGGAGCATATACAACTTCTGGAGGCAAGTTGTTCCACTGGTTAATTGTCCTCACTGTTAGGAAGTTTCTCCTTAGTTCCAGGTTGCTTCTCTCCTTGATTTGTTTCCCTCCGTTGCTTCTTCTCCTGCCTTCTGGTGCTTTGGAGAATAGCTTGACCCCCTCTTCTTTGTGGCAGCCCCTCAAATACTGGAATCCAGCTGTCCTGTCACCCCCTGGTCCTTCTTTTCTCTACACTGGCCATAAAGGAAGAACACTGAATATCTAAATGCCAGAATGCTTGGAGATGCTAAGCATACTGTGTCACCCAAGCGCTCCAGGATATATTGAAATATGAGTATCTCCTACATCTGAAGGTCCCCATTTATCATCTTGCTGAAAAGGAATTAATGGCGGCCCCAACTGGGCTGTTACTCCTCCACTGAGCTTATGAAGTTCCTGCTATCTTTGTCAGCAGATAATTCTGAATAATCAAGTGTATTGCAAAACATGTCTTGATTTTGTGGATAATTTGCATTTTTTTTTAAAGGCAAATGAACTGCAAAAGAAACTTCTTCGCAGGAGTTTCTTAACCTGTTTTAGCTTTGCATGTTAACTCCAATCTTATTCTCATGAGTTTTTCACACTAATATTGTACAAGGCATGAAAACGTTATGTTAGCCTGTCATAGCTTTGAAGGCAGCTGGCCGATATTCTGGTTAGGATGAGATTTTAGCAAGTATTTTTAAAGGTTAGGGAACATTTGCCCAAATGTTGCAGAAGATATACAAAAATTATGCATTATGATAGAATCCTCCAGTTGGAAGTGACCACTTCACCCACTAAATCTAATTCATGTTCAGTGCAGAAATCCAAATTAAATCATCCAAGGCAAATGATAGGTAATGATTATTTAACCAGTGACTATATAAAACAATGCGTATATAAATACAGCAAAGAAAGAAAACAAACAAAGCCATGCGCAGAGGTGCTTTTTCAAAAGACAACTGGATTCTGATTTTTGCTTGGAGACATTTCTCTTCTCATCCGAGAAGCTTCATCAGTTCTGAAGAAGCTGAAGAAGAACTGAAGAAGCCTCTTGGATGAGAAGTGAAACGTATTCAAAGAAAAACAAGAAAGTCCAGTTGCGTCTTGAAAAAGCACCTTTGGGACAACCAGGACCTGGATGAAGGAGAATCTCCATAGACAAACAAAGCCGTGAGGTAAGCGAATCAGATATGAGGACATTAATCACATGCAAAAGTCAATTGTGTACAGACATTCATAGCAGCTAGGCACAACATGGTTACAGGAAGCTATAGTTCTTCTGACTGAGTTGGAATACATTGCCCATCATCCCCAAACATCTCCCCAGAAGCTTGTTCGGTTTTGTTCTACTCTACTCTACTCTACTCTACTCTGTACTCTGCAGTCCGTAGTCCGTAGTCCGTAGTCCGTAGTTCGTAGTTCGTAGTTCGTAGTTCGTAGTTCGTAGTTCGTAGTTCGTAGTTCGTAGTCCATAGTCTAGTCTAGTCTAGTCTATATTCCCATCCTGTCCCATTCCATTCCACTCCACTCCACTCCACTCCACTCCACTCCACTCCACTCTACTCTACTCTACTCTACTCTACTCTACACTCTACTCTACTCTACTCTACTCTACTCTACTCTACTCTACTCTATTCTAATTCTATTCTGATTCTATCCTAATTCTATTCTATTCCATTCCATTCCATATTTTCTATTCTATTCTATTCTATTCTATTCTATTCTATTCTATTCTATTCTATTCTATTCTATTCTATTCTATTCTATTCTATTCTATTCTATTCTATTCTATTCTATTCTATTCTATTCTATTCTATTCTATTCTTTATTCTTCTATTCTATTCTATTCTATTCTATTCTATTCTATTCTATTCTATTCTATTCTATTCTATTCTATTCTATTCTTTGTTCTAGTGTTCAGGAGCATCTCAAACTTCACACGAAGTCCATTTCTCATTTAGTTCTTCCTGCCTTACTCTTCACATCAAAGCACCTCATATAGACAAAGTCTTTAAAAGAAAGTAAAGTCTATAAGGTTCCTAAAAACTTCAGTTAAAACTTCTTTAAAAAAAACGAGTCACATTTCAAGTAAAGACAGTCTGTGAGCCTTAGAGATGTTCTCATCACTACTTACGCTGCTGTTTTTGAAAAAAATAACCCTGGGGATACTTAATTAATTGTTCCTTCTTTCTTACTACCAAGGTAGATGAATATCTATGCTGCTCCTAAATCAATGAATTCAGGAGACTTCTGTGGATTAGCACATCTGTGCTATAGAAAGGGGAAAAAAATCATTCCCCTGAGGAATGTTGCAGGGATCAATTCATAAGCAAAGAAAAAACATGCCTTCCTCAGCAAGGAGAAGGTGCTGTAATTTTATGCTTACTCCAGTGATTAACAGTGTGCTACCAAGGGAGTATTTTCAAAGGGGTGTCCATCATAAGAGTTTGGCTTCATATTTGACCCACTTCAAACTTAGGAAAAACAACAACAGGCCACACGAAATGGGTAGCCAAGATCCTCTCGCATCAGAAAAAACAAAGATGCTTGTCTCTGTTGGATCAGATAAAATCGGTAAAGGAGTCCCCGTGGATTTTACTCTATTAGTTGTTGTTGTCTCTAGGGGGCGGCACTCATCTCCATTTTCAAGTCCGTGGAGCCAGTGTTGTCTGAAGACGTTTCCACGGTCATATGACCAACATGATGTCACAGAGAGCGCTGTTACCTTCCCACTGAAGTGGTACCTATTTATCTACTCGCATTTGCATGCTTTCGAACTGCTAGGTTGGCAGGAGCTGAGGTAAGGACGGGAGCTCACCCCGTCTTGCGGTGCTCAGGTCTTGAACCTGGGTTGCTTGGCTTTCCAACCAACAAGCCCAGCATCTTTAACCTGGATCAGAGAGCCTTCTAATTCATTTAGGCCTTTTCCGAGAGAAAGGAGTTACAACGAACAAAGAGGGAAGAACGATTTTCTAGCGTTACAATAGGATCAAACGTGGTCGTGCAAACAGTTCCTTTACACAACGCAGTGCTTTCCAGAGGCCTCCAAAGCAGAGTTCAGTCTTAATGAATCTCATTATTTACGTTTATTGTCAGGAAGGTAAGGGTTAATATGCAAATCTTAGAAACTGGACATTTCAATATTGTGGTGCTCATCCTTTAATGAATTCACCAAGGAGGGGGTCTCTAAAAGTCCCTTGTAGAAGAGATTCAAAGGACTTTGGGATCGTCTCTGGTTTACAGAATTGTTGCAAAAATGAAACCAGAGTGATCTGGATCTATCGTGATCCACAGGTCCAAACATTGCCTGCATATCAAGCAGCTGTTGGATCTGGTGGTCTACACGGTATCCCCCCAGATTTGTGATTATATGATATGCAAACAGCAACGACGGCCAACCAATCCATTGATATTACAACGTATGGTTTCATTGGATTTTGCCCTGGTTATTCTAGTACTCATTTTTATGAGTGTCATAAATTCTGTTCTCTAGAAGTTTGTATTTTTTAAACAAAATGGGCTGATGAAATAGCTTTTTATTGGTATGCTCAAAAGAAAACAATATTGTACTGAATTTAACCTTTGGTAAAGTTTTGGATTGCTGCTGGATAAAGATCCATCTTGCAGTAATTCACTCCTTACAAAGAGTAAATCTTTAGAAGTGTGCCAAACTCTGCCAGCCTTTAGCAATAAAAGCATATATTTTTTTTATCCATCAAGGCTTGTCTTTTAAAAGTGATTTGCCATATTTCAGGATCCTTTTCAACTCCCTAGTTTTAATCTCCATGGAGATTCTCAGTCATCCGTGTCACGGTTGTCCCAAAAGTGCTTTTTCAAAAGGCAACTGGACTCTCTTGTTTTTCCCGGAAGACATTTCGCTTCTCGTCCAAGAAGCTTCTTCAGTTCTGACTGAACGGTGGGGAATGGAAGGATTTATACTCCTTGCAATCATCTGATCATTAGTACTCTCTCTGAGAGTCATTGTTCAGAACTGAAGAAGCTTCCTGAATGAGAAGTGAAACATCTTCCAGGAAAAACAAAAGTCCTTGTGCCTTTTGAAAAAGCACCTTTGGGACTAGTTTAATCTAAAATAATAATAACAATAACAATCATAATTTACTGACAGTCCTGTATTCCATTACTTTCTAGCGTTCCTTTCCTGTTTACAGCTGATTTAATTTTTGAACCAAGTTTTTGAATCCTTTGTGTTCAATTTTTATGATTAGTCTTGATTGCCTACCTTTGGAAGATATAATAAAGGGTCAAATCTGAATCTGTGTCTGAGCTGTGAATCTCTGCACAAGAGTTCCACAACGCACACAAAATCTGAACAAAACTGGAACATTTCATTTCCTATACGTTAACATGGTGTTAAAATGTGTTAAACTCTTGCACCGGTTTGTAGTTATTAAACTACTTATCCTGGTAAGGATATTAATTATCTGGTGAGAAAATGTGACACATTTCTCTGAGAAAGAAGCCCTTCAGTTATTTGAGGTTTTCCCCCCCACTTATTCCAGTTAAATAGATCTTGTCCAAGAACGAGAGACACAGAGAGGTCTAAATGCAAATTAAACATTACTGTTTAAATATCACAGACCATTTTCTCAGGGCCCGGTTACAATAACTAGTAATTATAAAAATTGCTTGCCTTGGGCTTCTAGCTAAGCCACTGCTAAACTTTTTCTTTTATTAGATCTGTCAGGCTGAGTTAATTATCTTTATGATAATAGATGTGCTTTACCTCAAACAAAACAAATATCCTTGTAATTAGGAGCGGGTTTTGATAGAATTTTATTTATAAAGATGGATTTGTTTCTTGCTATTTTTCAGTATTGTTTTTTTGTTTGTTTGTTTGTTTCGGAAAGAATTCCATTTTACTAGCACTTGAAGGTTAAAAAAAGAAAAAAGAAGAAGTCCATTAACTTCACTCATTGTTTCTACATTTAAACAACATGTCTCTTCCAGCCAGCCAGAAATCAATTCGGTCTGTGTTAGGTTGGGCAAAGTGGATAGAAGTGAAACATTTCACTTTATTCCAAGAACCTCAGAGTGAGCTATCATTTTAATCAGTGTAAATGATCCTTGACTTTCAACACTTTGTTTAGTGACTGTTCAAAGTTACAATGGAACCGGAAAAAATGGACTTATGACCGTTTTTCACACTTACGACCGCTGCAGTCATGGGACCAAAATTTGGATGCTTGGCAACTGTCTCGTACTTATGACAGTTGCTGTGTGCCGGTGTCACGTGATCCCCTTTTGTGATGCAAATTCAACAGGGAAGCCAGATTCACTTAAGAACCGTGTGACTAATTTAACAACCGCAGTGGTTCCCTTAACAACTGTGGCAAAACTCACTTAACAAATGTCTCACTCAACGACATAAGTTTTGGGCTCAATTGTGGCCATATGTTGAGGACTACCTGTAAGTTAACTGAGTCATGGTCGACCATATTCATCCCAGCCAAAGGCTTCCTTTTGAAATTTTTGGGATGTCACTTTTAAAGCTTTCCAAACATCTCCAAGATACTTTACACACATACTTTACACGTTTTCTTTCCATACTTCTAAAAGAAAAGAAAAGAAAAACCTCCTTGTTATTTCCCTTTGATATTTTCCTAACCTTTCCTGCACGTTAAGGTACATATTTTAAATATACATGGGCTGCACCGCTGCAGGAAATTCTCCTTGTTTGCAGAAAAGGTCATTTCCTTCTGTGATGTATTGATCAAGCTCAGATGAACAATTAGTGGAAGCCGTTGCCATGGCCCCATTGGAGCCCGGTTCAGAGGAGGAGGAGGAGGAGGAGGAGGAGGAGGAGGAGGAGGAGGAGGAGGAGGTGGAGGTGGAACTGGGACCGTCCCACAGGGATGGCTCACCTCCCTTGGCCTGTTTGGAGAGACCAGGGGCTGAGGACGATGCTGTCCTGGGCCCCACAAGTATTGGGGGAGGTGGTCGACCGGACAGACAGCTGCCTGCCTGCACAGACAAAGGGGAGGATTGGCTGCTGACTGGCAATGGTGCTGATAAGCAATGATCCCCCTCTAATGAGGAATAGCTGCCTCCCCCGCTTGATCCAAGGGCACGGACAGCAGAGTGTAGGCAAGTCCAGAAAAAGGCCGCGAGGCTACTCGGGAAGAGGTCGCCTCACCCCTCCTCACAAGGAACACCTGGTGTAGAGTGACTTAAGGAGAAGCCATGGGGAGTTAGTCCTGGCCAGGAACAATTGTTTGTTTTGGATTAGATTCCCGCAGCTTTGACTCATATCTTTTCACTTTGCTTTGAGGACACCGTTGGTCTTGTCCTAGCCCTGTGGACATTTCCTCCAGAACTCCTCGTTTTCCCCGTGCTTGATAGATTTCCTGATTCCAAGCAACATTCAAAATGGGTGACTGCACATGCCGTGATAGAAACCGCGGATTTTTGGATTGGATTAATATTGTATTAATAATGCCCTTATTTCCAGAATGCAGCATACTGAAAAAAGTCCTTCCTACACAAGGTAGCACTGAAATTTGAATTGAGGATCTGGATAGCAACTGCCTTGCTCCAGATTTACAAGGTTTTTTTTTTCAATTAACACTGCCATTTCAAAAGTAAATATCCAGCCGACAGAGGAAAAAACAACCAGAGTTTGATTATGAAGCAGGACATCAACCCGATTCATGGACTATAGTTATAAGTTATGGGAAATAATTAAAAAGGGGAGGAGAGCTTTGAGTCAAATAAGGTTATGTAAGACAAAATTAAAACATAGTCATAATTGCCCTGTTCTCTCTTTCTCTGCAATAAAAAAATTAGATTGTAAAAAATATTGCATACGGAATCTCACAGAAATGAAAGTCAGAATTTTTCAGGGCCGAGGTGTGAGTTACAGCAGGTCAACAACTTAGCTTCAAGGCCAAGAACTGCGGGATAAAAAATGAGCTAAATCATGAGAAGCTGTAGGAAAAAAAAGAGTACCAGAATTAAGCTACAGTGAGTATAAAGAGGAAATTTCAATTAAGAAAGGAAAAAGGCAAGAGTTATCTAAAACAGCCATGATATAAAGACAGAGGTAGACAACTGGCAGAATACATTCGAAAATATTAGCTGGCTTTAAAAACATATTCAATACATTACACAGTTTTTTCCGCAGTTTCAGCTGGGAAACTGTTGATATTTTAGACCAAAAATGCTGACTTTTCCAATTATCCTACATGAAATATATGAAAATCAGAAGAAAGCCGTATTTGTCTACCACAGTAAAAAAAAAAAAAAATAGGGGTCTGATAGCACTTTGCATGACTAACAAATTTATATTTATGATAAAAAGGTAATATACATCTAAGATTTAAAGAGTAACTAAATTACAAAATACTTTATAAAAATTTATACATTCATGCAACTTAAGGATGATATGATAAGATCCTTTATTCGTAGTCTTAGAAACCAATCTCATGGATTTACATGATACATTTCTCTTTCAATGCATCTATGCTTTGAATTTTGTTACATTTTCATGAAGGGAATGATCAATCACTTTGTTTTATGCCAATTATTCTATAGGATAAAACACTATTGACGGTAAGACTGTGGTTTCCTTTTGATACTAGCCTCAGTCTTCAGGCCCAAATCATAAAAAGGAAAAAAAAAACTTTCCAGGGATGAAGGATTTTGTGACTGAATATGGATAAACCTAATACTATAAAGATAGAAATCATAACATATTAGTTTTTCAGTTGGGTTGCAGGAAGTTACCTGAAGGAAAGACAGAAAAAACAAACGAGGAGTGAGGTCATTGAAAATTGATATGCCTCCTGAGTAAATATTTGACATTTCACAGGAGAAGTGCCTTTTGACACTAATTTTAAAAATTTAAGATCTTCTTTACGAACTGGGAAGAACCAATAGGTCGGTCTGGTATTTAGAAGACAATGGTTATTTGAAGAGGAAGCGGAACTTCACAGCTACGTCAAGGCCCCATGCTTGTCTTCGAGAGTCAAGCATTATGATGGGATATTCATTATACATATATCAAAGAATTAAAAGAAGGTCGTTTTTATTCCTTTCCATTGTTCTGTTAAAAGCTAAAGGTAAAGTGTGGGTTTTTCCTTCCTAACTAACAGTAGAAATTAAAGGGAAAGTTGTTAATCGGGGTTTCCCCCAACTTTTGGATGTCAGAATCAATGCTAAGTTCCCTTCCTTACAGTTAAGGATAAATATTTCCCTCCCACAGAAGGACTTTTGTTAGCATTCCCAAATATTTTAGCTTTAAAAGTTTCCC
The DNA here is from genome assembly GCA_023970755.1 of Azemiops feae. Lineage (NCBI taxonomy): Eukaryota > Metazoa > Chordata > Lepidosauria > Squamata > Viperidae > Azemiops > Azemiops feae. The sequence continues at coordinate 1,264,112 of JALGBA010000597.1, forward strand.
CTTTAATGCCAGCCGCTTTCTCTCCGCCCAACCCACCTCCCAAGGGCATTCTTGTGGGGGAAATAGGATAGGAGGGGGTATTAGGTATGTCCGTCGCCTTGGATTACTTGAAAATTAATAAAGGTGGGATAAAAATCTTTTAAATAAAAGGATATAGTTTGCGAAGAAATAACTTCCCTTTCCTCACCAAAGGTATAAAGAATTTTAGTAACTCATCACCATCTCTTTAAAAACAACAATACAAGAACATCCCCACCCCCCATATCCTTAAAATCTCATTCTTCATCCTAGTCAGCAAAAGTCCATTAAGTTTTACTAGAGGTAACAACCTAACTGTTTTAACCTTGATCATATAAACCAATTTTATATTCCTTCCTTTTAGGAATTAGGAACTTTTAATAAAAGTTATCTTTAATCCCTTCAAATAATGACCTGGAACCTGATTTCTTTTCATTTTTTTCTTCCTTTCTCCCTTCTCACAGAATTGCTCTTAATTTTAACAAGTTTCCTTTAAAAATCTAACATAGGAAAACTATCCTGGTCATTCCTTTGATTTTTTAAAAAATATGTATATCCCTTTAAATATTAAGATTCCAGCTGGATTCATTGGTATATCCAGTGGAACATCTTTTCCCAAATATTCTTGTAGCCTGCCTCATCTTTACCCTTATTTTCATATTAGTCTCCAACTTGTCCAGTAAAACTAATTTTTCTCCCATAACATCTTTTAAATACAGTCTGTCTATAATGGAAGACATTCTTAAAATTAACTTCTAGGTCTGTTATTTACAAACATCACTTAACACGGGTAGTCCTCAACATACAACAGTTCATTTAGTGACTGCTCAAAGTTACAACGGCACTGGGAAAAAAAGGGACTAATGACTGTTTTTCACACTTAACGACCGTTGCAGCATCTCCATGTTCACAGGATCAAAATTCGGACACTTTGGCAACTGACTCATAGTTAGGACGGTCGCTGTGTTCCTGGGGGGTGTCACGTGATCCCCTTTTGCAACCTTCTGACGAGCAAAGTCAACGGGGGAAACCAGATTCACTTAACAACCGTATTACTAACTTAACAACTGCAGTGATTCATTTAACAACTGTGGCAAGAAAGGTCGTAAAATGGGAAAAATCCACTCAACAAATGTTTTGCTTAGCAACTGAAATTTTGGATTCAGTTGTACGTCAAGGACTATACCTGTGCTTTCGATGTGAAAAGTATTTTGGTCCAATTTAAGTGACTTCTCCTTTAATTATAATCTTTAATTCCTTCTGGTTCCCTCTATTTTGCAACCACCAAAGACCCATCCTATCACGGGTTTTGTTTTTTGGGGAGAATTCAACACAACAGCTTTTTCCCACGGGAAGGATTCTTATAATTAATTTCAAAATCATTTTTTCCAATCTATGTGGACCCTTAGTCCATTTGTAACTTTCCAAAATCAACCTTACTGAGTTGCTGTAACCCTGACATTAAGCATTCTGTTAAAGCTCACAGGGAAGCTTGTTGACTTCTCCAAAATGAAAGAGTTCAACATGATTTCTTTGTTCCTGACGTGCTAACAGGCTCCGTTATTCTCCCGGGAGAGGCAACATTCTGAAAAATATAAGAAGATAAACCTGAACACAAAGGGTAGAGATATGGGAAACCAACGAAAATGCCTTTAGGTTCATAGGTTAAGTTTATGATTACAAAAAAACTCATACCCACATCACTAATTATAGTTTTATAATCCAGTGTAATGCTAGAAAAGCTTCAGGAAAAAATATCAATCAGAATAGAGCTGGAAAGGGACCTTGGAGGTTTTCTAGTCCAACCCTCTGCTCAAGCAGGAGATCCTATACCATTTCGGACAAATGATTGTCCAGTCTCTTCTTAAAAACCCTCCAGTGATGGAGCACCCAAAACGTCTGCTTTGGTTAATTGTCCTTATTGTTATGAATTTTCTCCTTAATTCCAGGTTGCTTCTCTCCTTGGTTAGTTTCCATCCATTGCTTCTTGTCTTGCCTTTTGGTGCTTTGGAAAATAAATTGACCCTCCCTCTTCTTTGTGGCAGCCCCTCAAATACTGGAAGACTGCTATCATGTCTCCCCTATTTCTTCCTTTCTTTAGACTAGCCAAACCCAAGTCCTGCAACTGTTCTTTGTATGTTTAATCTCCAGGCCTTTAATCTGCTATCATGTCACCCCTAGTCCTTCTTAATGAAAAGAAGGACTAGGGGTGACATGATAGCAGTATTCCAATATCTCAGGGGTTGCCACAAAGAAGAGGGAGTCAAGCTATTCTCCAAGGCGCCTGAGGGCAGGACAAGAAGTAATGGATGGAAACTAGTCAAGGAAAGAAGCAACCTGGAACTGAGGAGAAACTTCCTGACAGAACAATTAACCAGTGGAACAGCCTGCCTCCAGAAGCGATGAATGCTCCAACACTGGAAGTTTTTAAGAAGAGACTGGACAGCCATTTGTCCGAAATGGTATAGGGTTTCCTGCCTGAGCAGGGGGTTGGACTCGATGATCTCCAAGGTCCCTTCCAACTTTATTATTATTATTATCTTAGTTGCTCTTCCCTGCACTTTTTCCCAAAGTCTCAACATCTTTTTTGCATTGTGATGACCAAAACTGGATGCAGTATTCCAGGTGTGGCCTTACTCAGGCTTTATAAAGTGGTTACAAATGGTAGAAAGTGGTAAAAATGCCACAATGAAACATCGCGCTAGGTAGGGATTGTGGGAGATGAAGCCCCACGCATCTGAAGGGCATCAGGTCAAACAAGGGTGAATTAGATGTTGAATAACCCATTCATATAGTCACCATGTAGCGTTCCTCAGATGCTAACATTTTACACTCCTCCTTTCCCAATTCTTTGAGCAGCTATGGTGAATTGGAGATTAAGCAAATCCTAGTGCTCACCAGACGTCAAAATATTCAGGCACAGAGGCCTACAGGCTCAGTTTGCAGCTTGGTACAAGCACACAGTGTGTTTTTAATCTTCTCGTTCTGACTTAGTGGCAGAGTTCAGCTGAGCGCACCATCCTTTGATTCGACATCAGCCACCCGTTTCTATCCATTCGGTCCTGTCAGGGACCCATCAAGCGGCCTCCGAGTGTACTGTAATCACATCAGAATCGATTTTCATGGCTGAGAGGAAAATAATGGAAATTTCTCTAATGTAGAAAATGTATGTGTTCCTTTTGGTTAACCAAAATAGACTATACATCAGGCCTGTCAAAATTAAGTTTTCTGGATTCGGAGCCCTTATCCAGACTTGTGTACAAATTTAAAAAAAAGAGAGAGAGAGAGAGAGAGAGAGAGAGTGAGAGAGAGTGAGAGAGAGAGAGAGAGAGAGAGGAGAGAGAGAGAGGAAGGGGGAGAAAGAGGAAAAAGGAAAGAGAGAGAGAGAGAGAGAGAGAGACTTTCTGCAGACTGGTTTAGCACAGCATTCTGTAAGAGTTTTCCTACCTGCCTCTTCAAATGAAAAACAAAAAACTTTTCTTGAAACAAACGTCTGGATTTAGGTGTATTTTCCCCCCACTATATCCAAATCTGACTTATAGACTACTGTAGAAAATACTCATCAATTTTGGAGTGTTTTCTGCACCACCTTGTGATATTATGGTATACTTTTCAGTGGCTGGTTCTTGTGAGGGAAACGGTTGATTGGTTGATTGACTGATTGATTATATGCCATCAAATCATTGTCAACTCTTAGCAACCTCGTAGACAAATTTTCTCCCTCTTTCTCCAAAGCCCCTGAAGGCAGGACGAGAAGCAACGGATGGAAACTCATCAAGGAGAGAAGCAACCTGGAACTAAGGAGAAATTTCCTGACAGTTAGAACAATTAGTCAGTGGAATAACTTGCTTCCAGAAATTGTGAATGCTCCAACACTGGAATTTTTTAAGAAGAGATTGGACAATCATTTGTCTGAAATGGAATAGGATTCCCTGCCTGAGCAGGGGGTTGGACTAGATGACCCCCAAGGTCCCTTCAAACTCTGCTATTCTATTCTATTCTATTCTATTCTATTCCATTCCATTCCATTCCATTTCATTAACAACAAAATGCACACATGCTACTTCCCCAATTGCTCCATATAAAATAAAGCCACTTCCTGTGCAGAGGAGGAGGATAACTGACAGGGCCCAAGACACTCAACCTTTATGGAAAGCGATCTTTATTTCATTTCAGCAACTTAATAAAGAACATGTAGGAAAAGCAATTGGAAACAGTCAGAGAACCAGATTACAGTATATATATATATATATATATTTGAAGATATTTTATTTTTTAAATAAATGTGCAAAGACATTCCTATAGTATAGCTAATACCTTTTGTTACGACTACTTTTTATTAAATATAAAAATATAAATAATTACAGGATAATTGTGAAAACCAAATTAGATAGGCAGTACAAAATAACCTTTTAAATATAATTAGTCTTGCACATTTTATTTTTGTTTGTATTTTGATTATGATGGCTATTAGAGCTGGTCAGTGTTTGAGGTTCAGTTCCAAAAATTGGAATGCACATGAATGTGACTGCAATACTTGTTTGAAACGCTTTAAAGCAGCTGCATTGTTTTTCCAGGATTTCACGGCTGCTCTGCCTTGTGATCTAGAGAATATGCTGCCATGTTAAAATGTTGAAAACTGTTGCTATGCTTATGACCCACATACTCCAAACAACTTTTCAGAATTAAATCCAACGTTTTGCAGTCTTAAGGACCATACCGTAATAAAACTATTAAAGGGGATCTACACGAGAGAAATTTAGAAGAATGCAATTGTTTGTTTTTAATCTATATCTGATGTTAAATTTAATGAACATGTCATCCTAAAATCTCAGAATACAAATACCTTTACAGTATATTACAAATCTGAGAGGAGAAAATCAAGACAAGAACTAGGTGATTATTAAGTTTTGTACATTACAAATCGTTTACAAGTTGATTATTAATTGCAGGGATATTTCTATTCTATTACATTTTTCTTTGTCTAAATCTTTTTTTCCCCCAAAATTTTTTTATTTTTTAAAACAACAAAACATAACACACATACACACAGAGTGTATACTCCTTTTTTATTTTTTAACAGCAATTTCGTAACGGTAATCTTCTATTATTTACATTTCCCCCCCTTTATTCTTCTTTAAATATATTTGTCTTTGTTGTCCCATTGTTTCTTGTTTCCATTTTTCTTCCTTCCTACTATACTTCCTACTAAAAATAATACATATTATTACTATACATTATTATACACATATTTTCAATGTTTTGACCTTTCCACATTTATTCTCATTTATTATTTCTAATCTCCAACCAATCATACCACTTGTTCCATATTAGATAGTACTCTGTGTCTTCCTTTTCTTTTATCTCTTTTGTTAATTTGTCCATCTCCGCACAGTCCAGGGTTTTTCTTATCACTTCTTCCTCTGATGGTTATATTAAATAGGCCTATGGGAGGCAACTAAGCTATACTTTGGCAAAGCAATTTGGGTTGGAATGCAATCTGATTCATTTTAATAAACCAAATTACCTGATTTCCCCTAAAACTCTGGTTGGGGCATTCAGAGGTGGGAAGCTGGTGGCACACCAACAAGTCCCAGGGGAGACAAAATGACACAGGTCCCCATTTCCTGTGTCTGAGAACCTAGGCCAAAATTCTCCAGGATGTTTTGGTAGTGAGTTGTAGTCTGGCCCAGTGACTTTGCTCAGACTCTCTCTCAGTGCTAGGAAGAAGGTCAGAGCAAACCATTTCTGAAAAGGCTGGCAACAAAATTGCAGGGACTTTTTCAGAGTTAAGGTTACCTTAATTCTGAGGAGGAGGAGGAGGAGGAGGAGGAGGAGGAGGAGGAGGAAAAAGAGAGAGGAGGAGGGAGAGAGGAGGAAGAAAGGAGGAGAGGAGGAGGAGGAAGAAGAAGAGAGAAGAAGAAGAAGAAGAAAGAAGAGAAGAAGAAGAAGAGAGAAGAAGAAGAAAGAAGAAGAGAAGAAGAAGAAGAGGAGGAGGAGAGGAAGAGGAGGAAGAGGAGAGGAGGAGGAGGAGGAGGAGGAGGAGAAAGAAGAGAGAAGAAGAAAAGAAGAAGAGAAGAAGAAGAAGAAGAAGAAGAAGAAGAAGAAGAAGAAGAAGAGAGGAGGAGGAGGAGGAAGGAGGAGAGGAGGAGGAAGAGGAGAAGGAGAAGAAGAAGAAGAAGAAGAAGGAAGAAGAAGAAGAAGAAGAGAAGAAGAAGAGGAGGAGGAGGAGGAGGAGGAGGAGGAGGAGGAGGAGGAGGAGGAGGAGGAGACGTTCGTTTTTTCTGATAGGCCAGATTCCAGGATGCGATTTTTAAATTTTTACCTTCCTCTCTCTCTGGAACGGTTTTAAAATAGGTGTTTCTGTGACTGTGATAGCTGGAATATTGGCCCTGCTGGCATCATTGGGTTGGTGAAGAAGGACCTTCCCCCCCCATGGCAGGCACTGAGGTCCATCAAAGAGCTGCAGAGGCTCCATTCACAGGTCGATGGTTACATCCTTTATGAGGCTGAGGTGCGGCGTTTTGGACTTCGACCAAGGCCGTTGTAAGATATTGGGTTATTTCTTCTGAGACAATATGGGGTCCCTACTTGGAGAAAAAAGGGAGAAAAGATTGATGGGGCAAAATTTGTTGTGGGAAAGAGATGTTCAAAAATCAAGCAGAGATCCTACCTAGAAACGAAGGAGAAACTTCTTGACAGTGAGAACAAGTGGAACGGAAGTTGCCTTCAGAAGTTGTGGGTGCTCCATCACTGGAAGTTTTTAAGAAGAGATTGGACAGCTACTTGTCTAAAGTGATATAGGGTCTCCTGCTTGAGCAGGGGGTTGGACTAGAAGACCTTCAAGGTCCCTTCCAGCTCTATTCTGATTGACTGAATATGAGTTACTCACAAGCAAATCTCATTATATTTTGTAAGTATTACTCCTTGGTAAGAGTGGGGGGGGGCAGTACCCTTGCATTGTTGTCGGTTTTCTGAAAACTAACATTTATTGAGCACAGTAAAACTTAAATGTCACTCCTAGGTGGACAGCAGTTTAGCAAATGTGTCCAGTGCGAAGTTGCTAACACCAAGCCAGATATCTCTGCTCAAGCTATCTTGAGTAGACCAGTGGTATATTTTGAATCATAAACTTAGTGGCCTGACATTTCAAAATAAGAACATTATTGGGTTATAATGTTATTACAATAGCCATGGGTTATCTACCGTGGATATTGTAATATACAAGGAGAGATTGCCTGTAGAATAATTCGCTTTTTCTGCCCTTGAAGACTTAAGAGTTCACTGGGACAACTCAAAACAATAAAAATAAATAACATTATTATTTTTTTCATGTAAGCTTTATTATTATTATTTTTTTGTCTTGGACGTTGCTTTGGATACTTACAAGAGAAAAAGGAGAAAAGGTAAAACGAGAAGTTGAGGGGAAAAAACACGGGAATCTTCTTCCCTCCCCTTTCCCCCAACTATTTAAACAAAAAATCACCTTGAAATTGGATTACTGTAATTAGATCCACTGACGGCTGCCCTTGAAGAGGTACTTATTGTAGAACACAGCACTGTTTGCTGGCCGGTGTGAGAGCCAGTTCAACAACGTCACACTTGTACTGAGAGAGCTGCATGGGCTGCTAATGTATTTCTGGGTTAACTCAGAACTCACAACCAGCTATAAATCGCTCTGGGGCTTAGATCCTGATTCCTGATGATGGGTAAGTACGCTTTGCCCTCCGTTGTCAGGTGGAGAGGACCTGTTGAAGATCCTAAGTCTGGCAGAAGTTAAGGGAGGGTGGGCTCAGAAACAACTTTGTGGAAACTCTAGCCCAGGGCTTTTCAACCTTTTCACCGATTGTACCACTTTTAGGATATGGCAATATTCGAGTACCACCTAGCAAGGTGTCAAAAACTTGGTGACAAAAAAAAAACCTGTTCAAAGTTGCAATTGCACTGAAATGACTTATGACCATTTTTCACACTTATGACCATTGCAGCAACAGGGTCGTGTGATTTGTATTTGGATGCTTGGCAACTGATTCATATTTATGATGGTCACAGTGTCCCAGGGTCATGTGATCCCCTTCTGCAACCTTTTGACAAGCAAAGTCAATGGCAGGGCTGCTGGTGGCCAAGTGCTAAGGCGGGACTTCCTTCCCTGCCTCCCTTTTTCTCATTCCCATCTCCTTCTGAAGGAAGAATTTGAACACCCCCACCATATTTTCCCTCTTCCATATATTGATCAAACAAGGAAAGGCCTCCAGAGACAGAAAAGACAAGCTGCTGAGTGAACCAGCTTAAAAAGGCACTTTCCCTTTAAGAATTAGCTACTGGCTAGAAAGGAAAGTAAGGAGCCCAGCCGGCACTTAAGGAAGAAAAAAAAATGTAAGTACTGGCTGATGGCTAAGGCAGCCTCCCAAATGGCTCCATTCATAAGTAAAATCTGCAGCTCCAGAGGACTCTCTCACTGTAAGTCTTTGCCTGTGCTGGCTCTTTCCCTTCCCCACTACACTTGGCTAGGCAGGGCTGCGTACCACCTGCCACTCATTAATGTACCACAAGTGGTACGCGTACCACAGGTTGAAAACCCCTGCTCTAGCCGAAACCCCAGGATCAGAATGGTCCCCTTCCTCTTTTCCGAAAGCAAACAAGATAATGACTTTCCTCTGTGTTTGAGGTGCAAAGGCTATGTAGGATCTGCTGCCCCTCTTAAGTTGGTAGCTACTTGATTGCATTCACAATTTATGATCAAAGCTGAATGTGTATTCTGGATTTTATGTATTGGAAGTCACCCAAAAATGTTGATTGGAATAGCATATAATTTTTTTTAAAATTAATAAGCTTCCAGCTATCATTCATCTTAGGCTGTATTCTAGCGTCTCACCTGGAAAGATCTCCTCTCACCAGCTACTCTTAAGAAGATCTGGCCCAGAAGTTGATCAGTTCATTGCACTGCATATGGGTTGATTTAGCTCAGGGGTCTTCAAACGTGGCCCTTTTATGACTTGTGGACCTCAATTCCCAGAATTCCTCAGCCAGGCACGCTGGCGGAGGAATTCTGGGAGTTGAAGTCCAAAAGTCATAAAAGGGCCGAGTTTGAAGACCCCTGATTTAGCTATCCAGACCGGCAGCCATCAATTTAAGTGGTCTTCTAACAGTAGAGCTGAACCCCTTTTAAAAACCTAAACAAAATCAGAGACAGGATCAAGAACTTCACAAGTAGGCATAATATAGAGTAAGGAAGATGTCCATGATGGATATATTCAAGTATTGTTATATGGGTAAGGTGAACTGAAATATTTTAAGTTCTGAGAACCAAGATAACATCTGGAAGTGACTCTATCGGACACCTCCTTGATTTGCTTGTGCAGGGGTCTTCAAACTTGGCCCTTTTATGACTTGTGGACTTCAACTCCCAGAATTCCTCAGCCAGGCACATGTGCCTGGCTGAGGAATTCTGGGAGTTGAAGTCCACAAGTCATAAAAGGGCCAAGTTTGAAGACCCCTGCGCTAGTATGTAAGAAATGGGGGAAGTGTAGCACAATTGTACTTCCAAGATTCTGTTATAAGGATCTGGGATATTATTATTAGTCATCTTATAGCAAGATGGGCAACAAACAAATTTAACTTAACGATTATTGAAATTTCACACTGAGGAGGCATCAGCTCTGTCGGCTTTCCTTCCTTTCTTTTCCAAGGTCCCTTTTGCAGTTGTTCCTAGCTAATCATTTTGCTTTTAATTGCATTCTGCTCTAATGTTTCTCATTTCTTTTCATTTAGCCTAGAATATATATATGAATAAATACTAGGTCCAAAAGAAAAAAAAAAAGATAATCAAAACTCACCTGATTAGCAGGAAATCTTCTTTTTCTTTTTTTTCTTTTTTTAAATAATCCTGTGATGAGCTAAAAGAGAGAAAATTAAGCCTTCAAAAAACAAAAGAAAAAAAAGCCACTATTGCAAAGGGAAAAAAAAGCCACTTAGCCTGCCGATGGGATGAATTTTGCAAGGCATAAGAGCAAACGACCCTGCTATACGGGTTTTCTGTGTGTTGGAACGTCAGATAATTTAAATATTTTTTCTTCCAATTTTCCCTTTCACCTCATTCATTCTCTTTGACTATTCTTCGGCTGTCTTCTTGGTATACGTGGCAGGATGCACCCATGCCCAAATTTCGGAACCTGATCAAAGCCAGAGCTAAGCCAAAAACAGACCCCCCACCCACCCACCCAAAGAGAGAGGTACAAGGATTCAGATGTTAAGGTGATAATCATAGATTGTGCAGAAATGGACAGACTAACCTTAGAGATTAAAGAGAAAGAAGATTCAGTTTATTTTAAAACATGGGAAAACTTTTATCAATGGTTGGAAAAACGATAGCGAGAAATGATTGTGGAATCTATTGAGAAGATTGATGTTTATTAATTAATTGATATGTTTTATAATTACAGTTATTTTTGTTGACTTCAGCTATTTATATATATATATATATATATATATATATATATATATATATATATATATATATATATATATATATATATATATATATATATGTTTTCTGAGGTTTTCACGGGTGTTGGTATGTAGGTCTTTGGTAATTCGGGTTTTCTCCCGTGTAAAATTGGAAGTGTCTTGGCGACGTTTCGACGAAGTCTCATTCGTCATCTTCAGGCTGGTGTCTCTTCGGCCTCGTGCTTCTAGAAGCAATGTGTGATCGCAGCTGTTTCTTCCTTTTAACTGCCAGTGGAGGTATGAACTGATTGGATGGGAGCTTGGCTGTGTTCTGATTGGGTGGAGGTGTGTTCTGATTGGTTAGGGGCTTGGCTGTGCTCTGATTGGATGAGGGGTTGTCTGTGCTCTGATTGGCGGGGTGTGTGCTCTGCTTGGGTGGGGGCCCTGTTGTGCTCAGATTAGTCTGAGTTGCAGGGGGATTTGAGATGGAGAGCTGCATTGCTGTTGTTTGGCTTCGCGTTCGTGGTCGTGCCACATCTTCAAGGTGGGTGTCAGTTTGCTTCACGTATGAAATGCTTCTAGAAGCACGAGGCCGAAGAGACACCAGCCTGAAGATGACGAATGAGACTTCGTCGAAACGTCGCCAAGACACTTCCAATTTTACACGGGAGAAAACCCGAATTACCAAAGACCTACATACAAACACCCGTGAAAACCTCAGAAAACAAATATCGTACCTCTACGGGGAGGAAATCTACCATCTGACCAGGACCTATGAAAAACTTGAAGTCCAAAGAGCTTCCACTTTATGTGACCTCGCATTCTTACGCAACTGCCGAGATCAAAATTTAATCCCCACATGCTTCCAATTGAAATTCCACTCCAACTCTGCAGCCACCAAACGCATCCTGAAAAGAACAGAATTGGCCCTAATCAGAAATGAACTTCACACAAAAAGATTCCTCCTAGACCAAATCAACAAAGATCTCCTCACACTTCACCTCAAACTCAGCAACAAGATCCACCCCGCACTTTGGGACAAATCCAAACAACTCGCCGTCTGGAGAGCCGAAACACAGACCACCCTCAAGACAGACACACACACCAACAAATTCCGAAGACTACAAGAACGCCAGAAACAAACCTCTCCTCCCTCACAGCCACACATGAAACAAACAGTGCATAACATCTCAGATAGGATCCTCACCAAAGCCGAAACCAATGTCCTTTCCAAAGGATTCAACTTTGCAGTCGCTCCCAAACACATCCCCACGGAAACCATTATATGCGGAGTTGAAACCAGCCTGACCAAAATCAACCCCGACGACGCTAACAGAATCAGACTCGAAATCTCCAACATCCTCTGCACCAGCAAGCCACCCAAAAGCAACTTACACAAAGAGGAACAGACAGCTCTACTTAACCTGAAAGAAGACACCAGCATAATAATCCTACCAGCAGACAAGGGCAACGCCACGGTGGTTATGAACACATCTGACTACCAAACCAAATTAACCAACCTACTCCAAGACTCCACATACAAACCCCTAAACACAGATCCCACCACCTACCTGGAAAAAACCACTAGATCCAAAATAAAAGCCTCCCCCATCAGCGAAGAGATCCAGCAAAGAATCATTCCCAGAGAAAAATCATCCAGATGCCCTAAGCTCTATGGTCTCCCCAAGATACACAAAGAAGGAACTCCACTTAGACCCATAGTCAGCTCCATAGGCTCACCTCTACAAAACCTAGCCAAATTTCTCGCCAAACAACTACAACCCTATGCAGAATCCATCACCTCACACGTAAAAAACTCATTCCAATTCATAGAGATCATAAAGAAACAAAACTTACAGCCCAGCGACCTACTCGTGAGCTTTGATGTCATTTCCCTCTTCACCCAAGTGCCAATCAAAGAAGCCTTGACAGCTATCCAAAACAAATATAACCCCCCCAAGCACATCCTAGATCTGACCAACCATTGCCTATCCAACACATACTTCATCTACAACGGACAAAAATACAAACAAATAGAAGGAGCACCCATGGGATCACCCCTCTCACCTGTCATTGCAAACCTCTACATGGAACACTTTGAAACCCAAGCTCTAGAAAAATCTGATCACAAACCCAAACTCTGGCTCAGATACGTAGACGACACCTTCATAATCTGGCCACATGGGAAAGAAAAACTAGACAACTTCCTCACACACCTCAACAGCCTACACCCCAAAATACAGTTCACCATGGAAACAGAAGCTAACAAGCAACTTCCCTTCCTGGATGTCTTAGTCTACAAGAAATCCAATGGCTCCCTAGGACACACCATCTACCAGAAGAAAACACACACAAACCGCTATCTGCACGCACTCTCACACCACCACCCAGCACAGATCAACTCCGTAGCCAAGACACTCATCTCGAGAACAAAACGCTTAGCTGACGAACAACACCTAAAAACCGAACTACACACTCTCACTAATGTACTAACATCCAACGGATTCCAAAGAAATAAGATTACCAACTTAATCCAAAAAGAAACCCCCACTAAAATCCAAGACATAGAACAAGAAAACGGCAAAGCCCTCCTCCCATACATAAAAGGCACCACAGACAAAATCAGCAAGATCCTCCACAAACACAACATCAAGACAGCATTCTGCACAAACCGAAAAATATCCACCATCCTAAGAAACCCCAAGGACAAAATTGAGTTAGAAAATCAAGGAGTATATGAAATCCCATGCACCGCCTGCCCCACCACATACATCGGACAAACCAACAGAAGAATAAGTGCACGCATTGAAGAACACAAGAACTCAGTCAGAAAAGAGGAACCAACTTCCTCCCTGGTCCAACACCTCAAAGCCACAGGACATAAAATTGACTTTAAAAATACCAGAACTATTGCCAAAACTGAACACTTTAACAACAGAATAATCAGAGAAGCCATCGAGATAGAAAAACGCCCACACAGCATGAATAAACGAGATGATACCTCCCGCCTACCAGCCATTTGGAAACCCAGCCTTATTGACAGACGAATCCCTAGCACAAGGAGCAACACTGGACCCACACTCACGAAGACCACACATGATGTCACCACCACACATCCACACAAAAAGCAGACTCAAACCCGCACCGATGATGAGGCACGACCGCGGACCAGAAACCAGACCACAGCTGCATCATTGGCCATTTTAAACCCCTCCATTTCATACGTGAAGCAAACTGACACCCACCTTGAAGATGTGGCACGACCACGAACGCGAAGCCAAACAACAGCAATGCAGCTCTCCATCTCAAATCCCCCTGCAACTCAGACTAATCTGAGCACAACAGGGGCCCCACCCAAGCAGAGCACACACCCCGCCAATCAGAGCACAGCCAACCCCTCATCCAATCAGAGCACAGCCAAGCCCCTAACCAATCAGAACACACCTCCACCCAATCAGAACACAGCCAAGCTCCCATCCAATCAGTTCATACCTCCACTGGCAGTTAAAAGGAAGAAACAGCTGCGATCACACATTGCTTCTAGAAGCACGAGGCCGAAGAGACACCAGCCTGAAGATGACGAATGAGACTTCGTCGAAACGTCGCCAAGACACTTCCAATTTTACACGGGAGAAAACCCGAATTACCAAAGACCTACATACTATATATATATATATTTATAGGTCTTTGGTAATTCGGGTTTTCTCCCGCGTAAAATTGGAAGTGTCTTGGCGACGTTTCGACGAAGTCTCATTCGTCATCTTCAGGCTGGTGTCTCTTTGGCCTCGTGCTTCTAGGAGCAATGTGTGATCGCAGCTGTTTCTTCCTTTTAACAGCTGCGATCATACATTGCTCCTAGAAGCACGAGGCCGAAGAGACATCAGCCTGAAGATGACAAATGAGACTTCGTCGAAACGTCGCCAAGACACACACACACACACACATATATATATATATAAATATATATATAAATATAAACTACTCCCACTGAATATTTGTATCCGGACGATAGTTTGTTTGCTAAAGTTTGAACTGTTATTGGGGGTAACCCCTTTGTTGTATGTATCCCCATCCCAATTCTTTCCTTATACCCCATTACCTATATTGACCCTTTTTTGTACCCAACCCTATCCTTTAACCCTACCCTGAACCCTATTACCTTTATTGGTCCCTTTCTTCCCTTACTTGTATAAAATCTAATAAAACATTGGGGAAAAAATAACACTGATGTTTCAGTGCACGGGGGAGATTATATATTGCTCTGGAGATAGAGAGAAACAGAGAAACAAGAAGTTCCTGGGATTAATTCCTCCTATTTCCCCTTTGAACATCTGGATAAAATTTACTGGAGTAGCCCGTCCCACACTTCATTGCGAAGAATGTCATTCTTGATTTTGTGAAATACTGTTTTCCACTCAGAGGAGGAATCTCAGGTTTATGATCAGATTGCTTATGTCAGTGATGGCGAACCTTTTAGAGACTGAGTGCCCAAACTGCAACCCAAAACCCACTTATGCATCGTCGAGTGCCAGGTGGGTGTGGCCCATTGGCTGGGTGTGGCCCATTGGGTGGGCGTGGCCCATTGGGTGGGCGTGGCTGCAGTGGTAACAGCAGACTGGGTGGGACTAAAAAGTTCAATCAATCAATTCCAACTTTGCAAGATCTTTTTTTTTTCCCACGAGAAGTTGAAATTGACTGATTGAACCTTTTTTTTTTTTTTGCACATGGCAGCGGAGGCCTAAAGCGAAAAAGTTTTATAAAACCCAGCTGAAGGCCTAGGACTGGGGCGACGGCGCACATGCCCACAGAGAGGGCTCTGAGTGCCGCCTCTGGCACCCGTGCCATAGGTTCGCCACCACTGGCTTATGTTAAGAACACGATTATTGCATTCTACAGTTCCCAGACCATAAAGCTGGGGATTATGGCTTTTAAGTTCGCTAGGGATGTTTGTGTTGTCTTACACTGTGCGTGACCCCCTTTTTCCCTATTGCTCAGAAGCCTCTTCTTTCCAAAGGCACCGCAGTGGGTGTCCCATCTCTGTGCTTCTCTGCAAATCTGGTTCATATAAATTAAGTTTAGAGTCCACAGATTTTACCCACATCAACACTGAATGTATAATTTGCTCCTTGTTACGGAATTTAAGTGCCACTTGCTTCTGCACGAAAAATACGCTTGCAGGCCTCTTAAGATATGATCCTTGCATCCAAGGGGAGTTATAACCTTAATCTCTGAAAAGATCACACTATTTTATTGACTGGCAGATACGAATAATTAGTAATGAAGGTCAAAGTTGGTTATCTTTTTTTTTTCCTAGCTCACCTAAGCTGGAGAAATATACTACTGGGGTATTTTGATTTTGAAGGATCTTAAGCCTTTCGCCGTAGTGCTTGTTCATACTGAAAAGCAAGATCAAGTGCACTTTTCTTTTTCTGCTTTGTAGAAAGCTTTTCTTTTTTCCCCTTACCAGGAAGTTATGGATGGCAGATTCCAACTAAATGTCAGAGAGAAAGAGAGAAAATGGTTTTTAACAGGAAGAAGCGCTTGACGATGGAGCCAAGGACTCAAAGTGATGGTGGCCTCCCCTTGACTAGACAGCCAAATTCCTGGGACGCTTTAATTTCAATTCCCAGACTGAGCAGGAAGTTGAACTGCATGGCTTCCGGGATCTAATGGCTGATCCACACTTCCTGCTTGCCCCGGAAGCCAGATTCTTGTGAAGCTGCTTGAACGCTCCATGGTTTAAGTTAAGCCATCCTGGAAGGCCTGTGATAGCACTTAGCAATAGCACGAAGGAAGGAAGGAAGGAAGGAAGGAAGGAAGGAAGGAAGGAAGGAAGGAAGGAAGGAAGGAAAGAGAAGGAAGGAAGGAAGGAAGGAAGGAAGGAAGGAAGGAAAAGAGAAGGAAGGAAGGAAGGAAGGAAGGAAGGAAGGAAGGAAGGAAGGAAGGAAGGAAGGAAGGAAGGAAGGAAGTCATAGAGTCATAGGATTAGGAGGGACTGTGGAGGTCTTCTAGTCCGTGCCCTTCGTACCACACTGGACTAAGGGCTGCCCATTCTTTTCGTGAAAACTTCCAGCGATGGAGCACCCACCACTCCAGGAAAGAAGGCTCTTCTATTGCTTAATAGTTCTCCCAGTCAGGAAATTCCCCCTAAGTTTGGATTCCTTGTAGTAAATTTCCACCCACTAACACTCGTATTCAGATTCTTTCAGCTAATTTCGCTATGCTGGGCTCACCAGGGCTTTGCCTAAACCCTCAGATCCTGGCTTCTCTGAATCCCTCAGCAGAATAATTTGGGGTAGGACTGACCCAAGAAAATGCCTGAGGCAAAACGTCTAAATGGGAAGCTTTTGATACTCAATTTACTCCTGAATTGCAATCTGCTAGGACATTATCTGGTGTAAGCTCCATTGAAAAGAGCAGGAATGTTGAAGAGTTCAATCTTTTATTATCTTCCACCTGTTTTTTCCACCCCGTTTCTCATTGTGCCGCTCCACATCAATGGTCAATTCATTTTATGGCAGACCTACCAACGTCAAAATTAAAGTAACCCCCTCCCTCCATTTGGAGAGGAACGCGGCAGCTTCAGAAATGCTTCCTCTCTAGAGTCAGAAAATTGAGGCTGAGAACATCCTGCTTCCATCCACCCTCCCTCCACCCTGTCTTTCTTGTGACATTCTGATACATCATTTTGATTACTTTAGGGATAGGTGTAGCTAGGCTCTCTGGAATGGGCTTCAGACTCATGCTTTTCTCCTCCTTGAGGAAAGGATGAAATGAGCTAGGTATAATGCCACAACTCCGTTGGTTATTGCATTGAACATTACACACCAAACCTCTCCTGTGAGTCCTGGTTGCCACCGTAGAACAGTTGTTAAGGGAACGATCTGTCAACCGAGATGTCTTTGGTTCAAATCAGAGCATGAAAATGCTGCATGCTTTTTGCCTTCTATGCTGGAGAGAGAGAGAGAGAGAGAGAGAGAGAGAGAGGGAGAGAAAGGGAGAGAAAGAGAAAGAAAGAAAGAAAGAAAGAAAGAAAGAAAGAAAGAAAGAAAGAAAGAAAGAAAGAAAGAAAGAAAGAAAGAAAGAAAGAGAAAAGGAGAGAAAGAGAAAGAAAAGAAAGAGAAAGAAAGAAAGAAAGAAAAAAAGGGAGAGAGAGAAAGAAAAGAAAGAGAAAGAAAGGGGGAGAGAGAGAGAGAGAGAAAGAAAGAAAGAAAGAAAGAAAGAAAGAAAGAAAGAAAGAAAGAAAGAAAGGGAGAGAAAGGGGCAGAGAGAGAAAGAAAAGAAAGAGAAAGAAAGAAAGAAAGAAAGAAAGAAAGAAAGAAAGAAAAGGGAGAGAGAAAGGGAGAGAGAGAAAGAAAAGAGAAAGAAAGAAAGAAAGAAAGAAAGAAAGAAAGAAAGAAAGAGGGGGAGAGAGAGAGAGAGAGAGAAAGAAAGAAAGAAAGAAAGAAAGAAAGAAAGAAAGAAAGAAAGAAAGAAAGAAAGAAAGAAAGAAAGAAAAGGGGGAGAGAAAGGGGTAGAGAGAGAAAGAAAAGAAAGAAAGAAAGAAAGAAAGAAAGAAAGAAAGAAAGAAAGAAAAGGGAGAGAGAAAGGGTGAGAGAGAAAGAAAAGAAAGAGAAAGAAAGAAAGAAAGAAAGAAAGAAAAGGGAGAGAGAAAAGAAAGAAAGAAAGAAAGAAAGAAAGAAAGAAAGAAAGAAAGAAAGAAAGAAAGAAAGAAAGAAAGAAAGAAAGAAAAGGGAGAGAGAAAGGAAGGAAGGAAGGAAGGAAGGAAGGAAGGAAGGAAGGAAGGAAGGAAGGAAGGGAGTAAAAGCCAGAAGCAGTGAATTGCATTAAAGAAAAAGGAGTCACTATTTTATACAAAGTTTATACCACCTGGACGTTCTATACCTAGAAGCAGTTTGCCCAGTGAAGCTAAGCAGGATCATATCTGGTTGGTATTTGGAGGGGAGACGACCAGGAAATGGTCGTCTGGATAGACAAGAGGAGGAAAAAACTCAGAAGAAGGCAATAGCAAATAGCATTTTTGTATGCCTGACAAGAACATTACAAGCATGACTCCTGAAGTCTCCAGGAATACAGAGTAGCAGAGTTGGAAGGGACCTGGGAGGTCTTCTAGTCCAGCCCCCCACTCAAGCAGGAGACCCTATACCATCCCGGATAAATGACTGTCCAATCTCTTCTTAAAAACCTCCAGCGTGAACTTAATCTGAGCGCATCTTTCTTTTAAACTTAATACAGACCCTACTTTAGAAATACAAGTGAACTTTCTTTCCTGAGAAGGAATCTGGATTTGGGCCTGATGTTCTAAACTGGATTGTTGGACAGGACAAGACTTTTTCGTCCCCTGGAGTTCGTGAAGTAAATATATCTAGCCAGGTTCCTCCCACACCTGCAGTTACACACTTGGTGACCTTCTAAATATCTGAATGATGTAGATATTTCCCCTTTCGAGATAAAGAGATTATTAATGCATGTGAAGTTTCTGAATATTTTTCAATAACGGCTTCCTCGGTCTCGTTAAATCCGAAGGCCTCGGTGTAATAGATGTGGGGATTATAGCAGGAGCAGAAAGCCTGCATTTATTAGAAAAACGGATTGCAATGTTTCTCTCTCTAGCAAACCGTACGCCGCTCCTCTCGCCTTATGTTTTCATTTATAAAACAATAGTTTATCAGAGGTTTAAATTGGAGAAATATTGATTTGGGAAGGCAAACGTACATGGTTAATTTGGAAAATAATAGTCTTGACCTTTTTTCTATGTTAATATCTCTGGAAGTAAATAAATAGTTACTAGAAAGTATGACCTTTCGTGAAAGTGAAGCGTTCCATGGAGAGTTCAGGAAATATTTGCACTGCTAATTAGCCGAATGTCTCTGGAGATTCTCCGTCATCCAGGTCCTGATTGTCCCAACGGTGCTTTTCCAGGACTTCCTTGTTTTGCTTTGAAGACGTTTTGCTTCTCATCCAGGAAGCTTCTTCAGCTCTGACTGGATGGTGGGAAAGGGAAGGATTTATACTCCTTGCAGACAGCTGGTCATTTGCATCCTTTTAGAGAGGCATTGAGGCCACTTGGAGGTTTGTCTGTGTCCTCAGTGGTGCTTTTTCAACTGGACTTCCTTGTTTTTCTTTGAAGACCTTTCACTTCTCATCCCAGAAGCTTCTTCAGCTCTGACTGGATGGTGGGAAAGGGAAGGATTTATACTCCTTGCAGACAGCTGGTCATTTGCCTTCTTTTAGAGAGGCGTTGAGGCCACTTGGAGGTTTGTCTGAGTCCTCAGTAGTGCTTTTTCAACTGGACTTACTTGCTTTTCTTTGAAGATGTTTCACTTCTCATCCCAGAAACTTCTTCAGCTCTGCCTGAACGGTGGAAAACGGAAGGATTTATACTCCTTGCAGACAGCTGGTCATTTGCATCCTTTTAGAGAGCCGTTGAGGCCACTTGGAGGTTTGTCTGTGTCCTCAGTAGTGCTTTTTCAACTGGACTTACTTGTTTTTCTTTGAAGATGTTTCGCTTCTCATCCCAGAAGCTTCTTCAGCTCTGCCTGAACGGTGGAAAACGGAAGGATTTATACTCCATGCAGACAGCTGGTCATTTGCATCCTTTTAGAGAGTCGTTGAGGCCACTTGGAGGTTTATCTGTGTCCTCAATGGTGCTTTTTCAACTGGACTTACTTGCTTTTTTTTGAAGATGTTTCGCTTCTCATCCCAGAAGCTTCTTCAGCTCTGCCTGAACGGTGGAAAATGGAAGGATTTATACTCCTTGCAGACAGCTGGTCATTTGCATCCTTTTAGAAAGCCGTTGAGGCCACTTGCCAGGTTAGTCACTGAAGGATGCAAGCATGTTGCATCAACGTCTGTAAGAAGCAGAGACTTGGTCCAAGTATTGAAAAGAGCGTTGGTCATTTCACTTCTCCCGTTCTCCCAAATACTTGCACAGTGTCTCAACAGGAGTCCAAAAGGGTTGAATTGGCACTGTGACCTCATAATGAAAGCTTCAGGTTGCCCCCTTGAACGCTTGTGTGCAAGTGTGTATGTATCATAAAATCTACACGTATAGATTTTTACAGGTATACATTTGTACATACATATAAACTGACACCACATTTCGTTTATTGATTGTTCCTAGTTACGACGGCACTGGAAAAAGTGACTTAGGACCCTTTTTTCACACTTACGACCGTTGCAGCCTCCCCCACGGTCACGTGATCAAAATTCAGACGCTTGGCAACTGACTCGTATTTACGACGGTTGCAGTGTCCCGTGTGTGTGTGTGTGTGTGTGTCACGTGATCCCCTTTTGCGACCTTCTTACCAGCCAAGTCAACGGGGGAAGCCAGATCCACTTAACAACCGTGTGACTAATTCAACAACTGCAGGGATTCACTTAAGAACTGTGGCAAGGAAGGTCGTAAAATGGGGTAAAATTCACAACTGTCTCATTTAGCAATTTTGGAAATTTGGGGCTCCGTTGTTGCAAGTCAAGGACTGTATAGCTATATTTTATCTGTTTCATTTATTGTCTTTATTGCCGTATAAACACTACAAATAAGTAAACTGAAACAGAGAAACAGAGAGGGAAATTATATCATTTAAATCTAGCCTATCAGAAGTAGCAAAGTTATGTCGATATGCTTATGAGTGGTGACAAAGTGAATTTCTTGCCAGCCAGCTTTCAATATTTTTAGACGTTCGTTATAAAAGAATTATCAGGTCGACAATGAAATATTGCTCATTCCTGACATTGTTCTTCCCACTCTGTCTCCATTGAAGTGCCATTTTTGTAATTTTACATGATTTGCCGCGTTAATATTTAAATGCTGCTAAATTGTCCTTAACTTATTTTCCCCAGATTCAAAAAAAAAAAAAGTGATTTTGGTAGGGAGATATTTTGATGATAACGCAGAGAAATGTTAAGTCCTGGACAGGAGACATCATGATTTTTTTTTAAAAAAAAACAGCCCTTCAAGCCTCTATTTGAAGCAAGGGATGGAAGCGACTAAGAATAAGAGGGGAAAATACACAGAACCAGGAATTACACTCAACTTACAATCACAATTGGCCCCAGAATTTTGATTGTCAGTCACTGCAGTCATAAGTCGAGTCGTCACATGACCAGACTTGATTTTACAACTATTTTTATGATAACCATTAAGATAATCCCTGTGGTGCTTAAGTGAACCACGGGATCCTAAGTCTGGATCTGGATCCAGCTCATCCCAGGAGTGCTTTTTGCATCACAAAATGTGACCACATGACTTAGGAACACTGCAACTGGTTGTAAATGAAAGCTGGTCGCTAAACACCTGAGATATGACATGACCACGGGGTAGGTGCAGTAGTCATAACTACAAGGATGGGTCATAAGTAACTTTTTTCAAGTCCATCCTAACTTCAAATTGTTATTAAGTGACCGGTTGCAAGGACTGCCTATAATATTACTTTCTTCCTGCTCTCTTTCTCTCTTAAACCAACATTTTAAAAATGATGTCTTAAAACTCCCAGAGACTTATGTCACATAGATCAGTTCATTTTTTGGGACGTTTGATTTAAATAGGTGGATGTCAGAGGATAGGGTTAGCCTGGACATGAACCATTAGGAAGTGTGGTCCACTGTGTTTTTTTCTTCTTCAGTACGTAAATGAAGCATGATTAGGTGTAAAAATATCAAGCTATTTCTGAGCAGATCAAGTTGTCCATTTTTGGAGTTGTGGTATCAGTGTGCTGAGTTATGTAGGACTACACATCTGTGGATTTCTGTGATTCAGTAGACATGGAGTGGATTGGTTTTTCATGCTTGTTCTTTTCTTAAAGGTACAGGCTTCCCCTGTCCAGTTGTGTCCACCTCTAGGAGATGGTGCTCATCTCCATTTAGAATAGAATAGAATAGAATAGAATAGAATAGAATAGAATAGAATAGAATAGAATAGAATAGAATAGAATAGAATAGAATAGAAGCTGGAAGGGTCTTTGGAGGTCTTCTAGTCCAGCCCCCTGCTCAAGCAGGAGAACCTATACCATCTCAGACAGGTGATTGTCCAGTCTCTTCTTAAAATTTTCCAGTGATGGAGCGCCCACGATTTCTGGGGGTAAGCTATTCCATTTCCTAGATAAGGAAGCCAACATTATCCAAAGACATTTCCATGGTCATGTGGTCAGCATGACTGTATGCTAAGGCACATGGAATGCTGTTACCTTTCCACCAAAGTGGTATCTATTTATCTACTCACATTTGCATGCTTTCAAATTGCCTGATTGGTAGGAGCTGGAGCAAGGAACGGGAGCTCTCCCCGTCACACAGCGCTCAGATCTCAAACCCGGGCTGTCAGCTCTCCAGCTGACAAACTCAGCGTCTTTAACTGTGGAGTTAAAGATCGTACCCCTGCAACTAATTTAAAGAAGACGTATTCACATGCTACCTAACATGCTCGGGAAGTGGGAGAATAGCTCTATTTTATCTAAGAGTCGTGGTGGCTAATTCTGCTGACTGCCGATTGCCAGCTGTATGGCAGTTCGATCCTCACCGGCTCAAGGTTGACTCAGCCTTCCGTCCAACCTTCCGAGGTTGGTAAAATGAGGACCCAGATTGTTGGGGGGCAACAGGCTGGCTGTGTAAACCACTTAGAGAGGGCTGTCAAGCACTGTGGAGCGGTATATAAGTCTAAGTGCTATTGCTACTCACATTTGCATGCTTTTGAACTGCTAGGTCGGTAGGAGCTGAGGCAAAAACGGGAACTCACCCCATCACATGGTGCTTGGGTCTCAAACTGCTAACCTTCCAGTCGACAAGCCCAGCTATTAACCACTAGGCCACTCTCCTCCTGTTCTCTTATTGGTGGCATATCATTTAACGATTGATGAGAAATTCTGTGGCAAAGCAGGTTCATATAGAATTTTCAGCTCTAGCTTGATCCAATGTTTAGATTTTAGGTGTTCTGAGATAAACTTTGCTAAAGAAAACTCACCCAGGTGCATCCATTCTTTGAAAGATTGTTTTTGCAAAGGACCATCGCAGATCCTTTGAGCAAACCAACAAATTCTCACACAAGAACAACCTTTTTCCAGCAGAATTAATTTGCACAACCTCATCCACTAATTTGAAACCCTCAGGTGATGTGCGAAACCAGCAATTACGATCTATTTTATCAGCTTCTTATTTAGTATCTTGAGAATATGGTAGAATAAGCGTGTGGATTTTTGCAATCACTTAAGTGCCCCGTTTTCATTTAGATCTGCTGTTTTATTTTCACACTTTGGACCTGAGTATAATTCAGCTTACCTTTCTGTTCCTTTTTTTCCCCAGGCTTGCAGTTTCTCTCCAGTTCTCCTGCCTTCATTTTCATTTATTTATGACTGTGCTCTTTAGGATACATATTCTAGTTCATTTAGTTCGTTAAATACATATAATCCCTTAGATATTTTATATGTATATATATAAAACATCAAAGAAAAAAACCAAAAACAAAACACAGAACTAAAATGAAGTGTACTATAATCATACAGTTCAATTAGTCATATTTATGTTGTTTTTACAATGGAGGAAAAATAGGAAATTAAATGCAAAATGAGCACGTGGTTACAATTTCTAAACAGTATTTCAATTAGTACTCCAGACTTGTTTAAAGATAGAAAGAGAAGTGAGTTAAGGATACCCATCCATCCTTTGCCAGCCTATCATAAAAATACCCACAATGTTATAAAATCATAAGATCACAAAAATATCTATTTTCTTTATCCCACTTGTCATTCCCAAACCATCTGCGAGATGTCAAGTGCATATATATGTCTTCCAAAACAAAATTGATACGTGAACTAATTTTTGTCCCAAAAGGACCCATTTTAACCAGTGCTGAATGTTGTGCATCACACTGCCAACAATTAGGTGAAACATAGGGATCCCCAGGTATGAAGCAGGGGGATCCCCAAGTATGAAGCAGGGGGATCCCCAGGTATGGTTACAAGAGTCAAGAGTCAAGATATATTTAATTGTTATCTATCAAAACACTAAGAATTGTATTAACTCAATGTTTGCAAAAGAGGATATTTTGGGAAAAGAGGAAATCAACTAAAACTATTATGTGGATTATGGATTATAGAAATCAATTGTTAGTGATTGTTTTACAAATGTAACCCAGACAACACACTGTTCACCAATTATTAAGTGATTTATGTTTTTAAAAAAATCAGTAAAATATATTACAAAAGTCAAGATGGCAGCCCCCACAGTGTGATTGACACCCCACTTTTTTTCCTCTGTACAATGCACAGCTTTAATCACACCGTTAGGCCGTCACCTTGATTTTTTGTAACCTACAGTATTCTTTGGACCCACCTGAATAAATATTCAACGGCTTCTTCCACTAATCAAAGGGATGATCAGAAATAATGATCCCTTAAAAAAGACAGGTGGGTAGCCCTTCAATTAAGGTTTGTTCCAGGATGGCTGTTTCATATCCATTACCTTTTACCTCATTCTTCTAAATTTTAAGGTCTTTAACGTCCTTCACATCACCTTCCAGTTCTGAGATGGATGGAAGAAATGGTTTCAAAACATTAGTTTCATTTGCATAATTTAAATATATATATTATATCATTTGGGTTATGCAGTTTTTGCCAATTTCTACACAGGGTTTGAGATATTGCAAGAATTCTAAAATCTTTGCTGGTCCAATTCAGGGAGTCCTTGACCTACAACTGTTTAATGACCATTTGAAGTCACAATGGACCCCCGCAAGAAGGTGGTTATGACCCAGATTCAAAGTTACAGTGGCTAACACCCCCCTCATCATGTGATCACAATTTGTGAGCTTGGCAACCAGGCCACACTTACCATCGTTTGCAGCATCCCTCACGAGTTATGCCATTTTTTTTCTCACCAAAACCCAGCATATACTTCCAGGCTTCTGCCAAAATACATAAAATAAAAACCCATTGCAGAGAGTGAATACACTCAACAACCATCACAAAAGTAGACATAAAGTCAGACACAGTCATGTGAGGACCTGATAATGATCAGAACCACTTAGGACCATAATTGCAGACTCAATGACGGCTGTAAATTGAGGACTATCATCAGTCACTTTTTTTTTTACATGCTATCTGCATCTTTTCCCTCCCCTTGTAGACATTTCTCTTCATGAAAAACATACAGGCTTTACTCTGAAATCATGTGAAGTATTAGTATCGCTTTACAAAGCCTTAGTAAGGCCACACCTGGAATATGCTGCAGCCAGTTTTGGTCACCACAGTACAAGAAAGATGCTGAGACATTGGAAAAAGTGCAAAGAAGAGCAACTAAGATGATCAAAGGCCTGGAGACTAAAAGATACGAAGAACGGCTGCGGGACTTGGGTTTGGTTAGTCTAAAAAAAAGAAGGACTGGGGGGGGGGGGCATGATAGCAGTCTTCCAGTATTTGAGAGGCTGCCACAAAGAAGAGGGGGTCAACTTATTTTCCAAGCACCAGAAGGCAGGACAAGAAACAATGGAGGGAAACTAATCAAGGAGAGAAGCAACCTGGAATTAAGGAGAAACTTCCTAACAGTGAGGACAATTAATCAGTGGAATGGCTTGCCACCAGAAGTTGTCGGTGCTTCATCATTGGAGGTTTTTAAGAAGAGACTCAACCACCGCCTGTCTGAAATGGCATAGGGTCTCCTGCTTGAGCAGGGGGTTCAACTAGAAGACCTCCAAGGTCCCTTCCAGCTCTATTATGATAGAATCTTCTTAGGATGACACAGATTTTGCTGAAAAACTGTGGGACTCAGAGTCAAAATAGATCGTTCCCATATCAGAATGAGTATGACATTCTCTTCCAAAAATGCCACTTCTGGAGCACGACGTCTTATTCATTTTGCCCATTCCATTCTCTTGATGTTTCACTTATCCCACATTTTCCCACCAGCTGGGGGTCTTTTAGGATTTACAAGACAATTCAAGCAGGAAACAACTGCAACAATCCGTCAAAGTTTCCTGTATTGACCAACTCTGAATAACTGATTGGTTGGTAACTCTTTCTGGACAATTCTGTCTATAGCAGTCAAGATCACAAATACTCATTGTAACACTGAGATTTAAGGGCCCAACAAAACTGGGCAAGATAAAGCCTGGAGAATCTGAGATTTCCAAAAGATCAGTGTGGTGTGACAGTCAGACACCCTCAGGTGCTATGCTGGACTACACATATTATTATTTGCTCCATGGTTGGCTTTATACGTATATCCTGCCTTTCTCTCAACATGAAGAGAATATCTCTTCATTTCAACCCCACAAAAACCATTGTCAGCCCTGCCTCAGCTTGAGTTTCTATGTAAAAACAATCCTTAATCCCATTTGGTTGAGAAAAGTAGACGTCAAGTCACGAGGGTTGACATGATAGCAGTATTCCAATATCTGAGGGGCTGGCACAAAGAAGAAGAGGGGGTCAACTTATTTTCCAAAACACCAGAAGGCAAGTCAAGAAGCAACAGATGGAAACTAATCCAGGAGAGAAGCAACCTGGAATTAAGGAGAAACTTCCTAACAGTGAGGACAATTAACCAGTGGAACAGTTTTGCCTTCAGAAGTTGTGGGTGCTTCATCACTGGAGGCTTTTTAAGAAGAGACAAGGGATTCACTTGTCTGAGATGGTGTAGGGTCTCCTGCTTGAGCAGGGGGTTGGACTAGAAGACCTCCAAGGTCCCTTCCAGCTCTATTCTGATTGAAAGTGATATACAGTAATGCAAAGCCAGAACTGTGGCTTTCTCACTCCCAAAGGTGCTTTCCATAGTTGTTCCCTTCAAGTCCAATCAAATTTAGAAGAGATGTTTTTAGGACCCGTCTCCCGAGGAATGCAACTGTGCTCCCTTCCCAAGGAGTTGACCTTGAGACAACGGTGAGAATGGAATGGTAAATTCTCATCCCTCTGAAGTATGCCACCTTCCACCAGTGCCCAGCATCTATGGCAGGCTGGCACCAAAATAGCTTCTTGAGGCCTAGTAGCATAGCGTCAGATGAACTGAGGCGGCATCGGACAGCCATTTTGTGAGATAGGCTGAACTGTTGCAAAGGCTAGTCTTGGGACAACATCTTCAGCAACAACCCAACACTGCTAAGTGGGGCAGATCATACTTAAAGAAGAACCTATTTCTAATTTGTATGAGCAAGATTCTACTCTACCTTAATAAAACCCAACTGGTTCCGGATCCAGTGGATACCACTGCACGTTCTGTAGCCATCCACAAGCATTTGGATAAATCCATAAGGCCTGCTGGTGTGTGCATAGCTAAATATTTTAATTTATTCCCCCTCTCTAAAAGGCGCTATTAATTTTGTGAGCATTAGGTATGTTCTCAGTGAATATGCTAATTAAATATGCCTTAGCAATCTTACATGGTAATGTTCCACATAGTTGCTCATCTGACTTTTCCTTCCGTAATAATGTCATTGTAATTGAAGAACCTGCAATATTTTCTTTTTTAAAGAAACCTGGGGTAGATTTCTCAAATGTCACATTATCTTTTACTAATTCTTCGGAAATATTGCGGTTTCCCCCTGATTTTAAGAATCCACCAGTGCCTGGGATATTGAAGATATGTTCATTGACCTTATTGTTGGCAGCTTGTTAACAGAACAGAGCGACACATAGGTGGAAACTGGGCAGCATGAAAATCATCATTGCCTGAGGAGAAGGATATAATCACAGGGCTGGAAGGGACCACGGAGATCATCTAGCCCAACCCAATGCTCAAGCAGGAGATCCTATATCATTTCAGACAGGTGGCTATCCAATCTCTCCTGAAAAGCCTCCAGTGATGGAGCACTCAATGGAGGCAAGCCATCTCTGTTAAATTAAAAGTTATAATCATTTGATTTCCATGTTGCAGTCTTAACGAGAGCAGGAAAACTAAATCCCAGTCTACATTTGGTTGCCCTTGAGGTCTAGCAATCCTGGTGAAACCTGGATTTTCTTTGGATTATCCAATTGTGGTCAATAATAGTTCATTTAAATCCAGCAGGCATTGAGCAGGGAGATCCATGGCAATGGAGCTCACTGATGTCTATGTAGAACAGGGGTCTTCAAACTTGGTCCTTTTATGACTTGTGGACTTCAACTCCCAGAATTCCTCAGCCAGGCACGCGTGCCTGGCTGAGGAATTCTGGGAGTTGAAGTCCACAAGTCATAAAAGGACCAAGTTTGAAGATCCCTGATGTAGAACATTTCAATTTCAATCAGAATAGAGCTGGAAGGGACCTTGGAGGTCTTCTTGTCCAACCCCCTGCTCAAGCAATAGACCCTAGACTATTTCAGACAAGTGGCCATCCAGTCTCTTCTTGAAAGCCTCCAGTGTTGGAGCACCCACAACTTCTGGAGGCAACTTCTGTTCCACTGGTTAATTGTCCTCACTGTCAGAAAATTCCTCCTTAGTTCCAGGTTGCTTCTCTCTTTAATGAGCTTCCACCGCACAATGGTGTGTGATGGAGATTTGTGAGTGTACCATACACAGCTACAATACACTGGTGTATTTCCTTTGTAGGTGCACAGGTACTTCATTGCTTAGATTAACATTTCATGACATTTAGAAGCTGAACAGCATGGGAGAAAAACCTCAGAGCTGGGGATTTTGATGTTAATGCAGACAAATGTTAAGTCTCGGACAGGAGACATTGTGAACTAAAACAACCTATTTGAAGCAAGGGATAGAAGCAATTAAGAATGAAAGGAAGAAATATGCATAACCAGGAATTAGATTCTTAAACAGTACTACCCTCCTCCTGCTGTCTTTCCTTTTTTAAAAAAATCCCAATGTCTTAAACACCCAGAGAGTTTTATCGCTACTGCTTTTGCCTTTTGTGGTTCAGGGTTATATACCTGAAGTGCTATACCTAGAAGCAGTCCCCACTGAAGTGTGTGTGTGATTATTATTTTGGGGAAAGAAAGAAAGAAAGAAAGAAAGAAAGAAAGAAAGAAAGAAAGAAAGAAAGAAAGAAAGAAAGAAAGAAAGAAAGAAAGAAAGAAAGAGAGAGAGAAAGAAAGAAAGAGAGAGAAAGAAAGAAAGAAAGAAAGAAAGAAAGAAAGAAAGAAAGAAAGAAAGAAAGAAAGAAAGAAAGAAAGAAAGAAAGAAAGAAAGAAAGAAAGAAAGAAAAAGATTTAGTCATCCTTCTTAAATAACCAAACAAATTCTATAGTTTTTCTGTTGTGTAACTGAAGGAGAACACAACATTTTGGAACTGTATGGATGGACATATTACATTTCAATAAAGAAGGACATACATTCAATTTCACAGCTACTAAGATTGTTGGCCGAGCCGGCACAAAAACAGCCAGGGAAGTGATTGAAGCCTGGGAAACAGGCCCTCTCCTCAATCAACGGGAGTGCTGATTTACCACCAGCTTATCAAGTACTTATGAGGTGAGGGCTTGGCAGCACAAGAAAACAGCAATCAACGACTTAATAGCTGGCCATCAACACTCCAATCAACAACTAAAAAGCCACACACACAACTAGGCACCGTATAAATAACACACAAATAGCCCAAAGCACACGTTCCAGTGGAGAGAAATTTCCCGAGGAAGGTATGCAGCATGAATCCAAAAGCTCAGAAGACAAAACGTTCTGGTCGCGGGGACTGACCCAAGATAGGATCCTGCAACATTATCCTGGGACACATACTGTATATTTGCCTCCATTCATGGACATATTAACCTTAACTTTTAAGGCTAATATCTAATATATTGTAGCCCTTATCAATCAGACTAGATAAAACAGTTTTGCTTTTTTAGGGTTATTGAATGTTATTGTTACCCATATCACTCCTTTGAGAGGAATTCATAGGAAGGAGGATTGCTGTATGAAAAAGGGCTTGGTTGTACTGAATACCTGCATTTCTTTCCCATCCTAGTTTTCCATTTGCATTGGACAGCCTGGACAACCATTCAATCAGGAAAAAAAATAACTTAGATTTGGAGCCCATAGAAAGAAGAAAAAAGTTCCGGTGAAAGAAAACGAGAGCAAATCAGATTTTCTGGACATGTTGTTCAGCCGTGGAGCCATTTCTGACTCTTCGTAACCTGATAGACGTAATTTCAGCACAAAGGTCCAGCAGAAACTGCTTCTCTAAGTCCTTGTAAGTTCATTCTTGCGTCAGGACTGAAAGTCCCTTCCACCTTCCTTCCAGCCACAGTATCACTTTGATTGCCTTAGATATTTTCCAGCATCAGAAATTTCCCCCGGGGCCTTTGCATGATGTGTCCAAAATATCTAAAGTATTGCTTCATTTTTTGTGTGTGTGTGTGTGTGCTTCCAGTTTGACTTTACTTCATCTAGTATTGAGCAATTTGTTCAAGGTGCTCTCAACAATTTTTTTCCCTAGTTCCATGAATCAAAGCTATCCATTTTAATTCATTCGCCCTTTCTGATTATCCAGTTTTCACAGCTCTGTGTTAATAACAAGGAAAAAACACACCCTTGACTGCTTCTTGTCACTGTGATCGTTTTGCATTTTAATACTTTGGCTAGACTTGCCACACACTGGGCCTCAGGTTGCAGAGAACTTTTTATTTTATGAGTAGGCTGACCATCCTTTTTTAAATGTTGAACCTAGCAAAATAAAATCTACACTTCTATCGCAGGGATAGAATCAAGATCACGTGAAGTGTTAATACCGCTTTACAAGGCCTTGGTAAGGCCACACTTGGAATCCTGCATCCAGTTTTGGTCACCACGATGCAAAAAAAGATGTTGAGACTCTAGAAAGAGTGCAGAGAAGAGCAACTAGGATGATTAAAGGCCTGGAGACCAAAACATATGAAGAACGGTTGCAGGATTTGGGTATGGCCAGTCTAGAGAAAAGAAGGACATGATAGCAGTATTCCAGTATTTGAGGGGCTGCCACAAAGAAGAGGGGGTCAAATTATTTTCCAAAGCACCTGAAGGCAGGACAAGAAGCAACAGATGGAAACTAATCAAGGAGAGAAGCAACCTGGAACTAAGGAGAAATTTCCTGACAGTGAGGACAATTAGCCAGTGGAACAGCTTGCCTCCAGAAGTTGTATTTCTTCAATATTTAGTCTTCTTTATCTCTTGTAGCAACCATCTCTACACGAGAAACTCTTTCGAATTCTATAACTTTCTTAAACAAATTCCCCATATATATATATTTTATTTGGAGATGATGTCCTGACTTTCAGTCTAGAGTTCTTTAAGCACTTCATGTCCCAGATCGAATCTATTAAATCTGTTCTTGACCTTCACTGCAAAATCACATGGAATATTGCTGAAGTCACGTCTTGCTGATCCGATGATTTTAATTGTTTTCTGTAAGTCATAATTTTGCGGGAAAGAGTTCACGATCTGAACTGGGGTCAGCCTGAGGGCCGCTTTTTTGGCTGACCAAATTGGACTTCTCCCATCTTTTTTTATGGGATATCTTGTCAATCTGGGTGATGTCGCACGTTGAGTCATCTTTTAAACTGTTGGAAGAAGGCATCCACTGCAATCTCTCTGCTTGTTTTATTTATTAGCGTCCATTTATATGACTGTCCATCTCGCTAAGAGTGACTCTGGGCAGCTAACAACATTAAAAAACAATCCATAAAAAGACAATCGTTACAGTACGTAAAGTGGCAGCCGAGAACAGCAATAGTTAAAACCATGATATCCTTCCCACAATCTCTACACCAGGGAAAACAGAGCAGGCTTCTGGGAATAATAACAGACAGCTAGCAATAGCGATTAGACTTATATACCACTTCACGATCTGGGTCCTCATTTGGCCGATCTGGGAAGGACGGAAGGCTGGGTCAACCTTGAGCCATTCAGGATCGAACTGCTGGCTGTAGGCATAGTCAGCCTGCAATACTGCATTCTAACCACTGTGCCACCACAGAAGGAAGGAAGGAAGGAAGGAAGGAAGGAAGGAAGGAAGGAAGGAAGGAAGGAAGGAAGGAAGGAAGGAAGGGAGGAAGGGAGGAAGGGAGGGAGGGAGGGAGGGAGGAGGGGCAATAGCAATAGTACTTATATACAACTTCATAGTGCTTTACAGCCCTCTCTAAGCAGTTTACTGAGTCAGCATATTGCCTCCCCAACAATCTGGGTCCTCATTTTGCTGACCTCGGAAGGATGGAAGGCTGAGTCCATCCTTGAGCAGGTCAGGATCAAACTGCTGGCAGTGGGCAGAGTCAGCCCTCAATACAGCATTCTAACTACTGTGCCACCATGGCTTTTGTTGTGGCTATAGTATTCCAGAGCATAGGTCTGCTTCCTGTCTCCCACCCCCCACTTTAGCCTCCAGAGACAGAGCTATTTTTCTTTCCTTTTGGGGGGGTCCAAGCACAAGTTCTGATCTGCCTCTCCTTGGCCAGGAACATCCGTTGGGGTCCTTGGCTACATCAAAAACACCAGCACTACTCATGTTTGCCCTTTGTTCTACTTCACTAGCTTACTGGATACCTTCCAACCTACAGGCCCATCTTTCATCGTGAATGTCTCTTTGGCTTTCTTGATGGAAAACTGGTGTGCTTGGCAGAAATTCAGAGTGGGTGATGTCACCCTGTCCTTCTTCAGTAAATTGCACCAAGCCTGACCGTTCAACTGTGACCTATCTGTACGGGTGACTCTTTTAGGAGCATATACCATCAATGGTATGGATGATAACTTCGCTGAGATACGCACTCAGCAATACGGTGATTTATGAAGGGCTCCATCCCCATTTTATAACCATATGTCCCTCAGCCCTTCATTAAGAATCTTATAACTAACCGATATTTATTTCACCAAGTGGCCTGAAATGTCAGTGTGTCATCGTGAGGTTTTAAGACAAACAGAAGTGTTCGTTCTGTAATTTCTGAAACTAAAGGTTTGTTCCAGGTTTAAGGAGAACAGGTGTTTAATATTTGCTGGTAGGAATAACACTGAGTAGTTGGGAAGCGTGCACACGTATCTTTAATTTAAAGTTTAAAAAAAGATTCAAATCATCGTGCTTCACTTCTGGAAGGGGGTGGTGAGGCAGAAGGTGTTTGCAGCTACATAATGTTTTTCTGCTCCCTGGTAGAAAAAAAAATGATGTACAAACTCTTGATAATTTAAATCCAGCTTATTTGTAGGGGTGTGGGTCTATACATATGTTGTGTATAGTATGTTTTAGGTGTGTGTCATGTATGTGTTTCACTTTGCAAGTGGGCAACTAAATTTCATTTTTGGATGTGTGCCATTGTGTCCAGTAAAAAAAAATGACAATAAAGGTTATTATCTTATCTTATCTTATTACCAAACAGCCATCTGAGAAACTTTTTTACACAGATCTCTTGGGGGGAGGGAATGAAGTGTCATCTGAATGTTACATTCACATGCCATCTGTTCTCTGTCCAGTTTTCTTGAATCTATATCAAATGTGTAGGACGTGGACAAAGCGTAAGTCCGCCAGCTCCATCTTATTTTAAGTTCTGAGTCAAAGAACTTTTTCATACATTACTAGTGTCCTAGCCTGCATTTTTCATAGGGTGTAAAAAAAAAAAATCAATGAAATATATATATATATACCGGATTTATTGTTCCAAAAAACCATCTTCCTGTCTCTTTCTAGGGATTAGCTCATCTCTCTTTTTTTTCTTTTGAAATGTTAGCAAGTTGCTTTTTCCTCTCCTCGCCTCCGAGTCGACGGCGTTAAGCTTGTGTCTGAAATAGTTCTGTTATAAATTATATGTTTGAATCCTTCTAATCCTGACTCCTTTTCCTCCAGTAGTCACTAATTCCTGTGATCATTCTTTCTCAAAGAAAATGTTTCTATTGTTCGTAGGTGAAGTCGGGGGGCCCTACACGCTAAAGCACTCAACCCAAGGTGTCTGTTTTCCGTCTCGTCCTTTTTTTCTTTTCTTTCTTTCTTTCTTTCTTTCTTTCTTTCTTTCTTTCTTTCTTTCTTTCTTTCTCCAAATTGTTGGGATGGGTTTAAGACAAGCATCTTTCTTTCTTTCTTTCTTTCTTTCTTTCTTTCTTTCTTTCTTTCTTTCTTTCTTTCTTTCTTTCTTTCTTTCTTTCCTAGGTCATTTATTTCTGCTCGTCACAAGAACATACATCTCAAAAGGCTAAGACTCTTGCTGGATCAGACCCGCAGCCCACTGAAGGCAGGGCTTTGTTGAACTCAACTGGCGGCATTCGGTAAATAAGATAAGGAAAATTGCAACCTATTCCACTGTTGAGTAACTGAAGGTAGGTGGGCATACTGCCTAGGATTCAGCTGTTGAAATTACCAACCTCCTCTGAATTTTATCTGGTCATCTTTGGTGGCCATCACCACATCTGTCAAGTTCTGCAGCTCCTTTAGATGGTGTGCGCACAACTTCCCCCTGCTTTTGCTTTCCTTGGATGACCTGAAGGTTCAGCTAGCGTTTCTCCTCTTCCATTTCTCAAGGGTGGTCTGAAGTTGACCCACCATCTTCGCTCCTGCGAATCTTAGAACCCCAAGAATAAGGAGCAAGGCGAATTATGAAACTGCTGTCTTCTTCCATGTTGCTGCAGATCCTGCAGCAGCCGAAAATCCCCCGATGCAAAATGGAAATAAAGTCAAGGTCTAGGGAGATTTCTCAGTCATCCAAGATACCAGCCCTGTTGTAGGACACGCTTGTCTCAAAGATATATATATATATTTTTCAAAAGGCCACTGGACTTTGTTTTTCCTTGAAGATGTCTCGCTTCTCATCCAAGAAGCTTCAGTCAGAACTGAAGGAGCTTCTTGGACAAGAAGCGAAATGTTTTCAAAGAAAAACAAAGGAAGTCCAGTCAGAACTGAAGAAGCTTCTTGGATGAGAAGCAAAACATCTTCAAGGAAAAACAAAGGAAGTCCAGTCAGAACTGAAGAAGCTTCTTGGATGAGAAGCAAAACATCTTCAAGGAAAAACAACGGAAGTCCAGTCAGAACTGAAGAAGCTTCTTGGATGAGAAGCAAAACGCCTTCAAGGAAAAACAAAGGAAGTCCAGTCAGAACTGAAGAAGCTTCTTGGATGAGAAGCGAAACGCCTTCAAGGAAAAACAAAGGAAGTCCAGTCAGAACTGAGGAAGCGTCTTGGATGGGAAGTGAAATGTCTTCAAGGAAAAACAAAGTCCAGTTGCCTTTTGAAAAAGCACTTTTGGGAAACGGCTTGCCTTCCTTTACATTCCCATCCTGACTCCCATCCATTTTTCTGATCTCAGGCAATACAAATCTGAGCAGTTCCTAACAGGGTGAGTTGAAAAGCTGCTAAGCCATCTTTATCCCTTGAAGATCTGGTACGATTGTTCCCCAGAAAGAAGTTCTCCTTAGGCCTGTCTCTGGGGCTTAGTTCGTTCTTAGCAGACAGGATACAGCCTCCTCCTATGTATTCCTTTTATTGGCTTCTAGGATCGGTTATCCTTTGATTAACCCATTCTTGAATTTTGTATTCACTCCGTAAGGCTGGACCAAGGCCCATACACAGGGCACCTTACGGCAAACATGAATCCTATTCAAGGAAGTAAAAATCTAGGAATTATAGCTTTTCTCCGAGGCACTGCTCCTAACTGACGCACACTCACAAAACACACTTGAGAGCACAAGTGGGATTTGTTCTCCCTTAAGAGGCACACAGATAGATACTCTAGTGGCAGACTTATCATTTAAACCATTCTCACTAGAGTGCCTTTTTTTTTAGCAACTACTTTGAACTCTGAGACATATTCCTGGTTTCAACTGTAAGCTTGGTGATCTGCAAGAAAGAGGGGAAAACACAGATACATCTATTTGTCAACATCCAGTTTGAGAATCCAAATAAAAGTCCAGTTTCATTCCATTTCTGAAAAGCTTACTGCTTATTGGATACACTGTGTGGTTTGGTCGAAGTAAAACTAACTCTGAGGTTCCCACCCCAATTCATAGAGTCAAACAATAGTTTTCCCAGTCAAAACCCCCAACGTCTTATGTAATCCACATCAACAAGTTCAGCTTTGTTATGGGAACCGTCTGCTTCAAATCCACACCTGTTCTGGTGTCCTTGAAAAGGTTTCAGGCTCTCACAGTCTCCAGTGGAATCGTAGAAGTTTCGTTTCTCCATCTAACCCATTTGAAAGTAACACCTCCCCCACAAACACACACTTTATCTAAAGGCAAGTTGAAATGCAGAGGCACGTAGCGGTCAAAGTTTCATACTTGATGCTATTAGTCAACATGTTTGGTTAATTTTCAAGGGTAGGAGATTCAGAAGATTGGAAGATGTGGAGAGATGAAGAAAGATTTGGCCCATAGGATGACCAAGTTGGACACGATTGAATGGAAAACATCATCATGATCATGATCAGATCAGATACAGAAAAATTAAGCAAAGGTCCTTCATGAATATAGACTCATATCCATAACTGGAAGGGACCTTGTAGATCTTCTAATCCAATCCCCCCTTATTCCACCCAGAACAAATGGTTGTCCAATCTTTTTATTTCTCTTGGGTCCACGTTCTGCTTCTTTCAGGCCTTTGATCTCCTTTCACTTTGTTAACGCCTTTGTTGGGTCCCCGATGAGCTGTTGACATATTTGGCTCTCTTCACCCTTCTTATTTAACGTTCAAGGATTTATTTGCATTCTTCTTCATCCATCTCCTGACCATTAGTGATCCTTCTACCAAGTCACCTGGTTTTAATCTGCCTCTCTCTTTCTGGGCAAAACTGAACATAATTAGCAAAAAGAAGAGCAACGGAGATGATGAGGGGCCTGGAGGCTAAAACATATGAAAAACAGTTGCAGGAATTGGGTATAGCCAGTCTAGAGAAAAGAAGGACTAGGGGGGACATGATAGCAGCATTCCAGTATATTTGAGGAGCTGCCAAAAAGAAGAGGAGGGGGTCAACCTATTTACCAAAGCGCCTGAAGGCAGAACAAGAAACAACGGATGGAAACTAATCAAGGAGAGAAGCAACTTAGAACTAAGGAGAAACTTCCTGACAGTGAGAACAATTCATCAGTGGAACGGCTTGTCTCCAGAAGTTATGGGTGCTTCATCAATGGAGGTCTTTAAGAAGAAACCGGACAGCCACTTGTCTGAAATAGTACAGGCTCTTCTTCTTCTTGAGCAGGGGGTTGGACTAGATGACTTCCAAAGTCCCTTCCAACTCTGTTCTTCGGTAAGTGCCTCTGTCCTGTATCGGTGGGGCTGGAAATATCCCCCTTGTTGCGACTGTGGTGCTGATATGCAAACTATTAAGCACATTGTGCAAAACTGCCCATGACGTGTGTTCCCTGGTTCCCCAGAAGACTGGCATGAAGCAACGCCAGAGGGGATTGCCTGAATAATTCAATCGGACATCCAGTTATTAGACTGCCACCATGCCCCAGTAGCAGTTTTGTGTATAATTACATGGGTTCTGTGTATATGTTTACGTCTCTTTGTCGTGGTTTCATCAGGCGCTAAGTAAATAAATGAATAAAATCCATCTCCTATTTATAAAACAGTGTGAAGTGGTGCTCAGTTGTTTCTCCAAGCAATGTGGGTCGAGTGCGTAACTATACTGGGTGTAGCTGCGTCAGTATCTAAGGCTGGGGTAGGTAAAGAGTTAAACACCCCCTTTTTACAGGGGAACCCACTACCCACCCGCTCTACAGAACCACAGAGTTTCAGTAAAAAATGTTAGAGTCACGATGGCTTTGAACAGCCCACAACTAAACTGGAAATCAGCTCAACTCTGTTCAGAGGCAATAATATTAGGAACATAAAGTTCTAAAGCTGTATATATAATAACAGAATAACAGAGTTGGAAGGGACCTTGGAGGTCTTCTAGTCCAAACTCAAGCAGGAGACCCTATACCATTTCAGACAAATGGCTGTCCAGTCTCTTCTTAAAAGCCTCCAGTGTTGGAGCATTCACAACTTCTGGAGGCAGGTTGTTCCACTGGTTAATTGTTCTAACTGCCAGGAAATTTCTCCTTAGTTCCAGCTTGCTTCTCTCCTTGGTTAGTTTTCATCTGTTGCTTCTTGTCCTGCCTTCAGGTGCTGGAGAATAGCTTGACCCTCTCTTCTTTGTGGAAGCCCCTCAAATACTAAATACTGCTGTCATGTCACCCTTGGTCCTTCTTTTCTCTAGACTAGACATACCCAATTCCTGCAACCATTCCTGATAGGTTTTAGCCTCCAGTCCCCTGATCATCTTTGTTGCTCTTCTCTGCACTCTTTCCAGAGGCTCAACATCTTTTTTTTATAATATGGTGACCAAAACTGGATGCAGTATTCCAAGCGTGGCCTTACCAAGGCATTGTAAAGTGGTATTAACACTTCAGGTGATCTTGATTCTGTCCCTCTGTTAATGCAGTCTAGGATCGTATTGGCTTTTTTTGGCAGCTGCAGCACATTGCTGAATCCTATTTAAGCGTAAATGTGCTTAAATATGCTCATATTCATACACAAATCCTTTACAACGTTGTACGAAAGGGTGCAAAATGACTCTTAATTTACATTTCCCACACAAAAAAAAAACACCCAACTCTATCATGTCTCTCCTTACCAGTTTTTGCTCCAAGATAAAACAAAACATATACAGTACAGACACTGTAGCCCAGTGATGGTGAACCTTTTAGAGACTGAGTGCCCCAAAACTGGCCCCGCCCCCGCTCCACCCCCTGCTCCGCCCCCACCCCGCCTGCCCACAGGGCCACTCACCGCCTCCAGGGCCCGCCACAGATCACCCAGGCAACCCAGCAGTGCCATGGTGGCCACGCCCTCTGTCCGTGCCCCGCAGCATCAACTGTGCGTGATGGGGCGTGAGGGCAGAGTCTTGTCTACGCTGCCTGGCTGCCATGTCCTTGGCTGCGCTGCTCCGCGTGGGCCACACTCGGGGGTGACTCTCCTCCAGGGGGGCTGCTGGTGAGGAGGGGTCACGGGGGGAGGCAAGGCTGGGGCAATGGCACG
This sequence comes from Azemiops feae, assembly GCA_023970755.1. NCBI lineage: Eukaryota > Metazoa > Chordata > Lepidosauria > Squamata > Viperidae > Azemiops > Azemiops feae. The sequence goes on from JALGBA010000597.1 coordinate 1,303,447, forward strand.
TGTGCCCACAGAGAGGGCTCCGAGTGCCGCCTCTGGCACCCGTGCCATAGGTTCGCCACCACTGCTGTAGCCTTTCCTTATACGTGAGTTATTTTACCTCTTTAATTCTTTTAGTCCCCTGATGCTACTGTAGTACTCAGCCATGTTGAGAATTGGGTGATTCTCTTCCTTCTCTTCTTTTCTCATCCTAGCCCTCTCTGCCTCCATTGCCTTTCGCCATCACCCTGTGATGCTTGTACAACTTCTTCTAGCTGTTTTGGGCCACCCTCTTTTCCTGATTTCATTTTTTTTCCCTTTTTCAAAAACTCTTCCACTTTCCCTCCTTCGTATCACTGCAGTTTCACAACAGTAGGAATCTCTCTCCTTTTTTTTGGCAGGGAGAGGGGAAATGCTGAGTTCTATATGTGTTGGCGAGAAGGACTTAACATGTACACGGGTGTTACGATCGTTCCAATTTGTTCTTTCCCCGTTTTATGGTGGTTTCACCCCAGCACAAATTTTTTTTTTGCTGTAGGCTTTTTCCTAAAGATTTATCCTCTCCCGCTGACATTTACATTTTTCCTCTTCCAGAAGTAGATTAAATTTCAGATGTGTTTCCCCTCCCAGCCTTTCCTTTTTATAAAGTATTTTCCACGTTCCTCTAGTTGAAAGCTCTCACATTGTGAAGTCCCAATAGGAAACGCACACAGGGAGGTTTTTGCACTGATGAGAGTCCTTTAATCTGCCTTTAATCCCACTCAATTAAAGCACCATTAATGATAGGGGGGAAAAATCATGTGCTGAAGAACAGGAAAATAAGAGGAAACAACAGGAGGTTTTCCTCTCAAAGCTTTTTTTCTGAATTCCTTTCTGCATCCCGAAGAATCAGTTAAGAGGGGGGAAACCAACGTCCTTAAGCAAGCTAATATTTTAGCACTTCAGCAAAAGTCAGCAATAATAAATGATATCCCTCTGATTTCTTGTTCATTAAATCTTTAATGACTCTTCTTAAACGTAGCGTTTTTGAAAAAGAAAAGGAAAGTGAAGAGGTCTTTCCAGAATCTTTCCTTCTTGGAATCATTGTAATTCTTCCCTCCATTTTGCTCCTTTAAGAGGAAGGAGGCGCTTTGGTTACGCAAGAGTCCATGGAGACAGGCAAATATAAAATGTGGATTTATATCTGAGAAGGAAGATTCTCCTATCGGTATATATTGGGCATTACAACAAGATGGATGCATTCTTGCTTGGCTTCTAGACTATCAATAGTCTGCCAAAGTAGGCTTCTCGTCAGCCTCACTTCTCAAATTGGACTACGACCAAGCAAAGGGTAGAGGAGATCGAGAGGCAAGCGGACTTAGGTATAGCTCCGCTGTTTCTGGCTCCAGACTCTATTAGATACGTGGTTACACCTGCCAGGTATCTTAGTCAGCTGGAGTCAGTAAACCACCGGATAGCATTCTCGCTTGGATGACGCTGGATCTCTTGGCCAAGAAACAGAGATGAACACTCCACCCTAGAATCGGACGCGACTGGGCAGAGAAACCTGTACTTTTACCTAAGGTCCTTTTTATGCAATTCTTCATTAAGCCCTTTAGCTATAATTGGATGTAAACTAGTCAGTTAGTTCGGCCCAAAAGCCCTGCAGTTGATCATTTCCTGGAGAAATGATTTTTTTTAAAAAAAAAACACAATATATTTTTCACTCCGTTCTTAACCATTTCTGCTCTTCGTATTAGTTCTTCCATTTGATTTTTATTGAACTCATTTTGCCCAGGGTTTGTCCATCCAGCATTTTTAGCCAAGTCCTTTTGAGTTTCCCCTAGCTCCGTGGTGGCGAACCTATGGCACGCGTGCCACAGGTGGCACGCAGAGCCCTCTCTGTGGGCACGCACGCTGTCGCCCCAGTCCTAGACCTTCAGCTGGGTTTTATAAAACTTTTTCGCTTTAGGCCTCCGCCGCCATGTGCAAAAAAAAAAAAGGTTCAATCAATTTCAACTTCTCACGGGAGAAAAAAAAGATCTCGCAAAGTTGGAATTGATTGATTGAACTTTCTAGTCCCACCCAGTCTGCCGTTACCACTGCAGCCACGCCCACCCAATGGGCCATGCCCGCCCAATGGGCCACGCCCACCCGGCACCCGATGATACATAAGTGGGTTTTGGGTTGCAGTTTGGGCACTCGGTCTCTAAAAGGTTCGCCATCACTGCCCTAGCTAGATCTTTCCAAAACGGGATTGTTTCCTTTTTGTTGGTTTTTCATTTTCAGAATTTCTATTGACATTTTTACTTTGTTGGAAGCCCTACTGTTGTACTTAGGCAAGCTGATTGATCTGTTCAATAGATGCTATTTTAAGCCTTGCAAGCATCTTATCTATTTCTTTCAGTATAGGTGCCAGGTCTTTTTTTTTGGGGGGGGGGCACTATTTTCAATTCTGGCAGCCTTTGTCTTTCTATTTGCAATTCTGCATGTGTCAGAATTTTCTATTTTAATGCTTCTTGTTTTGGGGTAAGTTCATGGGCTGTTTCAATGCTGGCCTGTACTTGCTCTGTACTATGGTTAGTCACACATTCAGCCAGATGTTTAAACTGGACTTGGCAATGATCTCCACCTACCAAGTCCTTCTCATGGACTCTGGATAACCAGATGTTGTTGTTTCATGGTGTTAATATTCCACCCAAATCCTAACAATTTAGGGCAACCTATAATAAATATAAATCAATCAGAATAGAGCTGGAAGGGGCCTTGGAGATCTTCTAGTCCAACCCCCTACTCAAGCAGGAAACCCTATACCCTTTCAGAGAGGTGTCTTTCCAGTCTCTTCTTAAAAACCTCCAGTGATGGAGCGCTTGTGATTTCTGGAGGCAACTTCTGTTCCACTGGTTAATTGTCCTCACTGTCAGGAAGTTTCTCCTTAATTCCAGGTTGCTTCTCTCCTTGATTAGTTTCCATCCTTTGCTTCTTGTCCTGCCTTCAGGTGCTTTGGAAAATAAGTTGACCCCCCTCTTCTTTGTGGCAGCCCCTCAAATATTGGAATATGCTATCATATCCCCCTAGTCTTTCTTTTCTCTAGACTGGCCATTCCCAACTCTTGCAGCCGTTCTTCGTATGTTTTAGTCTCCCGGCCTTTAATCATCTTACTTGCTCTTCTCTGCACTTTTTTTTTTTTTTTTTAAACAAAATAATTTTTATTGAATACAAAAAAAAAAAAAGATTAAAAAACATTGAACATAGTGTATCATCTTTGACATACATCTTTGTCTAAACATTCCTTATTATACACATACTTTATACATTTCAGATATTCTTCCTCTATTTACATCCCTTCTAATGACCTTCCTTCTTTTTTTTCCTTCCATTTGTAAAAATTATTCCAGCTTAAATAGTATTCTGTTTCCTCCTGTTTTTTAATTCTTTCGTCAACTTATCCAATTCTGCGCAATACAAAATTTTCCTTATTAACGCATCTCCACTAGGCACTTCATTTGTTTTCCAATTTTGGGCAAACAAAATTCTTGCCGCCGTTATTACATGAATAATTAAGTATATATCATCTTTGTTTATATTTTTTTCTAATATGCCAAGTAGTAGCATCTCTGGTTTATATTGAGTTTTTTGACCCGTCATTTCTGTTATCCAATTCCAAACCCTCTGCCAATAAACCTGTACCTCTTTGCAAGCCCACCAAACATGGAAAAAAGTACCCTTTTCCCTTTTACACTTCCAACAAAGTGGTGAGTAGCCACTATACATTTTTGCGAGCCTAGCCGGTGGCAGGTGCCATCTAAAGAGCATCTTATAGAGGTTTTCCTTGTAATTTGATGCCAATGTAATTTTGCAATTACGTTCCCAGATTTGCTGCCATTGGTCCATGTTTATAGCGTGCCCTCTGCACTTTTCAAGTTAGCCACTCACTATCTGTCACAAGAGTGAAGCTTCCCCAAATGTGCAGAATTTCAAAATAAGGATCTTTCCCAGCCCTTCTATTCAGAATGCTGAGCGCTCAGTGTATTCGTGTCGGCAGACCAGCCCAGAAGTCTCCGCTCCTGTCAGCAAGAGCCGGGGCAAAGGTTGGCCTCGTGGCTGCCTACATTAAAGTAAGTGACAACTGAGAAAGTGAGTGAAGTCCAAAGCAATTTTAGATTTGCTCCTCTGGATGATCTCTGATAAGAAGAGAGTACAATAAGGTAGTAAAACTCTTCAAGGTGAATATGGCTACTTGGGTCAACGTTAGAGGACCCATCAAGCCGGTAAAGTCCCAGCTCATATTTTCCAGTTGCTATCTTTTCTTAAAAAAAAAAAATGTCTTTATTAAAGTTTCCAAATCTAAAGTTGAAAAACTAAGCTAGTCTAGAGAAAGAAGGACTGGGTGGTGGGGAATGGAAGTCAGAGCTGAAGAAGCTTCTGGGATGAGAAGCGAAACGTCTTCAAAGAAAAAAAAAGGAAATCCAGTTGCCTCGTGAAAAAGCATCTTTGGGACAGCCATGACCTGGATGACAGAGAATCTCCATAGACATTTAGCTATGCATCAGAGGGTGACATGATAGCAGTGTACCAGTACTTGAGGGGCTGCCACAAAGAAGAGGGGGTCAACCTATTCCCCAAAGCACAAGAAGGCAAGGCAAAAAGCAACGGATGGAAACTAATCAAGGAGAGAAGCAGCCTAGAACTAAGGAGAAACTTCCTGACAGTGAGAACAATCAACCAATGGAACAGAAGTTGCCTCCAGAAATTGTGGGTGCTTCGTCACTGGAGGTTTTTAATGAGAGATTGCACAAGAGCCCTGAAGAAGGTTCTTGGATGGGAAGCGAAATGTCTTCAAAGAAAACTAAGAAAGTCCAGTTGCCTCTTGAAAAAGCATCTTTGGGACAACCCTGACCCGGATGATGGAGAACCTCCATAGACATTCCTAACTCAAGGTCAGTGCACAATCTGGAGGGCCCCGTGGATTCACAACTCCTGCTTGCAGAGTACATGACGGCAATGACCACAAGAGCTTTATGGGACACCAACTGTGGCCTTCCTGGATTGGGAGGCACTGCTCACTCAAATCTTAGTCCCCTGCCAAACTGGACTAGAGCAATGAATTCTATACGAGGCTGCCAAAAATGCAATGACATGTGCATTTGTGTGCCCCACATGACACATCCACGTGACACCACTACTACGAGACCTTCTACATGACATGGGACCAGGCCACTTGCCAGACTGCTTTTCTCCATCCATTTCTGCCTGCCTTACCACACATGTCAGAGTGGGTGGGCATGCTCTGGGGGCCACTGATAAATCAATGTCATCTACCAGACCCTTGGAAAAGTCTCCATTACAGCACTTGCCCTGTGGATCATACTAAAAGCCCCTGCTCTGTTGGCCTTTGGCAAGCCATGAAGCCCTGGCTGTTCCCTCGGTCATTGGGATCGGGATGTTAGCATAGGAATTCTGGCAGGGGTGTACATATGCAGTCGTTTTGTGTTTTTTATTGAGATCCGATGCAGTTTTAGAGAGATGTCACCCAAAGTGGGGGGAGAAATGGCGCCCATTTCAACTCACATGGTGTCATAATATAAATAAGAATTATTTATGGCAACAATCCAGGTAGCCAGAGTCTTCCATTCCTGGAAAGACCATAGACAATATTCGTGTCGGTGGCATTCCTGATTACAGTTGCCACCTGGGCTTCCAGAAGCAACGCCAGAAGCCCTATATTCACACACGATACAAACATTGCCTACTAATTTATTGCCTGCTAAAATGGTTGAGAAAGAATTGGCTAAGAGGACTGCCCAGTGCTTCCAATGTAGGTCCTCAAAGGTGCTTGGGAACGCGCAGAGTTTTGAATGGGCCACCTGAATGCAATTCTTTAAAACTGCTGGGTGATACCTAGGATGCAGCTGCTTTAAAGAGACGCCGAGTGATGATCATGCATATTCATTGTGCTCCAACATCTATTTACCACGTGATTTTACTGAACAGCCTAGCTCAGTGATGGCGAACCTTTTAGAGACTGAGTGCCCAAACTGTAACCCAAAACCCACTTATGCATCATCAAGTGCCGGGTGGGTGTGGCCCATTGGTTGGGTGTGGCCCATTGGGTGGGCGTGGCTGCGGTGGTAACGGCAGACTGGGTGGGACTAAAAAGTTCAATCAATCAATTCCAACTTTGCAAGATCTTTTTTTTTCCCGCGAGAAGTTGAAATTGACTGATTGATTGAACCTTTTTTTTTTTTGCACACGGCGGCGGAGGCCTAAAGCGAAAAGGTTTTATAAAACCCAGCTGAAGGCCTAGGACTGGGGCGACGGACACGTGCCCACAGAGAGGGCTCTGAGTGCCGCCTCTGGCACCCGTGCCATAGGTTCACCACCACTGCCTTAGCTGAACGACCGCTATTTGGGCAGACACTACAGGAGAGAATCAAGTAATTGTAACTTGTATAAAATTGAATAACTCCGATGGATAAATAGCTAAATGTTTGGTTTTTCCCCACTCCCCCTTTCTAGTGATTTTTACATTTTTAAAACAAAAAATTCTGTCTTTTCGTTTTAAATTTTGTTAATTTTTTTTTTTACAGGCAGTCCTCAGATTATGACCACAGCTGAGCCCAAATTTTCTAAGTGAAACATTTGTTAAGTGAGTTTGTCCCACTTTACGATCTTTCTTACCCCTGGCTGTTAAGCGAATCGTTAAGCGAGTTGTTAAGTTAGCAACACAGTTGTTTAAGTGAATCTGGCTTCCCCATTGACTTTGTGTGTTAGATGGTCACAAAAGGGGATGACCGGATATTGCGACCATCATGAATACTGGTCAGTTGCCAAGCGTCTGGATTTCGATCACGTGACCCCAGGGAGGCTGCAGCGGTTGGGTTAAAAAACAATCCTAAGCCACATCTTTCACTGACGTAACCTTGAACCGTCACTAAATGAACAGTTGTAAGTCAAGGACTATCAGCCACTCTGACACGTGAAAAACAACATTATATTATGTTAAATAAATACACAAATGACAAGAATGATTAACAGTGCCACCAGAATGGTTTCGCCGAAATGAAATGCCAGCCAACATGGTGCTTCTTTTGTGTTAGATTTCAATTCACAAGCTGGCCGAGAACTTGTGAGACTTTAAACACAACATCTCCAGAGAGCATCTGATATGATCGTTACAGGGACTTTGTGCAGTGTGGACATAAACGTGCAATCTTTAAACGCCCTCAGTGTCCTAAATCTAGGTAGAACATGGGGAAGGAAGCAGGAAATTACCCTTGATTCATGTAAAATATTGGCATGACTTCCAGCATAATTAGAAAGCGGAGCGAATGTTAATTTGCACAACAGAATTGTAAAATGTGCACAGTTTTAACAGAATGTTAGTCTAATTTTTCATTGCTCTAGATACAGTAGGCTTTTTTTTCCAGTGTGACATTAAAGCAAGCCAGAGAAATACACTTTTGAACCTTAGTTTTCCAGCCACAGCATACACAAATGATCACTTGAACATCAGTTAATTTAAGTACTTAATTTAATTAACATAAGGTCTGGGAAATAATTTTGAGCTGAAATCACTGAAGCAATAATTCCATGTATCTCGTGGTCCCTGGAATATAATATGGAGTACTGAAGTTTAATTTGGGGACAGCATAATTTTTAATATGATTCATAATCTCGAAGCAAAGAAAATGCTTCTTTTTTTTTTCCCCTGGGTTCTTATTCATTTGTGTTTGCCAGCAAGGTAAAAAAAATTAAAATAAATCCTAAAGGATGTCTAGACTTTTTTTTTGCTTCTTATCAACAAACAGGCAGCCCTAATCCAAAGCAGCGACAAACCCTGTTAAGCCCTTTTGATTTCTATAGGACCTCAACAATGCAATCCTAAGGATTAAGTCAATTCCACTGAGGTAAATTGTTATGAAATACTGCAGATTTTTTACTTGTTTATTTATAACAGAATAACAGAGTTGGAAGGGACCTTGGAGGTCTTCTAGTCCAACCCCCTGCTCAGGCAGGAAACCCTATACCATTCCAGACAAATGGCTGCCCAGTCTCTTCTTGAAAACCTCCAGTGTTGGAGCATTCACAACTTCTGGAGGCAGGTTGTTCCATTGAGTAATTGTTCTCACTGTCAGGAAATTTCTCCTTAGTTCCAGGTTGCTTCTCTCCTTGATTGGTTTCCAACCGTTGCCCATCCTTCCTTCCTTCCTTCCTTCCTTCCTTCCTTCCTTCCTTCCTTCCTTCCTTCCTTCCTTCCTTCCTTCCTTCCTTCCTTCCTTCCTTCCTTCCTTTTATAGAATAATGGAATAACAGAGCTGTGAGGGACCTTGGAGGTCTTCTAGTCCAACATCCTGCTCAACAAGAGATTGTATACCATTTCTGACTGTCCAGTCTTTTCTTAAACACCTCCAGTGTTGGAGCATCCACAACTTCCGGGGGCAAGCCATTCCACATTCAACAACTGGTGTAAAACTGGATCCAAGAGAAGACTCATATGTCCATATCTCCTGGTCCTCAGTGATGAGGCTATTTCTTCCACATATTGTTGGATAAGAGGTCTCAACTATTCCTTGAGATTGCCCCAAAGAAGGGCGGGGGACAACCTATTCTCCAAAGCGCCTGTCAGAGTGTCAGAGTGGCTGGCAAGTACAGATAGTCCTTGACTTAACAACTGTTCATTCTGGGACTGGGCAACAAAAAATTAGCTACCGGTTCTGCCGAAGTGGTGTGAACTGGCTGAATCCCACCACTGGGTCTAGGGCAGTGGTGGGGAACCTATGGCACGCGTGCCAGAGGCGGCACTTGGAGCCCTCTCTGTGGGCATGCGTGCCGTCGCCCCAGCCCCACCTCCCCCCATGGCCCCCTCCTCACCAGCAGCCTCCCTGGAGGAGAGTCGCCCCCCGGGTGCGGCCCGCATGGAGCAGCGCAGCCAAGAACATAGCCGGGCAGCAGGGACACGACTCCGCCCTCGCACCCCATAGCGTGCAGATGATGCTGCGGGGTGTGGGCAGAGGGCGTGGCTGCCATGGTGCTGCAGGGCTGCCTGGATGATCTGCTGCGGGCCATGGAGGCGGTGCGTGTCCCTGCGGGTGGGCGGGGCAGGGGGCGGGCAGGGGTGGAGCAGGCAGGGTGGGAGGCGGTGCGTGTCCCTGTGGGTGGGTGGGGCAGGGGGCAGGCAGGGGCGGTTTTTGGGCACTCGGTCTCTAAAAGGTTCGCCATCACTGGGTCTAGGGTCTCCTGCTTGAGCAGGGGGTTGGACTAGAAGACCTCCAAGGTCCCTTCCAGCTCTGTTCTGAATTGAGCTGAATTGGAACATCCCAGAAGAAACACTGCTGAGAGTTGACCACGTAGAACTGCTTTTTGCCTCTTCCTTTATAACCCAATGATTAGCCAATCCTTGATGCTTTTCGTCAAAGGAAGTTGGGGATCAAACTTCCATTCCATTCCACTTTCATCCCGTCTCGCACCATCCACAAGATTGCTGTGGACGTGTGAGGAAGTAAAGAGTTTGTGACTGACAGAGAAAGCTGGGATGATGGAAGCGCATTGTTTACGGCGGCATGCACACCTGTGTGTTTTGTCCTATTGTCATCTGTAGCTAAATGGTCCTTTCAGTTTTTCCTGTGCTTTTACTATGCATGCCGTAGAAGAAGGGCTGTCATATCTTCTGCACTCTGGAAAAGCTATTGTCTGCCTAAAGCCTTGCTCTCAATGCAATAATAACTATCCCACACATGGAACGTTGTAATTTTCATTCATGTTAATAACAAGAAAACAGCCACTAACCCACCAGGTAATGTATTTGTGGGCCAATCTTAAATTGCTTTTTAAATAACCCCGTTGATATTACCAGTCACTTGAATAAGCACATCTGTATTGATTTTCTGAAACTACCCGGAACTTAATATATGGTTTCCTAATCTGACACTGCCTATTGGGAAATGTCATATCAATTTCCTTCTTGTTATGCTCTCCCCTCCGCTTTGAATTTTATTTTTTCATACCATAAAAGGGGAAGACAATGGATTCAGTAAATCAAAGGGAAATGAGCGATTAAATATCTGATAGGCGCTCTGCCTTTATTCAGTTCGGATACTCCTTGCTGTCTTGCATAATGCAATTCTGGCCCAAGGAATGTGATTTGCATGCAGTCTCCAAGCACATGATAAAAAAATAATCTTAAATTATCTAGGGCTGCAAGAGACACCAGGGAACCACAGCTAGGGAATGGGATTCATATATCAAAGGGGAGGGACAGGGTTCCCTTGATTTCTCATTTAGGAAAATATTTTTTTATTGCGTTGTCGCTTGAATAGAAAAGAATAACAGAGTTGGAATTGACCTTGTAGGTCATCTAGTCCAGGGGTCTTCAAACTTGGCTCTTTTATGACTTGTGGACTTCAACTCCCAGAATTCCCCAGCCAGGCACGCGTGCCTGGCTGAGGAATTCTGGGAGTTGAAGTCCACAAGTCATAAAAGGCCAAGTTTGAAGACCCCTGTACTATATAAAAGGCAAAGGTTCCCACTGTCCAGCTGAGTCTGACTAGGGAATGGTGCCTTGTGGCTCCCAGAGTTTAGTCTAGCCAACAAGACCTGGCTGGCTGAGGAATTCTGGGAGTTGAAGTCCACAAGTCATAAAAGGGCCAAGTTTGAAGACCCCTTATCTAGCCCAACCTCCTGCTCAAGCAGGAGACCCTATACCATTCCAGACAAGTGTCTTTCCAGTCTCTTTTTTGAAAGCTTCCAGTGATGAAGCTCCCACAACTTCTGAAGGCAACTTCTATTCCATCGGTTGATTGTTCTCACTGTCAGAAAATTTCTCTTATTTCTAGGTTGAATCGCTCCTTGATCAGTTTCCATCCGTTATTCCTTGCTTGCTTGCTCTGACTTTCCATCCTAGTTCTGTGGGAGAACCCTTGTCTGGTCAGTCCATGGCTTTTTCAAATAAGGGACCTGGACAGGGATTCAGCTTACTCTTCTGGAAAGCCTCAACATAGACAACCAAGGATTTGAAGACCCCTGCCCAAGTCTTGACTCCGAAAGTGGCAGTTCTCCATACTACTAATTTAATCCTAACTCGAAACTAATAGAAAAGGATCATTTAACCCTTCCCACAACATAAAGAAGCCAATTGTTGCCAAAGATTTAGACAGACTTCTATGGCAGAGGTCTTCAAACTTGGCAACTTTAAGACTTGTGGACTTCAACTCCCAGAATTCCTCAGCCAGCCAGGTCTTGTTGGCTAGACTAAACTCTGGGAGCCACAAGGCGAGAAAATTCTAAGACAGATCCAGGGAGATAAAATGTAGAGCGTTGCATTTCCTGGTTCCGAAAGAAATTTGCTTTTTTTTTGTCTCCACTTGCAACTGAATCAAATTCTTTATCAAATACCGCCAGAATCAAAATACAGCAAGCATTTTAATATTCTAACACGACAGTGTCACCCACCCTCCCTCAATTTGCTTGGTTTTTGCTTCAATAATCAAATCTGCACAAATCAGGTCCAGCAACTTGATACGAATCATTGGTTTGAACTGCCCAAATTCATCCCAACTGAGTTGAACCAATCTGAATATAAAAAAAAATGCATCTGTCA